>JAFEMH010002381.1:0-347694 GCA_022495995.1 Adenophora triphylla var. japonica
AATAACAATAAGAATATTGAGATGAACAATAATGAAATTAGATTGGAAGAATTCAAACCTTAGCATAGAGATCCAATAGTTACTGCAAATATTGCAAATAAAGAGATTTAGCTACTAAGAGCCATAAAAAAGAAAACAAAAAAATGAAATAAGAGACATAATGATGTTGGCAATCTCGGGATACTCGTAGATCAAAGTTTTATAATTAACAAAGTAAGGGAACATGCGTTCGGCCACGACTTCTATTTCCTCTTGTGTGAGGTCATTGGAAGCCGAGACTCGAGACTTAGCAGGATAAAGGGTTACAGGCTGCCTAACCCCCTATGGGGACTGAGGTGTACAACCTAGTTCAACTTTGATTAGAAATTCTTCCATCAATAATGGGTTTTTGGTAGTGTGCCAGTTCTTAGCCGGTTCCTCACAAGGCTTGATTAACTTTGTATAGTCTTCAGTTGGAGAATCCCCCTTGGTTATGGCATCTATTTCTGACTATCCTCTAGCTTCCAGGGTTCTTGAACCGTGGCGGCATGTCTTTCTCCAAACAAGTAAAGTTTCCATTCCTCGATCACTTCTGCTCTTGATTCCCCATAAATCTTCTGGGAAGCCGAAGGATTGGCTTTCAGTTTCAAAATCATAAGGATCCAATAGTCTTTGAAGTATCAACAGTCTTCAGGAAGATATCAAAAACCTGGATGAGCGAGTTTCCCTTATCATCGGCCAAGGCTCGAGAAATATAAAATATGGGAAGTCTTCCGATTCTTTGATGAAATAGCTCATTGAGGGTCTTTCAGTAATGTAGTGAGATTAGGAACGTTGGGAGTTCTTGTAGGAAGTCCCATTCCATTAGATCACGTTGTGTAGTCCATTCATCATCGGATACATGTTCACTTTTAGTTCTGTATCCAAAACTGTGTTTCGAGTGGGGTAGAACGTCAGGTGGTGGTTTCTAGTATCTCCATGAAGTTTTTTTCCAAGCACTGGGAAATAAGCCCTTTTTATGCATCATTCTAGGACTGGAGGTTTTTCGGAAAACTCTTCTATGATGCTTTAGAATAATCATTTTCATTGAAAACTTATATCGTGTGGATAGCGTCTGATTTTACTCAATTTTAACACACTACTAACCAAAGTGATTCATATAAGCCCCATGTTGTATTTCTAGGATGGGACTAGCGGTTATCATTTCTTCGTACACAGTTACAACCATGTCGTTGTGTTTGAATTTCACACATTAGTGTAGAAAGAAGAGGAGACTCCCCTACGATGTGGAGACTAAGGCTCCACCCTAAAGCAAATTTAATGAAACCGGTATATCAATGACTTGGAGATCTATATCCATAGGGATTTGACCCATTTCCACCGGAAGTGTAACTGATCCAAGAGTAGCTCTTACAAGGTGCAATCGTAACCCCTTACGGTTTGTCCACATCTGGTTTTAAATCTTTAGGTATGGGTCCAAGATCGCTTAGGACTTTTCTTGCAAAAGATTGATTGTCGAAGCCATTATCAATCAGGTGATTCGAGGCATTTTTCGCCAAGCGTGTTTACTTCCGCAAAAGAACATACAAGGCTTCTTGATGATCTATCTCGTATAGTGGCAAGTCTAAATCAATAAAGGAGATGACATTGCCATAATTGGATGTTGCCAAATCATTTGAGCTGAGGTTTTCAGTGGAGTATAATCACTTTGGCACCTGTGACTTGAGCTAATGGAGACTCTTTGGATAGCATAGTTACGGATTTTTACTCTTGTGAAGCCCCAATAAGATCCCAAATGGAGATTGATGGATGAGGTTTCACCCATCTAAAGGATATGTTTTAGACCTATATTATGCTCAAACTTTGGTTATTTGATGTCTTTTCTAGTGGTTATGTAAGTGCAAGGGCTGAAGTGCAAAAAGGATATAAAAGGATGGATTAAAGTTGAAAAGAAACCGAGGGCGACCGCACCCTAAAAAGGGGCAAGGTGTGCACCCTTTTTCCGGAAGAAGTAGACGAAACACGCTGAAGAATAGAGCGAACGCGTGAAAATTCTAGAGATTGAGAGTGTCCGCCCCCATGGTGAGGGAGCGATCGCTCCCTAGGCTAGTCAGGCAGATTGTGGATGGATTAGGCGTGCCTTATTGGGATTCTATATGATTTTGGAGGTTTCCTTGGCCACATATATACCTTCTCTCCTACTATATAAACAAACCTAGATTAGGTTTTATATCATATTCTTTTTACCTTATAATTCATAGTTAGATTTTTACAAGTTTTGAAGACAAGGATTTCAAGGTTTTATTCAGGTTTTTATTCTTTTGTTTTTATGGCCCATCGCGACTAAATTTTTGGTTCGTGTATTGGGTGATTAACAATTGGATGTTTATGTTTAATTCGTTTTGTCTCTTTCTCATTCTTGTTATTCTCAATATTTTAAAAAATTATTATTAGGTTTCAATTGTATGTTAAGATACTTTTGGCCTTTGAATTTAATTGGGTATAAATTGTTGCACTCACATGGATAGTTTATATATTAATCATTATTGAGATGATTAGATTCAATTGATAAAAGACCAAGAAGTTAAACGAATCTAGGTTCTAATATTCTTATGATTTAAATGGAATTTCTTGAATGTTCTTATTGACCTCACGAAAGATATTAACAAAGAGAGAAATTATTATGGTTGCAATCCGCAAACAAAACGTCCCAACCCTAATCTTTTGTGAACAAACTCTTAAATGAGATTGATTCCTTTATCCCCTTTGAAATAAAGCATAAAGTTTTAATTGTTATAATTCCCAATCCATGAATCCCTTGTGTCTTGATATCTTTGTTTGCTTTTAATTCTTGCTTTCTTAGTTTAATAAATCAACCAATCAATTAAATCTTGGTTACTTTTGCAGTAATATAAATACCTCTTCCACACGAGTCTCTCTGTATTCGACCCTTGCAAATTGATTTGCATAGTGCAAAGTAACCAAGGGTCGAATACACAGAGACTTATGTGTCAAACAAGTAGATTTAAATAGTGCAAAGTAACCAAGGGGTTTTGATTTGATTTGATTATTAAACTACAAAAGCAAGAATTAAAGCAAGAAATTGATCAAATTAACAAGTGATTCATGGATTGGAATTTATAACTATCTTCATTCTATGTTATTTTAATAAGAAAAATGGATCAATCTCATTCAAGGTTTCGATTACAAAATTAATCTTTGGGACGTTTGATGTGCGGATTGCAACCTAGTATTTCCTTCTTGTTTATACGTTGGCTAGGTCAATAGAAACAATCAAGAAATTCATTTAATCCCAAAGAACAATAGAACCTAGATCCTTTTGATTTCCGCTAGATACTCAATTGAATCTATTCATCACAATAATTGTCGATTTATAAATTATCTACGCTAGTACAACAATTTAAATCAAGTAATTAAAGTGATCAAAAGTATATTATCATACAATTGAACCCTAGAAATAACATTAAGAATATTGAGATGAACAATAATGAAATTGGATTGGAAGAATTCAAACCTTAACATAGAGATCCAATAGTTACTATCCAATCCAAAAATCAAGAGATTTATCTACTAAGAGCCATAAAAAAGAAAACAAAAAAATAAAATAATAACATAAAAACATGGATCTTGATCCTTAAGATCCTTCTAGAAACAAACGATAAAACCTAGGATATATGAGAGATCTAAAATCCTACTAACGCCTTGCTTATATACCAGGGAAGAAAGTTCGTTTACTAAATTGGGTCCAGAACCCTAAATCCTTCTTGAATTCAGACCAGGAATTGCCTCTGCCGCCATGGGTGCGGTCCCACCATTGCATGGGTACGATCGCGTAAATATGCTGGGAGCTTTATTGCGTTTGCGCGGATGAGGCAGTGCGATCACGCAAATCATCTGTGACCTTCAGTGCAGACGCACAAGTGGAAGGGTGTGTGTAAGTACCCAAATCCGGATCGTCCAAATCCGTCAGAAAGTTAACCGAAATCCGTTAACTGGCCCGCTCCAGGTTAACCGGAACTCGTTAAACTCCCCGTTGCTGTGCCAACGAGATGTCCCGGGACTGCCCCGTGCATCCCGACGTCGAACCGTACTTAACACGTGACATCTCACGTAAAAGTATGGCTTTCCCTGAAAAACGCATTTTCCGGCACTTTTCCGGGGGCGTTTAGGACATTTCCCGGACTGTTATTTTAAAAAACGGACAAAACCGGGACCGGGGAACAATCTTCCACCTCAGCTGGTGACTCAGAGGGAACGTGGCAGCCATGCCACCTCCCTCTAGTCACCCTTCAATCAATTTCAAAGGGAAAAGACCAAAATGCCCCTGGTTTGCAAGCCAAGTCGTGGGACTCACTTTGTGCACATTTTACGAAATTGCCGGCAAGTCCTTCAAATTCCCAAAATACCACAAAACCCCACGGATTCGAGGCCAAGTCCGTCCAGGACTCCTACGCAAATTTCACCTATAAATAGAAATGGTTTGTCAAAGGAAATGGAGAGGATTTTTACACCAAAAATCACCACCCCCACGGTCCAAGCGGTTTTCACCCCTCCCGAGCTCCCGTTACGTCTCGATTCGCGTGAAACCTTCGTATTTCGATCAAATACGCACCCTACAACTTCGAAACAACCTTTCGAATCACTTTCCGTGTCCGTACACACCTCCCGAGCCAAAGGAGTCGACCCTAGCCATAGGTATAACTCCCTCTCTCTAAATCTCCCGTTCCGTCTCGGTTTACGCGCCAGTCGCTATAACTATTTCGAACGTCGTTATCAAAATGTAGACGCCTCCGTCTAACGGGGTCCGATACGTTTTAGCCCCTCGATCCTCTTCTCTTTCCGTAAGAGAAGTAATCACGGGTTAAAACGGCGTTCCGACCCCGTTCCGTTTACTTTTATGTCATTTACAATTCCGAGCCGTTTGGCCTCGTTGATCGTCATTTACAATTCCGAGCCGTTTGGCCTCGTTGATCGTCATTTACAATTCCGAGCCGTTTGGCCTCGTTGATCGTCATTTACAATTCCGAGCCGTTTGGCCTCGTTGATCGTCATTTACAATTCCGAGCCGTTTGGCCTCGTCGATCGTCATTTACGAATCCGGATCGTTTGATTCCGTTGACACCGCTTTAAATCTTTGTCATTTACAAGTCCGATCCGTTTGGATTGTGATAGTATTTACTTTTCAAAGTCTGAGTCGCAACCCGATTCGTTGATCGCATATCATTTAATACGCATTTTTCCCGTAAAAATCGTTAACAATGTAATGCCCGGTTCAAAACCGGAGTTCGTCCGTCGAACTCTCTTTCAAAACGCGCGAAATGACGTTCGGCCTCCGAACGCTCATCTTCAAACTCAAAGCCGCCATTTGACACTTAAAATCATTTAATACGCATTTTTCCCGTAAAAATCGTTAACAATGACTCGTACGGTTCAAAATCGACGTTTGCCACGCAAACGCTCATTTCAACTCAAAGTCGACGTTTGCCACGCAAACGCTCATTTCAACTCAAAGTCGACGTTTGCCACGCAAACGCTCATTTCAACTCAAAATCGACGTTTGCCACGCAAACGCTCTTTTCAAACTCAAACCGACGTTTGTCATTCAAACGCTCGTCTTTTCAAAAGTCACCTAATCAACGTTTGTCATTCAAACCAAGATTAAGCTTGTCATTCAAGCCCCCATTTCAAAAGACACACACATACACACGATTTCGAGAAAGGTAGAAAGACTCGTCATGCGAGGCGTTTCGGGCGATCTCGTCATACTCTACCCGAAACGTAACCTGACCTCCGAACCTAACAATCTATGGTACAAAAAAGCTTTTTACTCGTTTTTGCTGCCAATAAAAATGATCCCCTTTTTCAAAAAGCCTTTTCCTAAGTTTTTGCTACCAATAAAAACGACACCTTTTCACAAAAGCCGTTTCTCAACGTTTGGGCTCAAAATACAAAAACCGCGTGGCGACTCCTCATTTTGTTCCTTCCCATGAAGCGAGGTCTCAGACACCAACCCCTCCGCGAAAGACAACCGCCTTTTCCGCGCCCCCCCGCCCGCGCGAAAAAGATCGGGTAATTTCAGTTGGCGACTCCGCTGGGGAAAAGATACTTTTTTCAAAACTGCCGATGTTTTCTAAAAAGCCTTCCGTGGGTCAAACTTTTGTTTACCCTTCCTCGTTTTCGTGTGTGTGTGTTCCTTTAAACCTCGAACGGTTTTTTTTCAAAAGGCATTACATTGTCAACTTTCCAAAATCATACCATGTTTGTGCATCCCCATTCATGTTTGATCTTCATGCTGTCTTTTGAACTGTGCATCATAAATTCTTTAAGACACATTCTGAAAAATCTCTGTTTTACTCAGAAAAAGAATTTTAGTGACCGCACACTACGCGCACTTCTTTGCCTCGGAACACCGCACTTCACGTGCACTTCTTTGCCTCGGTACCTTTGCACACTACAACCCCTAACCCGGGATGGCCTTATCGGTTGCACTCCGATTGGTGCCGAGACACCTTTCGGGCGCACGGGGTCGTCCCAAACATCCCATCCTAGCCCGTGTAAGCCATGCACTCTTTGTGTCACACTTTGTCCAAGACCCGGTTGGTTTTGGCTTAGCTCGTGTCATAAAGCCTAAGTGTATGTTTTTCACGCCGGGCCCCGCTCAGAGTCAAGCTCGAGAGTTTTAGACCGAAGGTCGTTCCGACCCGAAGTCTTGAGCTTTTTCGGCCTTGACTTTGACGCGGAGCTCTGCCGAAAAATATACCCGAAGGTTGATGTGACGCCGTGTCACCAAACCTCGCCGTATGAACCGTGCCGGCCACAACTTGGCCAACGCTAAAAGCTAAGGTCTCTCGCACAAGCGAGTCGGGAAGGTCATGCCCAAATTTTGGCACGATCCCGCCTTAACTTAAGGACGTTGACTTCGGCCAGTGGCCGTACGTCACGTACGTTGAAAGTTTGCGTGATCGGCTAGCCTTAAGTTCACTTTTTCCTTTGTCGGTGGAACTCGCTTGCCTTATCGGACCTCGCTCGGGATAGTCCGTCTGAGAAAGATGATCTACAATGGAAACGAGGGGCTTATAAGCGTAGTGACGAGATCCAGATTAGAGCTCTAGGATTAGTTGCGAAAAAGAAGACACGCTCTTTTCCAACCAATTAGGACTACGAGAAAACGCGCTTTAAGTAAACTTTAATCGGTAGCGCACATTGCACAAGCCCGAAAACCTTGAGCCAAATACCCTTTTCCGAAGCCTAAACCCTTCCTTTCGTTCCACTGCGGCGAGAAAGTGGTTGATTTCCGGGTCGGCGCCTTGCCGGGATCACGATAACGGCGGCGTCGAGACGGTTCTTCGGTTCCCTCGGTTCCCTCGGCCAGAATTTCCGACATGTCTAGCTCACCGAGAAATCGTGACGGGGAAGGACCCCCGCCACCGGTAACGAGATATGACATTGGAGGAAGCCATTCGGGCTTGTGAGGTTCACAAGAGGCGAGAAGAAGATCGGCGAGAATTTCGTGGTACGGCTTACGAATGAGCGAGGTATAGCGGCTATCCCCGGTCGAGACGGTACTTTTGTCACAGTCGAGGATGACGATTCCCCAAAACCGGTTCACCAAACCTTCAATCGGGTTCCTCCCCCGCCAACTTACGGGATGCCTTCCGGCCAAGGAAGCGGCCGACCTAGGCTCCATGTTGCCACCTCTCGGGGCAACCACTGTCAATTTTGGTCGGCCCGGTGCTACACCCGTCACTCAATATCACCGGCGCACCGGCTGGACCATCTCAGGATGCCAATATCCCTCAATATCCTCCGGGTTCGTCCCGTTGCCTATACGAATCCCTAAACAGGGACAAACCCCGTACGGTTCGAGAAAAGGCTCCCGTATATGCTCATATACCAAGCGTTCCACCTCCAATCACTACCGCTCACGTGGTAGCACCGGCGCCGAGCCTCACAGTCCACCCTTGGACCCAACCTTAGCTGGATGGTCGAGCAAATGAAAGACACGAAAGCCACCATGAGCGGCTCAAAGCGGGAAACGCTCAAATCCACGAGATCAGGGAATGGTCACGCCTCTCCTGCCAAGTTCGGAATGCCGGGAGATGGACCGATTCGATGGAACCGAATGTCCTCAAACGCACGTCGACACTTACGTTCTCGGCATGAGAGCAAAAGGAGCAACCCTCCGGCAAATGGCCGACCACTTCCGGCATACGCTCAAAAGTTCGGCGTTACGATGGTTTCGAGGTCAAGCTGCGGATCGCCGCACACAGGAACGGATCGGTAACATCTTCTGGAGCAGTACGAGATCCAACTTAGAGTGGGAAACAAGTCGCGAGGACTTAATCACCCGAGCGAAAGCGGATGAAAGTGTTGGGGAATTCTACAAGAGATGGAGCTGGAAACTCTCAGAGATCATGGAGCCACTCTCCAAAGACGAACGGATGCGGATCTTCAAGTCTGCTTAAGACCGTCCATCCAACTCTCATCGAGTCACAATTTCTTCCCGAGATCTCCGGGCCATGGTCAATGCCGGCTCACGGTTCGAGAAGGATCTCAAGGAAAAGTTGGCTCTTGCACGGCCATACGAATACCGCTCAGCAGTGCATTCAATCTGCAGGCCCCGTGAAGGAAAGATACGTGCATCAACTACGTCCATCGGGGACAACGGTCGGGTAACGAAACCCGATCCCGCAAAGCAACGGTTCTACTCGAAGCGGCACTGTCGTACACTTCGACAAGTTGGACATGCCCTTTGAGCAAGATCTTTGGAAGGGTTAATCAGGAGGGTCTCCTTAAGCCCGTTGCCAATTACAAACCCAAAGTTCCCGTAGCCAATGCGGACAAGAGCAAATCTTTGCGCCTTCCATCGGTATCACGGCCATACCATGACAAGCTGTTTGGGGTTACGATACGAAATCCGAACTTGATAGAAGAAGGCAAGTTAGAGCGCCCCCGTGGGCCAATACGATCGGGAATCCCTTTAGAACAATAACGGCGTGAATTCCATTGAGTGGGTGCCCAAGAAGAGTGCCACGAGAACCCGTTTCTCCGCCTCTCTCAGTGGATCCTCCTCTAATGTCCACATCGGCTACGATGTTTGCGGCGCTCACTTTGCACAGGTACGAGTCTCGAGCTGTCAGGAGCAATCCTCAGAAAACAAGAAGAAATCCTCTCAACGGCAGGCGAGAGAAAGATACGAAGTTTGGAGATACCGGTGTAGGTACACTTGGAGAACCCTCAGGGAGGTTCGACTACTACGTCTTGTACTCCGGCCGAGTCCTCTTTGCCTCCGGGCCATGCGGCTTTAGAGCAAACGGGGGTGGGAAAGCCGAAAAGTCCAGTGAAACCGAGTCGGACCACGGGACACCGGAATACCTCGGATCTTGGTAATCTTCTTGCCGGTCGAAGCCTAACCCTCAGCGGGATCGGCCAAGATTCAATTTGTCCGGCTTAGAGCTCGGACCGGCAAAGGAAGATCAAGGTCGGCTTGGCAATCGCACTCGATCAATGTGCTAACCAAGGGCGGCAACCGCCACGGGCGGCCTCAACACACTCCACGAGGTTCCACGAAGGCTTTACCTCGCAAGAGGAAGACGAGAAACGGATGGGTGGATGACTCTCCTTCTACGGATAGAGACGAGATCTACGACTCCCGCCTATATGGCGGCATGATCACGTTACGCGACGAAGACTTACCGAGACGCCTCGGGGCACAACGAAGCTCTGTACATCACTCTCAAACTCAACACCATATCACTCCCGGAGTATTGGTAGATAACGGGTCAGCCGTTAATGTCCTCCCTCTCGGCATGATGCGAGCTCTCCGCATCCATGAAAGCCATACGATACCGTCTACTCGGACTATCAAGGCCTACGACAACTCGTCCGTCCCATCACAGGGACGGTGACTCTGGAACTACGGTTCGAAACCCCGAATGGTGCCGGCAAAATTCCACGTGATGGACATTCCATCCGAATTCACGGCTCTCTTGGGACGCCCTTGGCTACACCACATGAAAGCCATAGCTTCCACTCTCCATCGGTGCGTCAAGTTCATTAACCGGCGGGGAGATCTTGAAGTCATCAGGGGATAGTTTCCTCATAGGAAACGAAGCCGAGACGAGTAGCCAAGCGTGTCCGCACTCGAGCAGGGGTTACCTCCTTCGAATCAACCAAGGGACTACGGGGCAAATCTCATCGAGAATCCCTCGAGTCAGGAGATGCCAACTATGTAAACGTACTCGAGCGGGCGGACCACAGGCGGTCCAGATACATCAAGTTCAGCTGTCGTTTCCAACATTTGGAGGCGGGTGGAAGGAAACGGCTGAACATCGCCATGATGCGGGCACATAAACCCCTGTCTCCGCTCGGAGATTTGTCGGCATTCTCCAAACTCACTCTCTGGCCCCGCAGTGAAGAGATCTTTGTGATAAAGGTCAGCAAGCACCGTCATTCTCGTGATGAATGCATGGAAGTCGTATGGGATGTCCTCCACGAGGAACTACCCATTGCACCCCTTTTCTCCAACGAAGAGCATGATGTTTTCCTAGTTTGCTCCAACAACGCAACCGGACGCAATACGTCCCTACACACACAGATTGAGCGATCGAGATGACGATGAATCTGGACTCTCACGGAGTCGAGGACGCGCGGACCCGCAAGCGGACCTCTGCATTCACATGCTCGGTTTGAGGACGGAACTCCTTCCGATCGGGTCACCTACGACCAAGGTTCCAATACCATGGAAATTGTCAAGCTCAATGTCGATGCAGGCGGCTATCCGATAATTGGAAGCACGTGATTCACGCAACGAGGAATCCCTACGATCAAGTAAGGGCGACGACTTCGTCAATATCATCTATTCGAGATATCTGATGAAGCGAGATCCGGTCCTTGTTATCGGTCTACGTAACACCAAGGTCACCCTTGATGGTGCTGCTCATGGTAAACGAGGCCTTGGCCAAGCGAGCTCGAGCTCATCCCTACTTCAAGTACCGGCCCGGTGGCAACCGGCCCGTGCCGTCGGTCAAGCTTATACCCTCAAGCGCCGCGAGGCCGAGGGCGACGGCGAAGGAGACCAAGCTCCTCACCTGCTACAAGTCGAGATCAACCTCGGGAACGCTTCGGCGGCCACCCCGAAAACATCTGTGAAAGTCTTCCCCGCAAGGCGAGTCGGCCTCCAGGCACGGAAATGACCACCTCGGCATCAACATGCTTCGGTTCGATTCTACTCCCGGTCGTCACGGCCCGGATTCGAGACATCACCGCGGTCATTGCTAGCTTTGATAGACTTGGCGATCGAGCGAGATCACGAGACCGTCAACATTGCGAGAATTCAATACCCCCGTGGGGTCAATCAACGAGATATGGGCAAACTTCTTGGTGATCGAGATCAAGGAAGGCCGCATGGAATGTCCCGGTCCGACTTCCTTCGTCAATGTAATCCAAGTGTTCCCGCCATTCGGCGATTTGAATGTAATCACGGTTACGGACACTAGCCGGACGATGCGCACCTACGGAGGCTGCCTAGGTCTCGCAAGGAAAGCTCTCATGGAGCTAGCCGCTCAAGAAAGTCGTCTTTGGGACGAAGACCAAGCTCGAAAGACCTACGGGGACCAAGCCCTTAAAGTGTCACGGGCGGCTTCGGACGAGAAAGCTAGAGGCCACTCTAGACCGGTTCGACCTCAGAGTTTTGCTCATGGCAACTTCCACGACTACCGTCTGTTCTCATCCAACCCCCTGCGCCGGGCGAGGGTGGTCAACGGTCCCAATGACCTAGGAGATGGAACGACACGGCGGAACGAATCCCGGCGCGTACCTTCCCGAGGAAAGCAAGTTCTCTGTGAAAGCGACGATGAAGACGATGAAACCATTCTCTTCCAAGCCGGGCATGAAGTCAACAAAACCGGACTCCCGAGGTCACGGGAGGATGGGAACGGATCATTACCGCACTCAAATTGAAAGGCCAACTCGGGGAGGAAGGTCTATTTAAAAACAAGAGGAGGATGGAAATTCGTCTCGAGCAACTACTCGGGAAATTCCACGATCTACGGCATTCGTTTACGAGACGATCAGCTGGGACGGCAACCGGTCACATGGGCGAGATGTTCGGGAAGCCGTATACTCACCTTCCGACATACCCGCCACTCGAGATAAAGCGAGAGGAGAAAACTCTCCCGATGGAGGTTTACCTAGGCTGCGCCGCACGCGGTTCAAAGAAGCTGGCTATTCTCACATGGGAAGAAACGCGAGGCATTAACTCTCGACGCGAGCTCCGGCTGCAAGAAGGTTGATACGGGCCCGAGTGGAGGAAAACTAGCAAACCACGAGTATCGCCGGACCCAACTCCAGAATGCCACTGAGTATGCTCGGCAAGAAGGAAAGGAACGCGATATACCGTGAAGAGATCAAGGAGACCGTTCGCTTGAGCCGAGAACTCTCCAACCTCCCGGAGGGTTAACAACGCACGGTTCGGTTCGAGGCAACCAGCATTGTTGTGCGGCGACATTCGAACAAGCTGCGTCAAGCGCAGGCTACCTCCCGCGAGAGGCACCTAAGCCGGTATCACGGGACGAGAATCCGTCAAGTTGCCCGAAGCTCAGGAATTCATCCACAATCAATGAGTTGAGGAAGACGCATGGCCCTATGCTACGAGGAATCCTCCTCTAACTATGGCTCAACTCGGAAGCGGCTGTTCGAAGGGACCAAACGATGTCGGCGTTCTAACCCGATCGGGTCAAATCCATGCATTACCACCTAAGGCCACCAAAAAGCCGACGGAGCGAGTGCAATCCGGCCGGCCCGAAGACGCAAATTCCTTGAAAGAGGACCCGATCCTCACTCGGCTCAAGCGGACTCGGGCGAACATTTCCCTTTGGTCTCTGCTCACCTCCTCTTATCCTCACAAGCTCAAGCTAGAGGAAAGCACAGCCCGTACCATGGTCCCCAGTGGGCGCAACCCCGAGATGAAGTCATTCGAGATGATTGGCAACATCCACTATGGCAACATTATCACCTTCACGAGATTTGGACCTTCCGAAATTTGGGGGCGATCACAATGAGCCGCTCTACATCACGGTCCAGTGGACGGCGTCGCCTTCCCCGCGTGTTGGTGGACGGAGGATCGGAATGAATGTCTTGCCCGCCAAGATGATGGACTGCTTGATATCAAGCCCACGAGATCTTAAGCCTTCGATCCACCTTTGTCGAGGCCTATGACTCTACTTCCGTACGGTTCTCGGGGTTGCTACTCTCAACATACGGTTCGGCAAGCGGGTGATCCCCACTTGAATTCCAAGTGTTGGACATTCCAATCACTTTCACGGCCATCTGGGCGTCCCACAGGCTGCATCAAATCAATGGCGTGGCATCCGCCCTTCACCGGTGCCTCAAGTTCATGCAAGGCAACGAGCTAACCACGATCTACGGCGACGGTGTCACCACCAGGGGACCGGCACCAACGACATTCCGGTATTGGAAATCAAGCATAATGACGACATGCCATTAGCTTGGATTCACTCACGGAGACCTCCAAGATCCAAATATGCAACGTGGACCTTCCCTTTGTCTCACGACCTGATTCCTCCCGCCATGAGGATGATGAAACTCATGAACTTCATCCCGGGGCGGGGCTCGGCAAAAAGGCTGCAAGGCCAACACCAAGTTATTGAAGTCAAGGACCACACCACGGTCCGGGGGCTTGGCTACGTGCCAACACCGGGCGACATCAAGGAAGGCAAAGGCTCGCCCGCACCAAGCGGCGGCCCGCAAAGGGAACCTCAGACGGCACACCCAATCTCCGACCTTACGGCTTTGACCTCGCTCATTACTTCACCAAGGGAACCGACGGCGGGCGGGGACCGGCAAGGGGCGAGCGGGGAGCGGCGAGCGGCGGGCGGGGACCGACGGCGGAACCGACGGCGGGCGAGGGGGCCGGCGGTGGAGCGATGAAGATGAGAAAGAAGCGAGGGATAGTCGGCACCAAGACTACGGGAAGAATGGAACGGCTAGCACGGGACCTCAGCGTTTGAGAGGACTCAAAGCTAATCCGATAAGGAGCGTTCCTCGACATCACGGCTCTACTGGACCAGCTGCCACCACGATCCGGCATGAGTACACATTGAGGAATCCCGAGACTTGGAGGAGCAACTCAAGGTACTCTCCATGGGAAACAAGTTGTTCGGATCGGCCGCCGAGGCCACATTCGAGACAGTAAGTCCAAAGCGAAGGAACCGGGAATTCATAGAAGACGCTCTCGGTGGACCGGCTCTACGAGTCTGTTTGAAGAAGTCATGGAGTTGCCCAACTTGATCGGCGGGGCTCAGACAACGGCATAATCGCCATGATAGGGACAGCGGGAGCCAAGCCTCTCGATCCCCGCACCCTCATCAAGCATCCAGCAATGCCCTGAAGAATTGGGTAACTTTCACCGGACCGAGGGCAAGCCGGGCGAAGTGGAAGACAAGCTGGGCCCGCACCCACATCTCCCTAAACCCGGTCTCAAACCCTGAGTCGAGTCCTTGTCGAGTCCGAGTCCTGCTGAGTCATCCAACGGCCTTACGCCGGAGGACTATAATGTTGTAGCCAATCATGTATTCCCGTTCTTGTTTAATGAAAAGTCGACCTTTCGGAGTATCCTCTCATTGCCACTTTAACAAGCGATAAGTTAACAAACAACTTAAAAGACGTTAATAATCCAATTGATAAAGAAGCGAGACACATTAAACGAACAATACATTAAAGAAGTTCTCGAGCGTGTAGTTGACCAAGAGGACAACCGGGCCCAAGTGCCGAAGAGGTTATGACCAAAGTGAACTGGGGTCGGTGCAAGAGCCTAAAGAGACACAAGTGGGCGGTTTCTTCGCCGATGCGAGAAAAAGAAGCCACGATAAGCCTCCTCAGGGAGTATGTTGACGTGTTCGCTGGTCATACCAAGACATGCCGAGGACTCGATCCCTCAATCGTGGAGCACAGAATTCCCTGGATCCCGAATCCAAGCACTGTCAAGCGAAGGCTGCGCAAGATCAAGCGAGTGGTCCTTGCAAGTTAAAGAAGAAATTGAGAAAATGCTCGAGTTGGTTTCATCGAGTGATTGAGTACCCGACTTGGCTCTCCAACATCGTGACGGTCACCAAGGCCAACGGAAAGGTCGAGATCTTTGCGTAGATTTCAGGGATCTCAACAAGGCCAGCCCTAAAGATGATTTCCCATTGCCTAACATCGACATCTTTGGTCGACACCACGGCAAATTTCGAAGTAAAGTCCTTCGTGGACGGGTTGTTGGATACAACCGGATCAAGATGTCAGGAGGATCGAGGCCAAGGCGCCTTCACCACTCCATGGGGGACATGCGTTACACGGTCATGCCGTTCGGTCTAAGAACGGTGGGGCTACTTACCGGCGGGCTGCAGCTGACCCTCTTCCATGACATGATACACAAAGAAATCGAAGTATATGTCGACGACATGATCATCCACTCCAAGGGATCGGACATGCGGCACATGACGGATGCGAGGAAGTTCTTCAACGGACTCGAAAACACTCCATGAGGTTGAACCGGCAAAGTGCACCTTCGGCGTCAAGCGCGGCAAGGTCTTGGGGTACATGGTTACGAAAGAGGTATCGAAGCCGATCCCGGAAAATCAAGGCCATCATCGACATGAAGCCGCCTCAAACCACGACAGTAAAGAGCTTCATGGGAAGACTTGATACATCGGTCGCTTTATCAACCGGTTGACATCTCTCTGCGAGCCCATGTTCAAAGCGATGAAAAAGAATGCCGACATCAAATGGGACTCAGAGTGCCAAACGGCTTTCGAGAAGATCAAGACCTACTTGGTTAATCCCCCAGTGCTGTGCCCGCCACATGAAGACAAGCCACTACTCCTGTATCGACGGTGACGGACACGTCAATCGGAGCAATGCTTTGGCACAAGAACGAGAAAGATTCCAAGGTTGAGCATGCAATCTACTTCGTAAGCCGAAAGCTTCAAGGAAGTGAACTCGGCTACTCGGCATCGGAAAACTTGTACCGCCTTGGTATGGGTAGTCGGGAAAGCGAAACACTACATGCGGTCGCATTCGGTACTCTGGTCTCCAAAGTGGACCCCGTCAGATATCTCTTTGACAAGCCATCCTTGTCAATGCGGCTAGCCAAGTGGTCATTCTTCTGGTGAGTTCGACATCAAGTACATGGTCGAGAAAATCAACAAAGGGCGAGTAATGGCGAGATCGGCTTGCCGACTTCCCGAGCGGTGAACCTAAGGGTCACGATCCGCAATTTCCGGACGATGGAATCTTTTCACTTGACGGCGCAAACCGGCAACTCTTCTTCGATGGGGCAGCCAACAAGAAGGGAATGGCATTGGAATGCTCCTTGTCGATCCCAGGGCGAGCATACTCCCATAGCCGTCAAGGTGAATTTTGAAGCAACCAACAATGCGGCGAGAATCTGAAGCTTGTGCGGCGAGGTTTGGAAGCCGCCCTCGGCGCAACATCTTAGTTTGGATGTATATGGAGACTCGGCATTGATCATCAATCAAGTATCCAACAAATGGAAGACGGTAGATTCCGGCCTTGAAGTACCACGCGTACATGGAGGAGCTCATTGCTCGGTTCAAGGACATCTCTTTTCACTATTTGCCAAGAGACGGGAACCGCCGCGAGCCACAGCAGCCCTCGCCTCTCTTGTCGAAATTCCCGAAGGAAAGCGGTAAAACCCCTCGAGAATAGGCGGACGGGAAACACCCGCCTATTCTTTGTGAGATCGAAAAAGAAAAAGAAACGATCGACGAACCACTGGTACAATCAGTTACCGGTACCTCCAAAGCGGAGAAGCTTCCTTCACAAGTGAAGATGGAAAATACAAAGAAGGGATCAAAGCCAAAAACATGATGGCATTAAAACGCTGGCATCCCATTTCGTCATTAAGGGGTATGTTGTACAAGAAGCGCCACCAAGGACCACTCCTTCGGTGTGTAAACAAAGAAAAAGCCGGCGAGCTAATGAGCGAAGTTCACAACGGAACTGCGGTCCGCACATGAACGCCGAGCATTGACACGAGATCATTCTCCGTATGGGATACTATTGGATATCAATGGAAACGGGCGCATCCGGTTCGTCAGAAGGCTGCGACAAATGTCAACGGTTCTCCAACCTCAATCACATCCCTCCTCATGAACTCTATTGCATGACTACGCCATGGCCTTTCGCCACATGGGGAATCGACGTCATCGGCAAGATCACTCCTCCCGAGGAGCAATGGTCACGAGTTCATTTTAGTCGCGATCGACTACTTCACCAAATGGGTAGAAGCCGGATCGTACGAGTGCGAATTCTAAGAAGGTGGCCGAGTTCATCAGAGAGAACATCATGTGCCGATACGGAGTGCCCAGCGAGATCATCTCAGACAATGGGACCCACTTTGAAGGAGATTGTGACCAACTGCGGCCGAATTCGAGTCACACGTCACGAGTCTTCTCCTTACGAGACCACAAACCAATGGTGCGGTAGAGGCGGCCAACAAGACTCTCGCCATGATAATCGGAAAGATGACCACCGAGAGGTCGGGAGGCCCGAAAAGCTACATCTAGCCCTGCAGGGATACCGAACATCGGTCGAGAACCGCCACGGGGAGACTCCGTTCGCACTTACCTACGGAATGGAAGCGATGTTACCCGTGGAATTAGAAATTCCATCCCTCAGGAGTCCTCTTGGAAAACGGGATCAATGAAGTCGAATGGCTACGAGCCGTCACGACGAACTTGCTCTACTCGACGAGCGCAGATTGAAAGCCATGGAACACACTCGAGCCTACCGGAGCGAGAATGGCACGAGCATTCGACAAGAAAGTCAAGATCCGAGACATCGAGAGAAGGCGACTTGGTGCTAAAGGAAAAGCCTCCTACGCGAGACCAATCCCCTCGGAAAGTGGGAGCCTACGGATAGGACCGTTCGTGGTACAAAGAATCTTCTCCGGAGGAGCCATGAAGCTAGCGAGACTTGGACGGAAACCCTTTCGTTAACCCCGTGAACGGAAGCAAGCTCCTTGAGATACTTCGTTTGAGGAAGAGCACGAGTCAACTCACCTTCCCCATACACCGTCCCCCTCGGTAAATTAAAGTGCTAAAGAGTAATACCCAGCTGGATACATTCCCGCTAATGATCCGGGTAAAAAACGAGTCGCACTTCTTTTGTCTTTGTTTTTCTCAAATTCACCTAAAGTGTCGAACTACGGTGACTGAGCCCCTTAGTCCAATTGTAAAGGGAACGTGGCGGCCATCTTTGGTTCGGTCTAAAAAACAAAAAAATACAATAAGCATCAATTGCTTGTGTTTCGAAAAACTCTTTTCATTTAACCTACAAATTCATAACGGTTAAAACATTCTTTGATGAGTTCAAGCACGGTCAACTCTTGACTCGCTACACGCTAGCAAAACTACAATAAAACATTAATCAATTAATGTGCGCAATGACAATGGGTGGATACTGGACGGCAAGGTCAACCTAGTTTCCCGTACTAGGTCCTTCATCCTTCTTCCCCTTCCACTTTTCCCCGGCGAGTGTTCTTCACCTTCGCGGGAAATATTCCGGTAGGCCTTCTACGGCTCGGGGACCTCTTCCCGACGCCTCCGTCAAGCTTTGTGGTATCCAGCGGTCCTTTCTCTAGCTCTGTCTCGAGCCGCCTCGCTTGAGCCATCATCATAGTGCTTTGATTGGCCTCCCGATCGGCACTTGCCACATAATCGGCCATGGCATCGCCGATACGATTCCCGGGGTTAGCCCTCGCCTGTCCTCCTCAAGGTCGAGGCGTCCGGGTGATCGGCACCCAACGGCTCACTCCGTCTCCACAAGATAGCCATCTGTGTCTCCCCATACACTCTTCGTACCGGTTCGGATCTTTGCGTCGACGAACGGTGCCCTCTCTCCGGTGAAAGAGAACCACAGCGGGGAAAGGACGTGTATTGCCACCACCGGGTGATCGGCAATAGCGTCGAAGGATCCTCCATCCGCAGATCCCACCTCAAAGGTAGCGGCATAACTCGAGATCGGTCGGTGGCACTGCTCCGGCCCGTCTTGCCCGAGAACCAATGATGGAATATAGAAAGACGTGCGAGACGGCCCGGCACTCGACGATCAACGAGACCCTCTGAGCGGTCCTGCAAGTCTGTAACTTCCAATGGGGAACCCACCATCGCAAGTGATGCGTGCAAAGTCGGCCATCCGAGCTCCGGCTCGGCTGATTGCCTCCTATCACCGGAAGGACGTCGCGAGAAAGACCAGCGTCACGGGACATTGGCACCTCGGGCATCATCTGCGGCCTCTCCCTCGGCCACATGGTCGGCATAGCGGGACTCCCTCCCCACATGTATCGGGTGCCGGTCGCCATCCGGCCTATGCCCGAGAACGTCTCGCCCAAGACCAATGGCACGATGTCTCCTCCACTCGGCCTTTGCCTCACCGAGGTCCGGTACCTGTGATGGCACACACCCGAGACGTGAATGTGAACGAGTAGCAATCGCGCCTGAGCAAACGCGTCCCACGAAAAGACGCTCCCCTCGGCTCAGGCAAATCTCTCGGGCGGTCCCGAAATGTCAACGTAATCGGTATCTGTACCGGCATCCCGCATGCTTCTCCAGTAGAGATACCCAACAAAGACACTAGCTTCTCAACGGTGGCCATGCCACCGGCTATACGGAAGAACTAGGCATTCCGTCTCGGGTCCTCCCAGAATGGCCGGAAATCTTCAAACGTAGGAGTGACTTCGTTGTACGAAAAGGCTGTACACGTTCCTCCTTACGTCCCGAGGCGAGACGCGGCTCTCAAAAGATCCCAATCTGGCATGAGCTCCTTGAAAGCCCAAGCAGATTTAATCCAGTAACGACCTTCGAAAAACCTTTTGTTACGCCTCGTGTGGTTCCGTACCCACGGCGAAAGTTGTCCAAATATCGCTCTTGCATCAGAGACGATAACTTGGGAAAGGAGCCATGTCGGAAGGTGAAGAAAACCTTAAGAAAGGGAAAAGAATTCAGCGAGAATGAGCAAAAACAATGCGCGGTTCTTACAAATTGCAAAGTGAAGCTGCAATTTAAAGAATGCGGAAATTCAATTCTAGTCGTGGGACTCCCTCTGCGATTGACTTGGTCAACTCTGCGGCCAGTTGCCTTAAAGTTGGAAACATTTCCAAACCATGCCTGTTCACTCTTATGAAATCTGCGTGCACACGATTTCATTCAAGCAATGTCAATATCCCTTAGCCCAGGGCTCGTGCAACGGTGCAAATAATTAAAAATTAGTGCATACATGCTTAATTTTTGACCCGTTCAATTTTTAATGCATTTCTCCTTTTTATTTATTTTTGATTAACCTATTTGCTTATTTGCCGAAAATAGCGAAGGTGATCACGAGAATAAATATGCGAAATACTGAGTTCCGCCCCAGGCGCCTTTTTGCAAATACGGTTCAAATCAAAAATTTGTTCTGACAAATACATGCATTTTGTCTAAACAAAATAGTAAAGAAAGAAAGCGATAAAAAGGGGACTACTGCGAGTCTGCTCGTCATCCGTACACTCGACGTCTTGCTCCGCCGGCCGGATCATCGCCATAAGGGAACTCGCCGAACTCCTCCCGTAGGGAATAGGCAAAGGGCCTCCTCGGAGTACGCGAACTCGAGGACTCCCCCTCTCGCGCCCGAGTGCGCGAAGAAGGAGCTCCAAATCCGGCCGTTCCGCCGCGAGCGCCAAACCCCTGTGTGAAGTCCTCCCCACCGAGTGTGGGAGCGGGCGAACCCCTCGGCCTAGACGGCCCCCGATCGCGGACGTCCACGCTCCTCAGGGAGGCTGCACCGCATGAACTCCACGAGCCTCTGGCGTAGGCGGACCACCCGTCCACCGGCCTCGTGGCCTCATTGTACGTACGGCCGGATACTGCGAACCGGGAAAATCATCGAAGCGAACGAAAGTACGGATGCATCATGTGCGAGAATGCTACTATCAAATGCGAGAAAATCAAAGGTGCTCACCGAAGCATTGGGGTCCGCCACTGTATCGTGGTCTCGGCTCCGCGGAGCGGGATCACAAGTCGCTGCGCGAACCGTCCGGCCCCTCGTACGCTAGCCTAGCTCGCGGGACGGGAAAATTTCGAGGACCTCCGGGGACCTCGCCCTCTCTATCTTTGCACTGCGGGCTCCTCGGCCTCATCCTCAAGAAAACATCATAGGCGGCCCCGCTATGATGTACTCGATGAAATACACACCACTGAAGGTACCCCTCCGGCTCGTCAATCGGCATCTCCCGGGGATGCTTTGCATGTACAAAGGAGGATCCACCGGCACCAATGGAAGAGACCCCTGCCTATCTTTGACGGGTCACCCTCTCCCCCAAATACATGGCGTCACGGTGAAGTCCCACCGGGAGCTTCGCCGCCGTGTAGTCTCGGCGGCAATGCACCGCGACATGATCAAACTGCTCCACCGGGTCGAGTGGATCCTCTCGGAGAACTCCGGGTTCGGCGCCGAGAGATATCTCCTCGTATGACACTCGAGTGCCAACTCTCGAAGAGACCGCCCTCTTCGCCTTCTTACGCCAAACCGGCATGGCGGGGAACGGGGGACGGTACGGCTCCTTTATGTCCCAAGCACTGCGGTGAATACCTCGTAGCACCGGACACGCAAGAGAATGGAAAGTTATGTCGGCTCTGAAAGCGGATACATACGAGTACATAAAAGAGGCAAGGAAGAGAAAAAGCACGTAAACTTACATCCAAGACGGGCGTGAAGCGGCTAAATGAGTGCTCCTCTCCCCGCGAGAACGTCCGGAGAGTGGTAGAGCTCGGCCGATCCGGCCTCCCCCACGCAAACCCCCTCACGGCATCCAAGTCTACCGGCGGCCGAGCGAGAGGGAAGTGACAAGACGTGTCGGAAGTCGGGAACAAAGTCGGCGACGGCGCAAACCAAAGGAACCCTCGAGCCGGACGCTCCGCGGTCATCCTCGAGACCCGGCCCGGATAATCGGCGACCCCTTCCCTCAAGTGATTCTCCATCGGCACATGCCGAATGCCTAAGCCCACAGCATCGGTAATATCAAACCCCAGCCCGAGACAAGCTGCTCAGGGGTGTAACCATCAACCCACACCGGCGTGTTGCCATAAGTCGGCAACCCGGTGATAGCGGCAAAATCCGTGGGAGTCACCGTCGCCCCCCCCCCCATCTGAAATAGAAAGTGTGGGTCGTATCCCACCGGTACTCGCTCGGCGCGACATACGTGGACACTGCCCCTCGGCGTATCGGTATCGCGGCTACGCAGCGATAAACCCGGCCAACCCGGAGTCAATCACCGGTGTCGTGGACTCCTCTCTCCCTCTCGAGCCACGTCAGGATAATGCCCCACAATGCTGCACCGCCTCAAAGGCACCCCGACTCTTACGGTTATGAGTATTAACCGTCCTGTCCCTATGAGACAAACAAGACGAAGCAACGTCAACAAAATGCAACAACGCATGTCAAAAGGATGCAATGCGGAATACGGTTCTCATTCATTTCCTACGTATATTCAAAATCATTTCGAAAACTCCGTCGAATCCGGAACTTTCAAAATCTTTCGAAAACTCCGTCGAATCCGGAACTTTCAAAATCTTTCGAAAACTCCGTCGAATCCGGAACTTTCAAAATCTTTCGAAAACTCCGTCGAATCCGGAACTTTCAAAATATTTCGAAAACTCCAGTCGAATCAGGAACTTTCAAATTCTTTCAAATTTTCGAAAATTTCGCTCCGTCCCGAATTAAAGCTACTTTAATTTTGGAAAATGCATTTAGACATGGAATTTTGCAACCAAAATTTTTATGTCATCTACCCATGATGTCAATTGAACTACATCCTAGTCAATTTCGACAAATGTTCATAGCAAAGTCAAAAGCCCCAATTCGGGCACCAAAATCCCTAAGTAAATTCCTAACAAATTTCTAACATTTAAAGAATGCACATTCTTGAAATTAATGGAATTTGTAGGGAACTATGTGTCTTTCGATCCCTCCCTTGGAGTTGTGGCGGTCCCTCGCCGGATAAAACTCCGCCGGATTCAATGGAAGAGTGGTGGTTCGAATGGTCCGAACCAATCGAGTTCTTTCGTCGTCGGTCCTTCCGTGGCGAGCCATTGGTCCTCCTTCGCCCTCCATGCGAATTTCCCTCACAAATTCGAGCAAACCTTGCAATTTGGGTTGGATTTCTCTCTCTTTTCTCTCCTCTCTCGCCGGCAATAATGGAAGAAAATGGCCATTTTCTTCCCCAGCCTCGGCATTTAAAAGATTCTGGAAAATCAGTAAAAGTCCGATCGGACTCTTACTGCACCAGAATAATTTTTGCCCCTTTTGCCCCTCAGCTTTTGGCAATTCCAATTTTACCACTTTTGGCCCCCGAAAGTGTAAAATTTCCCGATTAGACATTTCTAACGCCTATCCCCGAGGATAAATCAAAGTTAGTTCTCACTAACGCTCGTCTCCTGACGTTAAATTCAGTCCAGTTGACGTTTGACATTCAAACGTTCAACCATGTCTCCGGACATTTCAGTTACTATTCCGTCTCCCGACGTTAAAATTTAATAATGGTCCTCACCATTAAAGTCTCAATCGCGACCTTTCACGGTCCGATTTCAAGTCTCAATCGCGACCTTTCACGGTCCGATTTCAATTCTCAATCGCGACCTTTCACGGTCCGATTCCAATCCTCAATCGCGACCTTTCACGGTCCGATTTCAATTCTCAATCGCGACCTTTCACGGTCCGATTTCAATTCTCAATCGCGACCTTTCACGGTCCGATTTCAATTCTCAATCGCGACCTTTCACGGTCCGATTCCAAGTCTCAATCGCGACCTTTCACGGTCCGATTTCAATCCTCAACCGCGACCTTTCACGGTCCGATTCCAAGTCTCAATCGCGACCTTTCACGGTCCGATTCCAACTTTCAATCGCGACCTTCCATGGTCCGATCTCAAATTCTCAATCCCGACCTTTCGCGGTCCGATTCCACTCTCTCAATCGAGACCTTCGGTCGTTCATCTCTCGCGACCTTTCACGGCAATGGCCCGAACCCCGAGGCACGAACGCCTTGCAAACGGTCATCTCTCCGGCGCGGCAATAAGCCCGAACCCCAAGGCACGAACGCCTTGCAAACGGTCATCTCTCGGCAACGACAATGGCCCGAACCCCGAGGCACGAACGCCTTGCAAGCGGTCATCTCTCGCGGCAACAATAAGCCCGAACCCCAGGCACGAATGCCTTGCAAGCGATCATCTC
Source organism: Adenophora triphylla var. japonica (assembly GCA_022495995.1). Lineage (NCBI taxonomy): Eukaryota > Viridiplantae > Streptophyta > Magnoliopsida > Asterales > Campanulaceae > Adenophora > Adenophora triphylla. Next base: position 24,291 of record JAFEMH010002381.1, read on the forward strand.
TGGCAACGGGAATAAGCCCGAACCCCGAGGCACGAACGCCTTGCAACAATCCCTCTTCGGCCATCCTCGTAGCCCGAACACCTTTTCACTTCGGCAAGTGAACATTCATCTCCCCCGGCCGCCGGTCGTAAGCCCGATCGTTCCACCTCGGCGGCAACGGCAATAAGCCCGAACCCCGAGGCACGAACGCCTTGCACAATCCCTCTTCGGCCATCCGGGTAAGCCCGAACGCTCATCCCGAGCGGGATAAAAGCGCAACGGCAATAAGCCCGGCACCCGAGGCACGAACGCCCTCGTCGGCATCGCAACTCCGGTTAGAGGCGCCACACGCCCTCGAAGGTTTCGAAGTCTCGGGTTCGAGACGCCTCCCAATAGTCTCCATTCGGGTTCGATACCTCGCGAATGGTCTCCTCTCGGGTTTAGACGCCTCCTAACGGTCTCGCTCGGGTCAAGGTCCCCATGCGCGGCCCTTGCCCCTTAATCGAACTACGATCGGCTTGATTCCCGCTCGGGATACGTAGGAATCCTTTTCGCTAAGGGTCCAGCCAGGTGACCGCCCGAGGTCTCCTTCAAAAGTAAGGCATCTAGATTTGGATCCTTATCTTTTTCAGCGACCGCTTTGTAGACGCCCCATTCTTAACCCATCGGAACATGATTACACTACTCTTCATCTCTCTTTTATGTTTTGAAGTAGAAAGCATATCGGTTCGTCATGTTTCGTTAAGTTTCTAACTAACCTCGTTAGTTTTGGACCTAAAGCGCATACGAAACGAGGAAAGGACAAAATAGTCATGAGACTAGTTATCTCGCACGAGATATCATATCTCGCGCGAGATATCCCCTCGGCAGGATGTGCGAGAAATCACTCTCCTTCTCCCGTTTCAAACTCTCTTTTTGGATAAAACCTTATCAATTCGGGTATCCAATCGGGCGGGTTAACGGAACCTTCCTAGGGTAATTTCCCTCTCCACCTTCACCTCTCAACCTCCTATAAATACTTGGATGACTTCCGGTGTTTCGGAGTCGACAATTCTGATCCTTGATCAAGAAAACACACAACACACACAATTTGTTGGTTTCTTTCCACGAAAGACTCCTTCAAATCACTCACAAAACTCAACTAAAGTTTGTTCATCAACCTTGTTGATTAACAAACATCAAAACCCGAATCAAAGGACCAAGGCGAAGCTCCATCCGCATCAAGATCCAAATCAAGGATCGAGGCGAAGCTCTGTCTGAATCAAGGTTCGACTCTAAACTTGAGTCGAAACTCTGTCCGAATCTCTTCTCAAAAGGTAATCATCCTTTAAACTTTCGTTTCTCTTCTCAACCTCTCTATTGATTTTAGAGTAGTGTAATCCCATCAAAAGGATTAGCCTAGAGTCCCTTCAGTCAATGGAGGCGATCTCGAAGCATACAATCGACATTCCAGTTGACCTCGTCAAATGGACCTTTATTAGGGTTTACTTGTTTTCTTTAATTATTTATTTTAAAGATTGAAAACCTCTCTTTTCTTTAGCAAGACCGATCTCCGGATTGGGTGAAATGGATGCCTTCTAAACCTACCCATTTCATAACCTAAGCCCCGAACCCAAATCTCTTTCAAAATGGTTTTCCTATGTTTCCAATCGAATAACATAGGTGGCGACTCAAAAAGATGAAAAGATGAAAATTTTCTCACAACGCTACAGTGGCGACTCCGCTGGGGATTTAAAATTAAGAGGCTTAAACTTGCGTCAAAATTAAAAGAGAGGTTTTTCAATCTATTTTGTAAAATTCGAATTTTTTCTGTTCTCAGATGGGAGATATCTCGCACGAGATATCATTATCTCGCGAGAGATAGGGCTTCCGATCTGGTTGTTTTTGGTTTCTCTGTTTCGCTCGTAATCCAAGACGAGAGCCGAACATGCAAGGGGATCCCGAATTCATTATCTGCAGAGTTCCTGCATCTTAAGGCCTCCCTTAAGGTGTAGAACTCGGACCTTTATTTTCCTTAAATAATTGATTATTATTTATGAACTGCGTGTGATTGGGTTTTATTTAATTAAAGTCCTTTCCATTGGGGATTCGGGAGTTGTAAATTAAATTATTTATCTCTCTTTATCTCTCTTTATGTGGAACTACGACGGCCTGAGTCTTCCTAATTTGGGAGAAACGTAGGCAACCACTTGGTGCGGCCACTATCTGTTTTCCTTTTGATTTTCAAAAAAAAAACTCTCTATTTTATCTATCACCTAGATTGACTATCACACACGCGCACTCATTTATATCTGTCATTGCACTACATACCCCGATTAACCCGGGACCCACACTAAGGACGGATGACGGTAACCACCTAGTCGCCGGTCTCTCCGAAGTTGGATCATCCCACTCCGCGTATTCAATCCACTTAGATTGTCATATCGCGGGGAGCCTAGCCTTCCAGCCCTGCATCGCCACATTCTCATGTAGATTGACTTTTTAGGATCACTCCGTGACCGGTCGGTTTTGACTTGGTAATCTTTCTTGTCTTTGACCAAAATAAAGTTAATGTAAAATTGACTATCGAGAAAAGGATTCGGAAAAGTCCCTTCGAAAAAAAAAAGAAAAAGTCCCTTCGGAAATGTCCCTTCGGAATGACCCTTTCGGAAGTCCCTTTAAAGAAAAAAAAATCCTTCCGGTCAATTTTACGTGGCTTTACTTTACAAAGAATGGTTAATTACCGAGTCCCTAGGTTTGGTTTGAATTACGTATGCCTGCAAGATTTACCTAGGATGCTAGATAGAAATCGGATATTTGTCCGTCCGACCATGAATTTAGGAAATAAAAAGGAATAAAATCCATCTCTCTGAATGGTTATCTCGTGCGAGATTACCTACTCCCGCGCGAGATATTATTTGCAGAATCTGTGTTTGTAATTGATGATCGATGTGCGCTCCCTCCTTGAGTCAAAACTTCGTCTCTAATAAAAAGAATAAAGCTTCAAAAAAAATCGCTCGTGAGGTATTTTTAACCATCATCTTTTCCTCCATCTAGGATCGTTTGGGGCTAATATTCGAAAAGGCGTTTCGTTGGGATATCTCTAGTTCATCTCTAAGGTCGTCAAGCTCCCTTACCTCTCTAATGGCAACTACTCCGTCTACTCTCTATGCAAGTGGCACCCCCAAAGAGGATAAGCAAGTCGTAGAATTCACATCCGACGAAATCAAGACTCTCAAGAACCATCTCGAGCAAGAAAAAATGGCTCATATTCAACAAATTGCCACCCTCGAGACAAAACTCAACAAGCTAGAAATCATGGAGACCACGGATCCAAGAGACGAGCACACTCAAAGCAAGGAGCGTGAGCATAAAGAGGTTGAGTCAATCATTAAGGCATGTATCATTGATGTGTGTTCCCAAATGGAGTCCAACATAAGAGCCCAAGTGGAAGTCGAATTAAGGGCCCAAATCGAGGATGAATGTCTAGCCTACATGCATGCACAACGAAGTACTATGAAGAAAAGATCAAGATACTTCACAAAATGGTCGAACTTCAACGAGGAAAGGTCTCGACACGACAAGGGAGGAAAATATGGAGATCATGCTCACTTTGAGGAATCCAACCAAGAAAGGCTCCATGACCTTAGTAGATTCACCAATCCTAAATCATTTGTTGCTCCCCATCCCGAAAGAAAGCGAAAAGATAGACGATATGTCCAATTTGAAGGAATTACGCAAGAAGGTCTCTTTGACATCCTCGTAGAAGAAGGAAAAATTAAGCCTAGAGAAGGAAACTCTCTTGGAAAAAGCTCTCGTCTTGATCATGATCCCTACTTGTTTTGTAAATTTCACAACAATAGTGGCCATGACACTAATGACTGTCATCATTTGAAGGATGTAATCCAAGACTTGTATGAAGCCGGCAAGATCAACTGAAGCATCACCACCTTGGGGCTCCGATTGTACTCTCCCTTTTTCCTTTGAAAAAAAAAAGAAAAGAAAAAAAAAATATAGATTAGGTCAACTTCCTAGTATGTTCTCGAAGAGTCGTTCTGTCATTCTAGTCCATCTCTATCCTCTCTAGTTTGTGTCAAGTGAACTATCGAGTCTGTTTCGAATTTTCTTATCAATAAAAGTTATCTCTTTACCCTAAACACTTTCCCGAGAGTTGTTCTTCTTTATGAGTATCATTTGATCCATGCTGAATAGTGGACCCTCATTCCTTAAATCATCACGAAAGATAGAAGCTTCTAAACAAGTTTGAAATGAAAACTATCCTTAGAAGGCTTAAGGCTAAACATTACTCATGTTGAAAGTCGAAGATCAACAAACGAAGGAAGCCAAAGGTGCTGCTATCAACATTCATCCCAAGAAAAGTGGGGCTACTCAATTCAAGGCTTTGAGAGTACAAAAATAAAAAGCTCGCTAGGTCGAAACTCCTCAAATCGTCCTAGGCAAAAATAGAGCATCAAAAAAAAAAAAAAAAAAAAAAAAAAAAAAAAAAAAACTCTCAAGCCTTCATCGCCCCACAACAAGGATGAAATTTCAACAAAGGCAAGAAGGACTCTCCCTCAAAGAAGAAGAGTCAAGTGATATCAATGAAGAAAAGAGGATCCCTCAACATCCTCTTACAATGAAGCCCGAATGGCAACGCGAATGAAGAAGACTTTCAACATCAATCCATAAAGAAAAATGTTTAGCCTTAAGTCGTACTAATGATTGGCTTTCTTTTCAAACTCGTTAAGACATTTCTAGATGATGCAAGGTCCATTAAAGGTAAAATGACTTTTCTAGACATTTGAGCCATATAGCGTTCTTTGTTGAGTCTAGGGGCTTCTTCTTAGCCATTCTCATACACACTCTTGAAATCCAAGCAGCAAAACTGGGGCTTCCTAACCTTTCCTCCCCCAGTCAATCTCTACTCAAACTCTCAAGAGTAATCAAATCTGCATTAGGGGCTTTCCTCTTCGCTTCTCACTATATCATTAGAGATTATACTCTCCCAAAAGAGTCAATGCTTGGATCACCTTCCAAAGAATAGAGTCCGTCTCTCCTCAACTAAACTCAAGATCTCATCTTTCTCCTTAATGAGATTCTTCCAACTGAGTTCTCTTCGAGTACACATACTTTTCAAAAAAAAAAAATGGCTCGCTAGGTTGAAAACTCGTAAAGAGCGGCCTAGGCAAAAGTTAGAGCACAAAAACAAAAGACGCAAAAGAGATGCCCGCTAGATTGAAAACCCGAAAGGGCGGTCTAGGCAAAAACCAGGGTGCGTCACTAAGAAAGAAAAAAAAATCAAAGGGAAAAAGGAGGGGATCCTTCTTCAATTCACGCGACCTCACAAGCTTTGTTCACGAAGTCATCTACAACATACAAGAAGTCTTGGGGCTTAATGTCAAGAGAAGCCTTGGAAAATACGTGCTTTGGGCAGCATCAGTTCTACATAGCAAAAGCCATTGGAGTGGTTTGGACCTTGTTCAGTCAATGATCATCACATGAGCAACTTGGGGCTTGAAGATGGAAAAGTCCTACGACAATGAAAAATCCTTAAAGTATCCTTAGTGTTTAACTTAGGTTATCTCAACGGAATCCTATTAGATGATTGTCTCATTCGATCTTTAGATGAACCCCACGAGTTGGTCTTCAAAACCAAAATCTAAATCACAAACAATTTTCAATCCTCACATAATAAAACTCATTCTCCCCGCTGATTCTTGGAGTCGAGTGCACATTGATCGTCTTGAACAAACAAATGCTTAAGTGAATGTATGTTGTTATGCAAATGCTTTCACTAACCCTCTTGCAGGAATTAAAATGCGTAAGGCACGTCAAGTGCCTACTTTCAAAAATTAGATCAAACATGTTGAGTGTTTGGATTCCATCTACCTCCCCATATGTCAATTAAGTGCGTCGAGCATCTCTTCAAGCGTCAAGCATCCATTGCGTCAAGCAACCATTGCGTCAAGCAACCATCGCGTCAAGCATCCATCACGTCAAGTGCCATGCGTCAAGCATATTCCAACAAAAAGCCCAATTCAACGCCCAGACAGGTGGATCGTCAACAATTAGGTGTGTCAAACATCTAAGATGTGTCAAGCATCTAGGGTAAGTATGTCAAGTACTCACCATCAAAAGCCCGATTCAGCGCCCTTACAGGTGGATCATCACCAAGTAGGTGTGTCAAGCATCTACAAGTAGTATGTCGAGTACTACTCAACAAAAGCTCGGTCTTGAATCGCCAGGATCGTCACCATGTAGGTGTGTCAAGCATCTACAAGTAGTATGTCAAGTACTACTCAACAAAAGCTCGGTCTTGAATCGCCAGGATCGTCACCAAGTAGGTGTGTCAAGCATCTAAAAGTAGTATGTCGAGTACTACTCAACAAAAGCTCGGTCTTGAATCGCCAGGATCGTCACCAAGTAGGTGTGTCAAGCATCTACAAGTAGTATGTCGAGTACTACTCAACAAAAGCTCGGTCTTGAATCGCCAGGATCGTCACCTCAACAAAAGCCCGGTCTTGAATCGCCAAGATCGTCACCTCACTTCAGACAAACAGGTATATTCAGAATTAGGTCAGGATGTGATTCCTCAGTATGGATTTGCCTTTTCAAAATTAAAATCTCCTCGATTTTCAAAAAAAAAATGATTTTCAAAATACCTAAAGAAACCTTTACGTGTTTTGGAGTCGAACTACGTTTTGGTCTGATTCTCCGATAGAGATACGTAGGCAGCCGTGCGGCACGACCATCCCAGCGTTCAGAATGATGTCTTTTCTATCGACGACACTTCTTCTTTCATAAGACCTGTCGCCGAGGGGCTCTGTAGACACCCCATTCTGAACCCATAATTACATGATTACACTACTCTTCATCTCTCTTTTATGTTTTGATGAAAGCATATCAGTTTCGTCATGTTTCGTTAAGTTTCTAACTAACCTCGTTAGTTTTGGACCCTAGCCCGACTAACGAAACAAGCGAAGAGGACAAAATAGTCATCGAGACTAGTTATCTCGCACGAGATATCATATCTCGTGCGAGATATCCCCTCGACGAGGATGTGCGAGAAATCACTCTCCTTCTCCGTTTCAAACTCTCTTTTGGATAAAACCTTATCAATTCGGGTATCCAATCGGGCGGGATTACGGAACCTTCCTAGGGTAATTTCCCTCTCCACCTTCACCTCTCCAACCTCCTATAAATCTTGGATGACTTCCGGTGTTTTGAGTCGACAATTATGTTCCTTGATCAAGAAAACACACAACACACACAATTTGTTGGTTTCTTTCCACGAAAGACTCCTTCAAATCACTCACAAAACAACTCCTAAAGTTTGTTCATCAACCTTGTTGATTAACAAACATCAAAACCCGAATCAAAGGACCAAGGCGAAGCTCCGTCCGCATCAAGATCCAAATCAAGGATCGAGGCGAAGCTCTGTCCGAATCAAGGTTCGACTCTAAACTTGAGTCGAAACTGTCAGAATCTATTCTCAAAAGGTAATCATCCTTTAAACTTTCGTTTCTCTTCTCAACCTCTCTATTGATTTTAGAGTAGTGTAATCCCATCAAAAGGATTAGCCTAGAGTCCCTTCAGTCAATGGAGGCGATCTCGAAGCATACAATCCGACATTCCTAATCAAGAAATTGATTAGGGTTTACTTGTTTTCTTTAATTATTTATTTTAAAGATTGAAAACCTCTCTTTTCTTTAGCAAGACCGATCTCCGGATTGGGTGAAATGGATGCCTTCTAAACCTACCCATTTCATAACCTAAGCCCCGAACCCAAATCTCTTTCAAAATGGTTTTCCTATGTTTCCAATCGAATAATATAGGTGGCGACTCAAAAAGATGAAAAGATGAAAATTTTCTCACAACGCTACAACGCCTCCCAATAGTCTCCATTCAGGTTCCGATACCTCGCGAATGGTCTCCTCTCAGGTTTAGACGCCTCCTAACAGTCTCCATTCGGGTACAGGCACCTCGCGAATGGTCTCATCCAGGTTTATATGCCTCCTAATAGTCTCGCTTAGGTCAAGGTCCCCATACGCGGCCCTTGCCCCTTTTCGAACTACGATCGGCTTGATTCCCGCTCGGGATACGTAGGAATCCTTTTCACTAAGGGTCCAGCCAGCTGACCGCCCAGGTCTCTTTCAAAGTAAGGCATCCCGATTTGGATCCTTATCTTTTTTCAACGACCCCACCTCCTTCGGAGGAGACGTCGCTGAGGGGCTAACTGTAAGTACCCAAATCCGGATCGTCCAAATCCGTCAGAAAGTTAACCGAAATCCGTTAACTGGCCCGCTCCAGGTTAACCGGAACTCGTTAAACTCCCCGTTACCGTGCCAACGAGACGTCCTGGGACAGCCCCGTGCATCCCGACGTCAAACCGTACTTAGCACGTGACATCTCACGTAAAAGTATGGCTTTCCCTGAAAAACGCATTTTTCGGCACTTTCTGGGTGCGTTTCGGACATTTCCCGGACTGTTATTTTAAAAAACGGACAAAACCGGGACCGGGGAACAATCTTCCACCTCGGTGGTGACTCGGAGGGCACGTGGCAGCCCATGCCACCTCCCTCTAGTCACCCATCAATCAATTTCAAAGGGAAAAGACCAAAATGCCCCTGGTTTGCAAGCCAAGTCCGTGGGACTCACTTTGTGCACATTTTCTGAAATTGCCAGCAAGTCCTTCAAATTCCCAAAATACCACAAAACCCCCTGGATTCAGGCCAAGTCCGTCCGGACTCCTACTGCAAATTTCACCTATAAATAGAAATGGCTGTCAAAGCCAAATGGAGAGGAATTTTACACCAAAATTTCACCACCCCCACGGTCCAAACTGGTTTTCACCCCTCCCGAGCTCCCGTTCTGTCTCGATTCGCGTGAAACCTTCGTATTTCGATCAAATACGCACCCTACAACTTCGAAACAACCTTTCGAATCACTTTTCGTGTCCCGTACACACCTCTCGAGCCAAAGGAGTCGACCCTAGCCATAGGTATAACTCCCTCTCTCTGAATCTCCCGTTCTGTCTCGGTTTACGCGCCAGTCGCTATAACCATTTCGAACGTCGTTATCAAAATGTAGACGCCTCCGTCTAACGGGGTCCAATACGTTTTAGCCCCTCGATCCTCTTCTCTTTCCGTAAGAGAAGTAATCACGGGTTAAAACGGCGTTCCGACCCCGTTCCGTTTACTTTTATGTCATTTACCATTCCAGATCGATCGATCCGTTGATCGTCATTTACAATTCCGAGCCGTTTGGCCTCGTTGATCGTCATTTACAATTCCGAGCCGTTTGGCCTCGTTGATCGTCATTTACAATTCCGAGCCGTTTGGCCTCGTTGATCGTCATTTACAATTCCGAGCCGTTTGGACTCGTCGATCGTCATTTACGAATCCGGATCGTTTGATTCCGTTGACACCGCTTTGAATACTGTCATTTACAAGTCCGATCCATTTGGATTGTGATAGTATTTACTTTTCAAAGTCCGAGTCGCAACCCGATTCGTTGATCGCATGTCATTTAATACGCATTTTTCCCGTAAAAATCGTTAACAATGTAATGCTCGGTTCAAAACCGGAGTTCGTCCGTCGAACTCTCTTTCAAAACGCGCGAGATGACGTTCGGCCTCTGAACGCTCATCTTCAAACTCAAAGCCGCCATTTGACACTTAAAATCATTTAATACGCATTTTTCCCGTAAAAAACGTTAACAATGACTCGCACGGTTCAAAATCGACGTTTGCCACGCAAACGCTCCTTTCAAACTCAAAATCGACGTTTGCCACGCAAACGCTCCTTTCAAACTCAAAATCGACGTTTGCCACGCAAACGCTCATTTCAAACTCAAACCGACGTTTGTCATTCAAACGCTCGTCTTTTCAAAAATCACCTAATCAACGTTTGTCATTCAAACCAAGATTAAGCTTGTCATCCAAGCCCCCCATTTCAAAAGACACACACACACACACACACGATTTCGAGAAAGGTAGAAAGACTCGTCATGCGAGGCGTTTCGGGCGATCTCGTAATACTCTACCCGAAACGTAACCTGACCTCCGAACCTAACAATCTCTGGTACAAAAAAGCTTTTTACTCGTTTTTGCTGCCAATAAAAATGATCCCTTTTTTCAAAGCCTTTTCCTAAGTTTTTGCTACCAATAAAAATGACACCTTTTCACAAAAGCCGTTTCTCAACGTTTGGGCTCAAAATACAAAAACCGCGTGGCGACTCCTCATTTTGTTCCTTCCCATGAAGCGAGGTCTCAGACACCAACCCCTCCGCGAAAGACAACCGCCTTTTCCGCGCCCCCCGCCCGCGTGCGAAAAAGATCGGGTAATTTCACCACCAATACCAAGGCGGTACAAATTTTCTCTAATGCTGAGTAGCTGAGTTCACTTCCTTGAAGCTTTCGGCTTACGAAGTAGATTGCATGCTCAACTTTGGAATCTTTCTGTTCTTGTGCCAACATTGCTCCGATTGACGTATCTGTCACTGTCAGGTACAGGAGGAGTGTCTTGTCTTCATGTGGCGGGCCCATTTGATGTCGGCATTCTTCTTCATCAGCTTGAACATTGGCTCGCAGAAAGATGTCAACTGGTTGATGAAGCGACTGATGTACTGAAGTCTCCCCATAAAACTTTTCACTTCTGTCAGTGTCTAAGGTGGCTTCATGTCGATGATGGCCTTGATTTTCTTGGGATCGGCTTCGATACCTCTTTCTGTAACCATGTGCCCCAGTACTTTACCTCGCTTGACGCCGAAGGTGCACTTTGCAGGGTTCAATCTCATGGAGTGCTTTCTGAGTCTGTAAAGAACTTTCTCAAATCTGTCATGTGCTGCATGTCTGATCCTCTGGAGTGGATGATCATGTCGTCGACATACACTTCGATTTCTTTGTGAATCATGTCATGGAAGAGGGCTGTTGCAGCCCGCTGGTAAGTAGCTCCAGCGCTCTTCAAACCGAACGGCATGACCGTGTAGCAGTATGTCCCCCACGGAGTGGTGAAAGCAGTCTTGGCTTAATCTTCCTCGGACATTTTGATCTGATTGTATCCGGCGAACCCATCCACGAAGGACTTTACTTCGAAGTTTGCCATGGTGTCGACTAGCATGTTGATGTTGGGCAGTGGGAAATCATCTTTAGGGCTGGCCTTGTTGAGATCTCGAAACTCCACACAGCATCTGACCTTTCCATTGGCCTTGGTGACCGTCACAATGTTGGAGAGCCAGGTCGGGTACTCAATTACTCTGATGAAGCCGACGCGGAGCATTTTCTCAATTTCTTCTTTCACTTGCAAGGACCACTCTGCTTGATCTTGCGCGATTTCTGCTTGATAGGCTTGGATTCTGGATCCAGGGAATTCTATGCTCCACGATTTAGGGATCGAGTCCTGGCATGTCCTGATATGACCAGGCGAACACGTCAACATACTCTTTGAGGAGATTTATCAGGGCTTCTTTTTCTGCACCGGCGAAGAAACTGCCCACTTGTGTTTCTTTAGGCTCTTGCACTGACCCAGGTTCACTTTAGTCATAACCTCTTCGGCAGCTTGGGCCCGATTGTCCTCTTGGTCTACTACATGCTTGAGAACTTCTTTAATGTATTGTTCATTTAATGTGTCTGCTTCTTTATCAAGTGAGTCATTATTAACGTCTTTTAAGTTGTTTGTTAACTTATCAGTTGTTAAAGTGGCAATGAGGGGATACTCCGAAAGGTCAGACTTTTCATTAAATGCGAACGGAAATACATTGTTGGCTACATTATCATTGTCTTCCGGCGTAAGGCCTTTGGACGACTCAGAGGACTCGACTTTAACAAGGACTGACTCAGAGGGTTTGAGACCGTGTAAGTACCCAAATCTGGCTCATGCCTTCCGGTAAAGTTTCCTGGTAATTCCCCGGACTTAACTAGAGTCCCGGAATTGTTCCGAAACTGTTCCAAAACACCTAAGGGCTGAAGGGACTACTTGGAGATTAAGAAACACGTTTTTCTTAATACCAAAAACCTTCTAGAATTTCCACCTTGCATGATTCTAGAAACATGCTGAGTCACACAGGATAATGCCGCACGGCTGCATTAGCCAAGGACCTCTAGCCGCACGGCCTCATTAGCCTTATCCAGACTGCCTATAAATAGAGCCCTCCTCTACCCATTTAACAACAACACAATCAGAGAATTGCCAGCATAAAAACTCTCTCAAAATACTCCACGAAGATCAGGAAGTTGAAGGTGCCAAGAAGACAACCCCCTCCTCCTTGAAGCCTCCAAAAGTTGGTCCCTCCGCTAGGCAAAACCCCAAGAAGAAGAGGTCACCACCATTGATAACCTCTCACTCCCTTACCTTGCATGATGCTTGTCTATATGATTTAATTGCTCATTGCATTCATATATTGTCATTATCTTGCTTGGGACTTGGCATTTATCATTAAAGATCCTATCTTTATCATACCCCCTCCCCCTTTTGTATCCTTTGCATGAAATAGGCATCATTTGCTCATAAAAATGTGATCTTTATCATCCTTTGCTCCTAAAAATGTAATCTTTATGTTAAAGGTGCATCCTTTGCACCTAAAAGCCCCCATTTTACATCCAAAATACATCTTTTGCACATAAAAATCATGTCTTTACCATAAAGGTGCATCCTTTGCATCTAAAACTCATTTTCATGCATCCTTTGCATCAAAGATCGTCCTTTTATCATCAAATTAGCATCCTTTGCATATTAAATACTATTTTCCACCATAAAAATGCATCCTTAGCATAAAAATTATGTCTTTATATAAAAATGCATCCTTTGCAACCCAAAAATGTCATCTTTTCACTAAAATGTCATTTTTACATGCATTCCCCCATGTCCCCATTAGCAACCTTGGAACGGACCGGTGTAAAGATCCTATCTTTACATCGTTTCTTCCATTAAAGGTGCCACAATCTCTTTAGAAAGGGATAAACCTTGAACCCTATATCTCCGATTATCACTTAAGACGAGCATGAAGCATCTATATAAGCTCAATCGTCTTAAGGTGTAGGATTGATGGGCTAAGGTCACTCCTTTCCTAAAGAACCTCATTTTGGACTATAAAAGAGAGTCTTTGTCTCGATCACACAAGTCCCAAGGTTAAAAAGCGATGATCACAAGTCCAAGATGAGGACGGGATCAAAATCCCAAATACATAAAATCCAAGAAATCCCGAGCGACAACCAATAAATGGTTTGTACGTCCGGAAGACAACTTGGGACATTCCCCCCCCCCCTCTTTTCAAACACATGCACATAAGAAAGCACGCAAGCAAGCACGTTAAACGGAATCTAGGGAGACTTGCTACGGCAAGGCACCTTGGGTGAACGACGATCTGTTCTTCCCAAGGGGTAACTTAACCTCCGAACCCATAAAAAACCTTTTTTTCAAAGTTTTGAGGAAATCAAAATGGCGTGGCGACTCCGTTTTTCAAATTAAACCGGATGTTTTCAAACTCGCGTGAATCCGATCTAAAAAACACAAAATTTAGAATTTGGGCACACATTCCCAGTTTGGCGACTCCGCTGGGGACTTCCCAAAGGAGAAAAGCTTTCATTTTCAAAATAAACGATACCTGGTATATAGGTGGAAACCACTAACCTTCCTGTATCGCTCCCTAACCCGGGGCTTGGGATAAACGGTGGTTTACCAATCCCACGTACCGGTATCACTTTTCGAAAAAAAAAAAGTAAAAGAAAGCTTTTCCCTTTGAGCGGGTTAGACTCCCATCGCGGATTCCATTTATCTTGCTTGCTTTCTTTGCCTTGCATTGCATCATTTGCATCTTGGGAATTGTGCATACTTTGAACAGGAAGCCTTCTCAAGGCTAAAAAGGTGCCTAAAATGTTCGGGAAACAACCCGAAATAGCAAAGGAGTGGAACCTGGAAAATTGATCCATGCAGTCGTACGGCTCAATCCTCCTTGGATTCTGACCGGACGACCTCAGTGGCAATTCCACCAGGAAAAATTGAGGTTAATCTGACAGCCTTGGCAGCTTGGGGCTATTCAGTTCCAAGACTGACTGGGGCTCCCAGAAAATTTATGTGCCTTTATCTGTGGCATTTTCCCCGTCCCGAAAATCATTCCTTTAAAACATATTTATGAAAATCTCTGTTTTAACTCAAAAAGGAACATTTTTAAGAGACCGCATACTACGCGCACCTTATATATCCTGTACACTTTGCACGCATGTCCCTTTAAACTCGGGGTGGTTTTTCAGCTGCAGTCACGGACAGCCTTACGATGCTCCCGGCCGCGCACGGAATCACCCCAAACTCCCTATGGCAGCCAGTGTCGACCAATGCACAGTCTGTGTCACACGTTTCAAAAAACCGTGACTTTTGGTTGGTTTTTGCTCTAGTCCGTGTCATGTAGCCCAGTTGCATATCCCCGTAAAGGTCAAGCCTTAGTTCATAACGGAAGTCAAGATCTTTCGCTCAAGCGAAACTCCGCCGAAATTCCGACAAGGAAAAAATCGGTAGAATCTTGACTCCGAAATTGACTTTGACCTTGACCCGCACGGAATGCGTAAGAGTCGAGACCGAGTCCTTGCCAAGAAAATCCAAAAGATCTTTCGCTCAAGCGAAGCTCTACCAAAATTCCGACAAGGAAAAATTGGCAAGATCTTAACCTGGCATTGACTTCGATTTTGACTCACGCATGGCGTATGCAACGAAGTTCAATGTGACACTGTGTCATCCGGCTTTTACCGCCCGACCCATGCCTATTATCTTCTCGGACATTACCGAAAAGTCAAAACGTCAATCGCGCAAGCGAAATTCTGCCGAAATTCTGTTAAGGCTGAAAGACGAGACTTTCCCGGTATTGCCTTGACTATAATTCACATCGCTCGTGCGTTAAAAGTTCCTATGACCCGCTAGACCCATTAGGAGCATTCTTTTCTCTCGGTTGGTGGGATCCGCGTGCCCTATAGGACCCTCGCCCGGGGCTGTCCACCCTGGGAGGTCGAAATACAGGTGGAATACGAGGGGCATATAGACGTAGTGACGGAACCCACTGATCCAGGATCTAGAGTAGTTACGAAAAAGAAGGGCAGAACCCCGTTTCCAACCTAATAGAAATTAATAAAAGACACTATTTTAAGTAAACTGGAAGATTCTTAATTTGTATATTGCTTGAGCCTTCAGCCTAAACACCTACCCCGAGTCTAAACCTCTATTATCCCTTTCCCATAGCAAGAAAGAAGTGAGTGAGAGTACCGGTAAAGCAGTTTGTCGGCATAAAGATCTCAAGTAACCCATTAAAGTCTTCAAGTCTTAGCTTTCCAGTGTCAAAATGGCCAACATGGTAATCAACAATGGTAATTACCAAGCATTCGGAGAAGCCATTCCAGCTCAGCCCAGGCCCCACATCTGGTATGATGTATGTGATTGTGAAGACTGTCTGGAATACGAGTATCAAGAATGGATTAATGAAGACGCTCCTTCAAGGAAGAAGAAGAAGAGGAAGTCCACGCAGCAGAAATTAAAGGAAAGGTATGAAGCCGGAGACAAGAGCGTGGGAACTTTAGGGGAGCCTTCAGGCAAGTTTGACTACTACGTTAGTTATGCCAAGGAGCCCGCCAAGGAACCCGTCATTCAAAGCACAGTCCAGCCTGACATCCCTGCGATCAGTAACACCCTTGAAGCAGATAACTCCGAATTCGTGGCCATCGTAAAGTTCAATGAGAAGCTAGCAGATCTGGAAGCAGAATACAGAAAACCCATAGAATATGTGGCCAATCAAGGAAGAATCAAGATCCCTTCTGAAGAAGACTTCATCAGCATTATCCAAGCCAACCCTCCTGTTGGCTATACTGAGAAGGTCGTAGTGTCCAAGATCACTTAAGACGAGCATGAAGCATCTATATAAGCTCAATCGTCTTAAGGTGTAGGATTGATGGGCTAAGGTCACTCCTTTCCTAAAGAACCTCATTTTGGACTATAAAAGAGAGTCTTTCTCTCGATCACGCAAGTCCCAAGGTTAAAAAGCGATGATCACAAGTCCAAGATGAGGACGGGATCAAAATCCCGAATACATAAAATCCATGAAATCCCGAGCGACAACCAATAAATGGTTTGTACGTCCGGAAGACAACTTGGGACATTCCCCCCCCCTCTTTTCAAACACATGCACACAAGAAAGCACGCAAGCAAGCATGATAAACGGAATCTAGGGAGACTTGCTACGGAAAGGCACCTTGGGTGAACGACGATCCGTTCTTCCCAAGGGGTAACTTAACCTTCCGAACCCATAAAAAACCTTTTTTTCAAAGTTTTGAGGAAATCAAAATGGCGTGGCGACTCCGTTTTTCAAATTAAACCGGATGTTTTCAAACTCGCATGAATCCGATCTAAAAAACACAAAATTTAGAATTTGGGCACACATTCACAGACCGGGTTTAGGGAGATGTGGGTGCAGGCCCAGCTTGTCTTCCATTTCTGTCTGGCTTGCCTTTGGTCCGGTGAAAGTTACCCAATTTTTAGTGGCATTGCTGGATGCTTGATGAGGGTTCAGAGGTCAAGAGGCTTGGATTCTGCTGTCCCGATCATGGCGATTATGCCGTTTTTGGAGTCCAGGTCAATCAGGTTTGGCACCTCCATGACTTCTTCAAAAAGACTCTGTAGAGTGGGTCTACTGAGAGTGTATTCTATAAATTCTGGTTCCTTCTGGTTTGGAGTTACTGTCTCGAATGTGGCCTCGGCAGCTGACTCGAACAGTCTATTTCCCGTGAAAAGTGTCTCGAGTTGCTCTTCCATGTCTGGGATTCCTTTAAATGTTTACTCGTGCTGGACTATGGTGGCAATTAGTCCAGGTAGAGTTGTGATGTCAAGGAACGCTCCCCTTATCGAATTAGCCTTGAGCCCTCTGAAACGCTTGAGGTCCCACGCTAGTTTTTCTATCCTTTCTGTAGTCTCTGTGCTGACTTTCCCTTTTTCTTTCTCATCTTCATCAGTTTCACTTTCGGTCCCCTCAGTTCTGCTGTCGGTTCCCTCATCGGTCCCCGCAGTTCTGCTGTCGGTTCCCTTGTTGGTCCCCTCAGTTCTGCTGTCGGTTCCCTTGGTGAAGTAATGAGCGAGGTCAAAACTGTAAGGTTGGAGGTTGGGTGTGCCGTTGGAGGTTCCCCTTTTGCAGGCTGCTGCCTTGGTGCGGGCGAGCCTTTTGTTTTCTTTGATATCAGCTGGTGTTGGAACATAACCGAGCCCCTGGACTGTAGTATGGTCCTTGACTTCGATGACTTGGTGTTGGCCTTGTAACCTTTTGCCGAGCCCCAGTCCTGGGATGAAGTTCATGAGTTTCATCATCTTTATGGCCGAAAGGATTTTGTCCCGAAATAGTGGAAGGTCCACGTTGCATACTTGGATCTTGGAGGTCTCCAGAGTGAATCCAGTTAATGCCATGTCGTCATCATGCTTGATCTCTAACACTGGAATGCCATTGGTGTTGGTCCCCTCGGTGGTGACGCTGTCGCCGTAGATTGTGGTTAGCTTGTTGCCTTGCATGAATTTGATACACTGGTGAAGGGTGGATGCCACGCCATTCATTTGATGCAGTCAGGGTCGCCCCAAGATGGCTGTGAAAGTGATAGGAATGTCCAACACTTGGAATTCGGTGGGGATCATCCGCTTGCCGAACCAGATGTTTAGAGTAGCAACCCTGAGAACTGTACGGGAAGTGGAGTCATATCACTTTCATTTCGGAGATCTGAAGGCTTCAGATCTGTGGGCTTGATGTCCACAGATCTGTGAAAGTGATAGGAATGTCCACAGATCTGTGAAAGTGATAGGAATGTCCACAGATCTGAAGGCTTCAGATCTGTGGGCTTGATGTCAAGCAGGTCCATCATCTTGGCAGTCAAGACATTCATTCCGGAACCTCCGTCTACCAACAAGCGGGGAAGGCGACGCTCGTCCTGCAGGACTGTGATGTAGAGCAGCTCATTGTGATTAGCCCCAAATTTTGGCAGGTCCAAATCTGTGAAGGTGATGATGTTGCCGTAGTGGATGTTGCCGATCATCTGAATTACTTCGTCTGAGGTTGCGTCCACGGGGACCATGGTGCGGGCCAGACTTTCCTCTAGCTTGAGCTTGTGAGGATATGAAGATGTGAGCAGGGACCAAAGGGAAATGTTTGTCTGGGTCTGCTTGAGCTGAGTGAGGATCGGGTCCTCTTTCATGCAACTTGTGTCTTCGGGCAGTCCGGGTTGCGGTTCTGGCTCCGCTGGTAATGCATGGATTGAACCCGATCGGGTCAGGACGGTGAAATCAGGCTTGGTCCCTTCTGAACAGGTCACTTGAGCTGAGCCATAGTCAGAGGGGGATTCCTCAAAGCATAGGGCCATATGTCTTCTCTCAATTCGTTGATTGTAGATGCATTCCCAGGAGCTTCGGCAGCTTTCCGGATTCTGTCCCAGGATATTGGTTTGGGTGCCTCCACGGGGAGGGACTCTATGGTTTGTCGCAACTGCTCGAACGTCAGTGCGCAGCAGTGGTTGCCAGAACTGAACTGTGCATTGCTGACCCTCCGGGGGAGGTTAGAGAGTTCTTGGTTCAAGCGAACAGTCTCCTTGATCTCTTCACGGTATACCACACTTCTTTCTTTCTTGCTGAGCATGCTCTGGGAATTCTGGAGTTGGGTTAGGCGATAGTCATGGTTTGCTAATTTTCCTCCACTTTTAGCCCAGATCAGCTCTCTTGCAGTAGAGCCTACGTTGAGAGTTAGCGCCTATGTTTCCTCCCACATAAGAATAGCCAGTGCTTCCTTGAACTGTATGCGGCAGTCTAGATAAACTTCCATCGGGGAGAGCTTTCTCTTCTGCTTTATCTAAGTGGCGGGTATGTCGAAAGGTGAGTACACAGTTTCCCGAACATCTGCCCATGTAACTGGCTGCTGTCCCAGTTGATAGTTTCTGTAAACGAATGCCACAGTCTGTAGAATCTCCCTGAGCAGTTGCTGGAGATGTATTTCAATCTTTCTTTTCTTTTTGAATAGACCTTCCTCCTTAAGTTGGCCTTTTAGTTTGAGAGCGGAAATGATCCGTCCCCATCCTCCAAGGACCCTTGGGATTCCGGTTTTGTTGATTTCATGCCCGGCTTGGAAGAGAATGGTTTCATCGTCTTCGTCGTCACTCTCGCAGAGAACTTGCTTTTCTCGGGGAGATAAGCGATTGTATTCTTCATGCTGTTTGGCTAGGTATTCCTTATGCTGTGCCATTCCATCTCCTAGGTCGCCGGGACCGTTGACCGCCCTCCCTTGCCAGAGGGGGTTAGATGAGAAAAGACGGTAGTCCAGGAAGTTGCCGTGAGCAAAACCCTTGAGGTCGAACTGGTCTAGAGTGGCCTTTAGATTTCTGTCTGAAGCTGCTTGTGACGCTTTAAGGTCTTGGTCCCTGTGAGTCTTCTGAGCTTGGTTCTCGTCCCAGAGACGGTTCTCTTGAGCGGCTAGTTCCATGAGGGCTTTCCTTGCGAGAGTTAAACAGTCTCCGTAGGTGCGCGCCGTCTGACTTTTGTCAAGAACTGTAATCACATCAAACTCCCCGAATGGCAGAAACACTAGGATTATATTGATGAGGGAAGTCGGGTTGGGACATTCCATGCGGCCTTCCTTGATCTCAGTTACCAAGAAGTTCGCCCATATCTGCTTGATTGAACCCACGAGGGTGTTGAATTCCGCGATGTTGATAGTCTCGTGTTCTCGCTGGATCGCCAAGTCTATTAAAGCTAGCAGTTTGCTGGTGGGGTGCCTGAGTCCGTGGCCGTGATGGCTGGGAGCAGGATCGAACTTGAGCATGTTGATGCTGAGGTGATCATTCCTTTTGTCGGAAGTTGGATCTATCTTGCGGGGAAGACTCTTACAGATGTTTTCAGGGTAGCTACTGGAAGCGTTCCCGATGTTGATCTGATTAGTAGCAGGGTGAGGAGCTTTGTCTCCTTTGCTGATGCCCTTGGCCTTGGCGGTGCTTGTGGCTGTAAGATTGACTGACGGCATGGGCCGGTTGCCACTGGGGTTGGTAGTCGGAAGTGATGATGAGCTCTGAGCTCAATTGGCCAGGGCCTCGTTTACCATGAGCAGGAAGTCATCGAGGGTAACTTTGGCATTGCAGAATCTGATAATAAGGACCGGATCCTTGGTATCATCGGGATATCTGGAAAATACATTGTTGACGAAGTCGCCGTCAGTTACTTGATCAGAGGGGTTCTTTTTCGTGTCAACCAGTTGTTTCCATTCGTCGGATAACTGCCTGTACGGGATGTTGAGTTTGACAATTTCCATGGTATTGGAGCCCTCGTCGTAGGTGACATCATCGGAACTGGTGCTGTCCTCGAAACTGAGCATATGAATGTAGGGATCTTCCTGCGGATCTGCCGCGTCTTCGACTCCGAAGAGTCCTGATTCGTTGTCGTCTGATGGCTCCACCCAGACATAAGGATGTCTCGCGTCCTGCTGCGATGCTGGAGCTGCTAGAAAAACATCATGCCCTTCGCTTGAGAAGAGGGGCTCGACGGGCAATTCCTCATGGAGGACATCCCATACGACTGCCATACATTCATCATGAGTGTGACGATGCTTGTTGACCTTTATCACAAAAATTTCCTCGCCTGGCGGGGCCAGAGAGTAGGATTGAAGGATGCTGACAAATCTCCGATCGGAGACAGGGAGTTTACGTGCCCGCATCATTGCAATGCCCAGGGTCACTTTCCAGTCTGCTTCCAAGTTTCGGAAATGGCAGTTGAACTTGATGAATCTGAATGCTTCAGGGTCTGCCTGTTCGAGTACGTTGACATAGTTAGCATCTCCGGACTCTGAGGGATTCTGATGAGATTTGCCCCGATAGTCCTTAGGTCGACTTGAAGGAGGTAGCCCCGGTGCCTGGCTGCGGGCACGCTTGGCTGTTGTCTCGGCTTCGTTCCCTATGAGGAAACTATGTCCTCTGATGACTTCAAGATCTCCTTGCCGGTTGATGAACTTGACACACTGATGGAGAATGGAAGCTATGGCTTTCATGTGGTGTAGCCAAGGGCGTCCCAACAGAGCTGTGAATTCGGACGGAATGTCCATCACGTGGAATTTTGTTGGCACCATTTGGGTTTCAAACTAGAGCTCCAGAGTCACCGTCCCCAGGATGGGACGAGACGTGCTGTCGTAGGCCTTGATAGTCTGGGCAGATGGTATCATGTGGCCTTTGTCGATGCGTAGGGCTCGTATCATGCTGAGAGGGAGGACGTTGACTGTTTATCCGTTGTCTACCAATACTCCGGGGAGAGATATGGTGTTGAGCCAGAGAGTGATGTACAAAGCTTCATTGTGACCCGAGGCATCTCTCGACAGGTCTTCATCATAAAAGGTGATCATACTGCCATACAGTCTGGAATCGTAGATCTGGTCTCTTTTCGGAGAAGGAGAGTCATCAAGCCATCCGTTTCCTATCTTCTTCTTGCGAGGTAAAGCTTTTGGTGGTGCCTCGGGATTGTGTTGACGCTGCTTACGACGGTGGTCGCCCTTGGACGTTGATTGAGTGCGAGTGCCAAGCTGACTTTGACTTTCCTTTGCCGGCTTGTGCCCTAAAGTTGGGCAAATTGAACCCTGGATGATTCCACGGGGGATTAGGCTTCTGGCTAGCGGTGAGGTTGTCAAGATTGGAGGTATTTCGGTGCCCTGAGGCCTGAACTTTGGCGTTAGTAGGATTTTCCGGCTTTCCCACCCCTGTCTGATCTAAAGCTGCGTGGCCTGGATGAAGGGAGGACTGGCTGGAGTAGAGTACATAGTAATCGAACTTCCCAGATGGCTCTTCGAGTGTACCCACGCTGGTGTCTCCATCTTCATATCTTTCTCTCAGTTTCTGTTGAGAAGACTTCTTCTTCTGCTTTCTGGGAGAATCACCCCTGATCATGTCTTGGAACTCGTACTCAAGGCATTCGAAGCAATCACAAACATTATAACTGATGTGGACATTTGATGAGGACCTGGCTGGAAGAGGCGGAGGAACTGGCTCTGCGGAAATCTTCTTTGGCACCCATTCAATGGAGTTCACACTGTTGTTGTTCAGAAAAGGGTTTCCGACTGTATTAGGTCCACGGGGACGCTCCAATTTTCCTCCTTCTATCAAATTCTGAATTTCGTACCGTAACTCCACGCAGTTGTCAGTGGTATGGCCATGATACTGGTGGAAGGCACAGTACTTGCTTTTGTCAGTGTTGACTACGAGATTATTGGGTTTGTAGTTTGCAACGGGCTTGAGGAGGCCTTCCTTGATCAACCCTTCAGCATCTTACTCAGCGACATGTCCAACTTGTCGAAGTGTACGGCAGGATGCTTCGGAGTGGAGTTGTTGCTTTGCGGGACTGGGTTTCTATTGCCCGACTGCTGTCCCTGATGAATGTCGTTGACAGACGTATCTTTCCCTTTGCCGGGGGCCGGTGCGGGATTGAATGCAACTGCTGATCGGTATCTGTATGGCTGTGTGATGTGGCCAATTTTTTATTGAGATCCTTCTCGAACTGTGAGCCGGCATTGACCATGGCTCGAAGATCTGGGAAGAAGTGATGGCTGATGAGAGTTTTGATGGACGGCCTCAAGCAGGACTTGAAGATTCGCATCTGTTCATCCTTGGAGAGTGGCTCCATGATCTCGGAGAGTTTCCAACTCCACCTTTTGTAGAATTCTACGACGCTTTCATCTGCTTTCTGCTCGGTGGTGATTAAGTCCTCACGACTTGTTTCCCACTCTAGGTTGGATCTGTATCGCTCTAGGAAGATTTTACTGATCTGATTCCAGGTATGGCGATCTGCAGGCTTGACCCTTAGGAACCATCGTAACGCTGAACTCTTGAGCGTATGCTGGAAGTGATCGACCATTTGCTGAAGGGTTGCTCCTTTCGATCTCATGCAGAGAACGTAGGTGTCAACATGCGTTTGAGGACATTCGGTTCCATCGAATCGGTCCATCTCTGGCATTCTGAACTTGGCAGGGAGAGGCGTGACCATTCCCGAATCTGTGGATCTGAGCGTTTCTTTCTTTGAACTGCTTATACTGGCTTTCAGGTCTTTCATCTGTTCGACCATCCAGGCTAAGGTTGGGTCCAGTGGTGGACTTTGAGGCTCGGCGCCGGGTGCTACCATGTGATTGGTAGTGAATGGAGGTGGAAGGCACGATATATGTGGATATATGGGGGGCCTTTTCTGGACTGTATCGGGGTTTGTCCCCGATGTTTTGGGATTCATGTATAGGCAATGGGATGAACCCAGGAGGGTATTGGAGGATATTGGCATCTGTTTGAGATGGTCCAGCGGTGCGTTGGTTGTACTGAGTGATGGGAGTAGTACTGACTTGGCCGTATATGACAGGGTTGCCCTGAGAGGTGGCAACATGAAGCCTAGGTCGACTGTTTCCTTGGTTCGAAGGCATCCAGTAAGTTGACGGGGGAGGAACCTGGTTGAAGGTTTGAGGTGCTGGTTTCGGGGAATCGTCGTCCTCGATTAGGACGAAAGTACCGTCTGACTGGGGGATAGCTGTTATACCTCGCTCATTCAGAAGCTGTACCACGAAATTCTGCTGATCTTCTTTCTGCCTCTTGTGAACCTCACAAGCCCGGATGGCTTCTTCCAATGTCATATCTGTTACCGGTGGCAGGGGTCCGTCCCCGTCACGATTTCTCAGTGAGCTTGACATGTCGGATATTCTGGCTGAGGGAACTGAGGAAACCGAAGAACTGTCTCGACGCCGTCGTAATCGTGACTCGCGGCGGCGGCCGGAATTCTGAACCACTTTCTGCTCACTGCAGGGAACGAAAGGCAGGGTTTAGGCTTCGGTAAGGGCATTTGGCTCAGGGTTTCGGGCTAGTGCAATGTGCAGTTACCGATTAATGTTTACTTAAAACGTATTTTCTCAGAGTCCTAATCGGTTGGAAAAGATCGTGTCTTCTTTTTCGCAACTAACCTAAGGCTCTAATCAGTGGATCTCGTCACTATGTTTATAAGCCCCTCATTTTTCACCTGTAGATCATCTTCCCGGGACGGACAATCCCGAGCGAGGGTCCTATAAGGCAAGCGAGTTCCACCGACAAAGGAAAAAGTGAACTTAAGGCTAGCTGATCACGTAAACTTCCAACGTATGTGACACGCGGGCCACAGTCGAAGTCAACATCCTTAATTTAAGGCGGGGATCGTGCCAAAATTTCGGCATGACCTCTCCTGACTCGCTTGCGCGAGGGGCCTTTAGCTTTCGGCGTTGGCCAAGTTGTGGCTGGCACGGTGCATAGGTTGAGGGTTTGGTGACACGATGTCACATTGAACCTTCGGGTATATTTTTCGGCAGAGCTCCGCGTCAAAGTCAAGGCTGAAAAGCTCAAGACTTCGGGTCGGGAACGACCTTCGGTCTCAATCTTTCGAGCTTGACTTGTGACGGAACCCGGCGTAAAAAACATACACTTTGGGCTTTATGACACGTACTAAGCCAAAAACCAACTGGGGTCTTGGACAAAGTGTGACACAAGGAGTGCATGGCTTACACGGGCTAGGATGGGCTGTTTGGGATGACCCCGTGCGCGCTCGAAAGGTGTCTGGTAGACCAACTGAGCTGCAACTGAATGGTCATCCCGGGTTACGGGTCGTAGTGTGCAGTGTACCGAGGTAGCAAGTGCACGTGAAGTGCGGTGTACCGAGGCAGCAGTGCAAGTAGTGTGCGGTCACTAAAATTCTTTTTTTTTTCTGAGTAAAACATAGATTTTCAGAATGTGTCTTAAAGAATTTTATGCGCAGTTCAAAATGTAACACAAAAAATCAAGTATGAACGGGAATGCACGAACATGTTATGATTTTGAAAGAGATGATAATGCAACACCTTTTTGAAAAAAACCGTTCGAGGTTTAGAGCAGCACACGCACACAAAAACGAGGAAGGGTAAATGAAAGTTTGACCCACGGAAAGATTTCAACTCCCCAGCGGAGTCGCCAATTGAAATTACCTGGGATTCGCGCGGGGCAAACGCGGTTGTCTTTCCCGGGATTGTTGGTGTTTGAGACCTCGCTTTCGGGAAGGAGAGGAGTCGCCACGCGGTTTTGTATTTTGAGCCCAAATGTTGAAAAACGGCTTTAGTTAAAATGGTGTCATTTTTAATGGTAGAAAAAATGTTGGAAAAGGCTTTGAAAAGGGGTATCGTTTTTATTGGTAGCAAAAACGTGACAAAAAAGATTTTTGAGTACCAGAGATTGTTAGGTTCGGAGGTCACGTTACGTTTCGGGAAGAGTATTTTGAGATCACCCAAAATGCCTCGTATGACGAGTCTTTCTACCTTTCTCGAAAATGTGTGGGTGTGTGTGTGTGTGTGTTTGCATTTTGAAAATGGGGGCTTGAATGACAAGCTTAATCTTGGTTTGAATGTCAAACGTTGATTTTGTGATTCTTTTTGGAAAAAGCGAGCATTTGAATGACAAACGTCGGTTTTGGAGTTTTTTAGGAAAAGTGATACGAGTGATGATTTTGAACTTTTAACTTAAGTGTCAAATGTTGACTTTTAAGAAAAGAGCGTTTGAATGTCAAACGTCGGATTTTGAGTTTGAAGATTATCGTTTGGATGCCAAACGTCACTTCGCGCGTTTTTGAAAGAGAGTTCGAATGTCGAACTCCGATTTTGAACCGGGCATTACATTGTTAGCGATTTTACGGGAAAAAAGCATTAAATGATATGCGATCAACAAATCGTTTTGCGACTTGGACTTTGATAAGTAAATACTATCACGAGCCAAACGGCTCGGACTTGTAAATGACAGTATTTAAAGTGCGGTATCGACGGAATCAAACGACCCGGATTTTAAAGGTGCGTTAAGTAAATAGCATTCAACGGATCAAACAATCCGGACCGTTAAATGACTATCACGAACCAAATGGTTTGGACTATAAAGTTGCGTAAAGTGAATGACGTTCAACGGATCAAACGATCCGGAATTGTAAATGACATTAAAAGTAAAGGAACGGGGCCGGAACGCCGTTTTAACCTGAGATTTCTTCTCTTACGGGAAGAGAAGAGGATCTGGGACTAAAATGTATCGGACCCCGTTGACGATGACGTCTACATTTCAACAACGTTTGACCAAAAAGGTTGTAGCGACTGGCGCGTAAACCGAGACGGAATGAGTGTTTAGGGAGAGAGAGTGTTACCTATGGCTATGGGTTGACTCTTTTTGACTCGGGAGGCTATGGTGTAAAATGTGTTATATTTTTTCTTTTTTTCAAATGTTGACAGCCCTCTGTATTTATAGGGTGAAAATGCAAAAGAGTCCGGACGGACTTATGCTGAATTTCAGGGGGTTTTGTGGTATTTTTGAAATTGGGAGGACTTGCTGGCATTTCTGTTTTGCCTGCAAAAGAGTCCGGACGGACTGTGACAACATTTCAGAGGTATTTTGGTCTTTTCACTCTGAAATCTGATTGATGTTGACCGGAGTGCTGTGACATGCGTGCCACGTGCCCCTGTGACTCACCAGGGCATGGTTTTTCGTGCCATTATTCCCTGTTTTGTCCGTTTTTTAAATAATTGTCCGGAAAATGTCCGAAATGCCCCCGAAAAGTGCCGAAAAGTGTGTTTTTCAGGAAAAGTTGTACTTTAACGTGCGATGACGTGTGTTGAGTACGCTTTGACGTTGGGATGCACGGGGCAGTTCCGGGACGTCTCGTTGGCTTGAGAACGGGGAGCTTAACGGGTTCCGGTTAACCTGGAGCGGGCCAGTTAACGGAATCCGGTTAACTTTTAACGGATTTTGGCGATCCGGATTTGGGTACTTATAGGCGTGTGTCACCCAATCAGGATACATGGGACCTCTCACTATCAGGGCTAAGGGAGCCACATCTTCATCTCCCAGCAACATCTCTACCTGTATAAAGTTATTTTTATTTCTCCGCAGCAACTCCCAACTAATTGGTCCTCTACCAGCGACCAAACGCAATCTATCGGACAGATCCTTACACCAGTCAGGGGCCCATTATTCTTCCTCCTTCACCTCCTGTGATTCATCAGTAGGGAGAGGAAATTCTCAACCAGATCGGCTTTCAACCAATATCATGTGGGTATTCCAACCTGTCACTTTATCAGGCAGGTTGACAAACAGCTTGGGAGCCTTAGTCCTAGCTGGAGTACTATACCCTTGGGTTCTCTTGTCAAAGGACACCTTGAATAATTCCCTAAAAACCTTCATACAAGGTTCATATCCTAGGTAGCGACATACCATGGCAAAACACACTAGTACCCTGCAAGATTTGGCTCCTATTTGCATTGGGACAACATTCATACAATCTAAAAACTCACAAATAAAGGGGTCCAGTGGGAGTCTCAATCCAGCTTCAAACTGGCCATAGAAGAAGGCCACTCTCATGGGGTTCAGCGCCCAATGCTCCCATCCGTGGGCTTTCTTCTCGCGAGGAGTAACATGAGTGAGTTGGTAGTTCCCTTTGTCTACTTCAAAAAAGTTGTAGAGAAGCTCCAACCTGGACTCAGCACTTTTCTTTCCGGTCTCTGGTCTAGGGACCACATATCCTCTCTCTTTGCGACCTGGCACAACAGTTGAGCAGAAGGCATCCAAAATTCTGTCCTAGGAGGAGCTCGCCAATGTCTTGGTCGACATATCTGAAGAAGAAGAAACAGGGGAATCATTCCTAGATATAGACTCGTGCGACCTACCTAAGGGCGACCTAGATTCCCCTGGGATGCCTTGACTGTTCCTAAGGAAAGAGGGTTTTTTGGGTCCCCTAATGTAGCATTGCACTAAGTGATGTAGCAGTTCGTGAAAATGGTGGAAACCAACGATTCTTGGGTCGTCCATCCCTAAATCGCCTAATTCGTCTCCCGCAGGAAGATCAAGTTCGCTAAATTGCAAGCCCCACTTAGTCAGAATGGTAACGCTCTCATCAATGGACATATCCTTCCACATTCCACCTAGACATTTATATACCCTACGGTTCATAGCACAAAAGTCATACCAAGCTCCAGGTTCACTACTAAAGGTCCTAGCCATGGCGGAATAGTAGGAAAAACAGAAATTAAACCTAAAAACAACGAAATAAGAAGGGTACCTTAATCGATTTTGATGAAGAGTGGTTATGACAAGAAACGAAGGCTCGACTTTGTGATGAAAACCAGTTGCTGCATCGCTGTTCTTGCTGGGAATATTCAGAACTCAGAGATTGCAAAAGTTCGAAAAGGAAAGGGTTTTTCTATTTATATTTTTCCTTAATTTAAATGGAAAAGGAAAAATTCAAACGGTTAATTTCACAATTAATGCGTCAAAGCGGTTTCCGAGGCGGTTTCCCAAACGTCAAAGTAGCAATGATTACAGAAAAACGGTGCTTTTACTGATCCAGCCGTCCAAGAGTCAACGTCCAGGATTAAGCCACGTCACCATTGGTCGACCAACCAGTAGTTCGAGCATTGACCTACGATCTACTTCAAAACTAAATTGAAAATTTCTTTAACTTCATGGTCGACAAAAAATCAACTCAGAAAGTTGGGGGCCACTGAACGGAATAAAAGTGACGGGCTAGGCCTAACGAGCAAGCCCAATTATTTACGTATTATTGTCACCACATTCTCGGTGGGTTAGGCCCAATTATTATCAGGCCCAGGGCCCATCAGCGAGATCAGTCGACCTAGCTGATTGTTCGACCTCAAAGTTCCCGACCTAGCTTGGTCCGACATTACGATCCATATTCTATTCGGGTATCATTAGACCCTATTATTTAGTCAGGTCAACCTAGATCCAGGCGACCTCGACCTACTAGTAAATGTCGACATACAGAGTCCAGGTGTATTTACAAATCATTCCATAACAGGATTCCTACAAAACAGAAGTTATTTATGGACACGATATCTTATACAAACCTGATCCGTAATTCAAGGGATTTCATGCAATCCTACTACAATTATATCTCTCATCAACAACTACAAATACATGAAAATATCAACCGTTCCAAGGTAATTGCTATTTGTTATTCTGAATACATTCTTCTTTATAACATATCAGCTCTCATATACACCGTACTTACTCTCACGCCCGAGGGTCTTTGTCGGAGACCATTCCGGCTAGTCGTGGGTTCTGTTTTCAGGTCAAAAGTCAGGTGATTAATCTTGCAGATGGACGGAGATTGATTACAGCACGATTCTTCCAGCATCAGTTTGACTAAAACATTTGAGAACGTATACGATGGGGGAAATTAGCTATTTTCTTTTCTGTTATAATGGCCCAAAAGAAATTAGATATTTTCTTTTCTATTATATATAATGAAATTTTGATAATAACTTTATGTAAATGTAGTTATTCTTATTCAATTTTAAAAATCGTTATTATTCACCGTTAAGAATATCATTAATAAACATTTTTTAAAATTGCATACATATAATTAGGATTTAAATTTTAAAATTTGATTGAATTGATTACGAAATTCAAAATAAGACATCCTTTTCGGGTCACAAGGGGTATATTTTAACTGAAATGAAAAATATGATTTTGCAAAAACAATATATTTGCTACAGCGTTGCTCCATAAAAATTGGACAACTACACAATGTAAAACAATTATAAATAAAGAAAAAAATAAAAAAAAATTCTTACATTACCTTTTAAAGTTTTACTTTCACTATACATTACATTTTAGTGCAGTATATACATGTATATATGTGTGTGTGTTAGACGTGCCATGGTCCGTTTCAGACCGCCGTTGGACGGGCGATTCAAAATCGTTGACCGAATCGTAGTCAAACGTGAACCGGCAAACCGTCGAACCAGCCAAATCATTGACCGCTGGTTCAAGGTTCGAATATTGTTTTAGCTCTTGGGTTGATGGTTTAGACCGTCGGTTGTAACCCCCGGTTTAACCGGCTTTAAATAGTAGGTTTTAGGCAATTTTATTAGTATTTTTAAGTAATTGGGTAATTGTTCTAGTATTTTTCAAAATATTTCCGTCTTACATCTCAAGTTTACTCACCCTTTAATTATTTTAAAAATTGTGAGTGCAAAAATATAATATAATTATAAAAATATCCTTTAAAATATTAAAAAAAAAATAGGAAAAAAAACGTTCAAATTCATTTTTTCAAAATATCCTCTGTTCAAAAATCAAAATTATAAATTTCAAAAAAAAAAAAATAAATAAATAAACCCAAACCGTCTAAAATCGGAGAAACGGTAATCGGAACCGTGAATCGTAAGTTGGCTATCGGGTTCCGAATGGCCTTTTCTTCAAACCGTGGACCGCAGGCTTTCGACCGTAAGCCGACGGTGTTATCTGATCGGGCACGACTAGGGTGTGTGTGTGTTTTCTTTTTACATTCCTTCAAATTATTTTACATTTGGTAATAAAGTTTTTACATTCCCTTATTTTTAAACTTATTCAAAATAGTCCCACTACAAAGGATGCATGGGACATTTTACAACGTTTTTGTGAAGGTGATGGTGCGTAAAACTAAGATTAGGGGTTTCACTAGCAAGTTTGAGAGATTGAGGATGGGTGAAAATGAAACTATTTCTTCTTATTCTGAAAAATTGTTTGATATTGCAAATGAGTATCAAGTTTTTGGTGAACCTTTTACCAACAAACAACTTCTCTCAAAAGCAATTAGAACCCTTCCTGAGTATTTTAATATGAAAGTTTCATCGATTGAAGAGGCTCACAATCTTTCAACTATGGATATCAATTCTTTAATGAGTATTTTGAAAAAGTTTGAGTTAAATCTCCTTGATCAAAGTGAAGCTTCTAAGGGGAAAAATATAGTTTTGAAAACTCAAACCTCGAATTTTTTGAAAGAAAATGACGATGAGGTTTTTGAAGAATTAGATGAGAATGCTAGTGTTGCTTTACTTGCTAGAAAATACAATTCTATGGTTAGAAAGTATAACAATGAAAAAATACAGGTGAAAGCAAAGGTGAAGCAAACCAAGGTGTATGATTTGATGCCAAAGAGGTCTTTCCCATCTACCTCAAAGTCTAACACAATGAGAAGAGCATCTTCAGATCAATCAAGGTCTGATCCGAAATTCATTGAATCCATTTAATGTCATGCATGTTCGGGTTGGGGTCACTATTCCAATGAGTGTGCAAATACACTAAGAAAGAGAGGAAAGAACCTATGGGTTTCTCTCAGTGAAGATGAGGATGAAGGACCAGTTTAAGTGGAAGAATCTGATCAAACAACCATGTTTGTCACAATAAGTGACACAGACAGTGTTAGCCAAGGTGTTATCCAGTCTAGGATAACATCTATGATCACACCTGACAGGTATAATGAATTATGTGATACTAATGATGTTTGTTTTGTTGGTTCTTCTAACCTTGATACAGGAAGTACACAAGAGGATGAGCTGAGCAAAGATTACCTCATTTCAATCTTAAAGGACCTTTATGAAGTGTTGCTCGTTGAATGGAAGAAAGAGAACAATTTGGTTAAATCTTTAACCAAGAAGAATGATGGACTCAAGGTCTATTTGACTCACATGGAGATTCAAGCATCTAAGAGAGATGTCGAGATTGAAAGAGTCAAGGGCAAGTTGACTCTGGCCGAAACCACCTTGAAGAAACTCAACACCGGATCTTCCAAATTAGATGAGATCTTAAATTTGAGTAGGCCTCTCAAAGTAGATATTGGTTTCCAAGAATCTTTAAATAGTATTATTTCTACTTTGGATAGTAATGATAATGAGATTTGTTTTGTGAAGGAACGTTTTGTTGACAAAAATTTCTTTCAAGGAACCATGTGACAAAGGGAAAATGTGTCAATATTTTCACACTTCTGGACATTTTAAAAACAAATACCATGTTATTTAAAAAAAAATAGTCCAGTCCCTCGGTGTTACCGGAGGTGTTGTCCAACACACAGGATAACAAACTCTGTCAGAATGGTAAAAATTCAAAGAGGAAGTGGAAACCTAAAGCTAATCTGAGATGTGATGTTGTTTTTACTGCTTTAAAAACAAATGTAGAAGGTTCTTGATATTTTGATAGTGGGTGTTCACGTCATATGAAAGGAACAATTTTTTTTTTAAAGACTATGAAATGGTTCATGGGGGTAGTGTAACTTATGTTGGTGGGAGCAAGAGTGATATCATTGGGAAAGGGACACTAATTGTGTCTGGATTCCCAGCCTAAAGGAATATGTCTTACATGTTGATGGACTGGTTGCTAATTTAATTAGCATTAGTCAACTTTGTGATGATAACTTAGAGGTGAAATTTAATAAGGATACTTGTGAATTTTATGATAAGACTAACAATTGTGTGATGACAGGTACAAGATCTAGTGATAATTGTTATCTTGTTGAAGACAAGCAAGTATGCCATTCGGCAAAAATTGATGACACTACATTGTGGCATCAAAAGTTGGGACATGTTCACTTTCTTAACATAGAAAAGATAGTTAAACTAGATGCTGTCAAAGATATTCCTAGTCTTGATCTTAAACAAAAAATTGTTTGTGAGGATTGTCTCAAAGGGAAACAAACTCGTGTTACCCATAGTGCTGCCCAACAACATGAGAAACACACTGGTACAATACATTGTTTTCAACTCTTGCATATGGATTTAATGGGTCCAGTTGAGATAGAAAGTTTTGGAGGCAAGAAATATATTTTTGTTATTGTTGATGATTTTTCAAGATTTACATGGGTGTATTTTTTAAGGGAAAAATCTGAAACTTTTGAAAAGTTCAAAATCTTGCACTCTAGGATCAAGAACATATTTTGTGCTTCAATTTTTTGAATTAGGTCCGATCATGGGAGGGAATTTGAGAATGTTTCTTTTTCAATTTTTTGTGAAAGAAAAGGTATTCACCATGAATTTTCAGCTCCAAAATGGGGTAGCCGAGCGGAAAAATAGGACTTTACTTGAAATGACTCATGTGATGTTGTTTCCAAAAAGAATTTCGAAAATATTTTGGGCTGAGGTATTAAATACGGCTTGTCACACGGCCAATAGAGTTTTTCTAAGACCTGGCACAACCATGACTCCATACGAAATTTTAAATGGTAGGAAGCCAAAAGTTCATTACTTCCATGTCTTTGGTTGTGTATGTTACATACTCAATAATCGGGACTACTTAGCAAAATTTGACTCTAAGAGTGATAGGGTCATTTTTCTTGGATATGCTTCAAATAGTTATGCATATAGGGTATTTAATCTAAGGTTAAAAACCATC
Source organism: Adenophora triphylla var. japonica (assembly GCA_022495995.1). Lineage (NCBI taxonomy): Eukaryota > Viridiplantae > Streptophyta > Magnoliopsida > Asterales > Campanulaceae > Adenophora > Adenophora triphylla. Next base: position 57,448 of record JAFEMH010002381.1, read on the forward strand.
TAAGGTATGTGGGATGTCCACCTAGAATCAGTAGGAATCATCCTACAACACAAGTAATTGGGGATGTGAATGAAGGTGTACGAACAAGACGCAAAGACCCCATTAGTTACCGTGACATGGTAAGGTATGTGTGCATGTCCACCACATACTCAAAGGTAACACACTCTTGTTTTGTTTCATCTATAGAACCTAAAAATGTGATTGAAGCTTTAGAAAATAATTTATGGATTCAAGCTATGCAAGACGAACTAGATCAATTTTCTCGTAACAATGTTTGGTCTTTAGTACCCCGTCCCACAAATACTAATGTTATTGGGACCAAATGGATTTTTAAAAATAAGACCGATAAATTTGGTAACATTGTTAGGAACAAGGCTTGTCTTGTGGCTCAAGGCTATATACAAGTGGAAGGTGTCGACTATGACAAAACCTTTGCACCCGTAGCTATAATTGAGTTAATAAGACTTTTATTGGCCATAGCTTGTTTTCTTAAAATCACATTGTTTCAAATGGATATCAAAGCAGCATTTTTAAATGGATACTTAGATGAGGAAGTTTATGGTGAACAACCAAAAGGTTTTGAAGATCCATTTCAACTAAACCATGTGTATAGACTTGATAAAGCTCTTTATGGGTTGAAACAAGCTCCACGTGTATGGTATGGTAGGTTAAATAGTTTTTTACTGAGTATGGTTTTACTAGAGGAGAAGCAGATAGGACTTTATTTATCTAAACATAGAAAAGTACTTGTCGTGGTTCAAATTTATGTTGATGACATAGTATATGGCTCTACATCACAAACTTGTTTAAATGACTTTGTAGAGGCTATGATATCAACATTTGAAATAAGCATGATGGGGGAACTTAACTTCTTTCTAGGATTGCAGGTTAAGCAATCAAGTGAAGGGATTTTTATCTCTCAAAGTAAGTACGCAAAGAACTTGGTGAAAAAGTTTGGGTTGGAAGGATCGAAGAGCTCGAAAATTCCTATGGACACTTCTCTTAAAATTGGAAAGGATCAAGTGGGAAAAGATGTTGATCCAACCCTATATCGTTCCATGATTGTTAGCCTCCTTTACCTTACTTCTAGTCGATCTGATTTGATGTTTAGTGTATGTGTATGTGCTAGATACCAATCCAATCCTAAAATGTCTCACCTTAATTCAGTTAAAAAGATCATTAAATATGTATCTGGAACTAGTGATTTAGGGATATGGTATAGTAAAGATCCTAATACAAATTTAGTAGGCTTTAGTGACTCGGATTGGGCAGGGGATATGGATGATAGAAAAAGTACAAGTGGGAGGTGTTTTTACTTGGGAAATAATTTAGTATCACGGTATAGTAGAAAACGAAATTGTGTTTCATTATTCACGGCTGAATCTAAATATATAGCAGCCGGTAGTTGTTGTTCACAACTAATTTGGTTAAAACACATGCTTGATGATTATGTTCTTGATAGTAATATCTTGACCTTATACTGATATAACTTAAGTGTTATTAATATTTCCAAATATCCCGTACAACACTCCCATACCAAACATATTGACACCCATCATCATTTTTTTAAAAAATATGTTAGATAAAAAGATAATAAATATAGAGCATTGATACAAAGTATCAACTTGTTGATATTTTTACCAAAGCCTTAGACCATGAGAGATTTTAAAGTTTAAAAAGGTCTCTTGGTCTTTGCATTCTCTAAAAGTCCTCAGTTGCGTAGTGTTACCAAGGGTACTGATAACACCTGGGGTAACACATGTATACTAGTGCATGTTTTTGCTGGTTTGGTATTGTTTTCTGAGCTGTGAGAGTTTCCATAGTTCTCTGAGCTATGAAAGTTCTCATGGCAGCACATGCTGATCTTTTTGTTATGGTAGGATAACGCCCTGAATAACACTGATGATAAAACTCCCTTTGTGTTTAAAGTGACAAAGTCACTAATAATTTTATGTGATAAATTAAAAGGCAAAGAGGCAATTTTATACCATAATATTCTCTCGAGCTCTGGGCACGGCGTTTATGACGACGATGTACTCTTGCCAATGGGAATGTATGAAGTGATTTGGGATTAGTATTAGGGACAATACAACAGAATAGTCACATTTAAGAACGAAACAACAATGATATAGCTACAGAAGTTCATTTCAAGAATCATCGTGGGCAAATTACTTCATACATTCCCAATGGAAATTACTTGCACATTGTCTATATTCTAGGGATGTCCAAACCGAAACCGGCCCATAAACAGTGGAACCGGCCTGAACCGAACCCGACCGGAATCGGAACCGGCTCGAACCGAAACCGGCCAGAACCGTAACCGGCGGTTTGGCGGTCCGATTTCGGTTTCTACTTTTCAAAAACCGCAAACCGCCGATTTTGAACCGCCGAACCGTAAACCGTAATCGGAACGGCCAACTCGAACCGTCGAACCATAAACCGAAACCGGAACCGTCAGAAACCGTCAGATTCGTCAGAATATTGCCGTTATGCCCATTAGCTAATGGCTAGTTGAGCAAAAATAGCCGTTTTTGACTTTTTTAAAACCAGTTTTCAGTCCTAAAAAAAAATTTTGTAATCTTAACAAATTTCCTCAACTATAAATACCATCCCCTCCCCACACATTTTTTCCACACAAACTCCATTAACTCTCTCTTGAAAGCTCTAACGAATTTCGTTTCTTTGATTCGCAAGTTCAAATCATAATCCAACTTTCTTATTTTCATCCAATATCCATATTTCCATCCAACATCTTTATTTCATCTTTATTTCATATATTTCTTCCATCCAACATATTTATTTCATCTTCATTTCATATATTTTCATATTTTATTTTACATTATGAATATTCTTAAGAACCTCACAAGCAAGAAGGGTAGCAAGGGTAGGGGTAGAGAGCAAGGGGAGTCTTCTTCTCAAGCACCACCACCACCACCACCACCACCACCACAATTTTTTGAAAATGTAGGTGGTCAATTTTATGATGTGGGGCTGTCGGGGCAAAATGAAAAGGAGGTGGAAGATTGGGAAGATGATGACGAAGTGGAAGAGATTCCAAATTTTGTGCCGCCACAAATGGCACAAAATGTCGATAATCTAACGACAACTACTCAAGAAAGTGATGGCAATACTATGGATGCCATAATGGGAGGGCGGTGGCGTAAAGCTGCAAAAAACAATCCCCCTTCCGTTCCAAGAATCAAGAAAAGTGAATCCGAAGAATTCACGAAATTCTACAAAAAAGTTCCCATTGACGCACCGGGGAAGAATTTCAAAGCAATATGCAGCTTTTGTCCAACAAATAACAAACAAACATATGATTAATCTACTGATGTTGGATACGGTACTTTGAGAAGGCATACACGAGAAAAACACCCCGGGGAATATGGCATAACAATTGCAAGGATTCGCTTCTTCGGAAAATATTGGTATGTCTTCTCAAACTTCTTCTAATTTATTTAGTTATAATCATCTTAATCATAGAAGAGAAATGGCTAAATTTGTTTGTAAGCAATTTCTTCCCTTTAATTTTCTCGATAACGAAGACTATGAACATTTAATTAGATGTTGTTTTAATCCCGCCGTTAGCAAAGTAGCTCGTACAACTCTAACATGAGATGTTAAAAATATAGTAGGAGAATATAAATATGAATTACGTAATATTATTGCTAAGTTGTCATCTAAAGTTTATATTTGTTCCGATATATGGAGTGATAAAAAAATAAGACATTTTTATATGGGAGTAACATGTCATTGGAAAATTCAAAAGAGGTTACTTGCATATAGATTATTTGATGATGCACATACCGCACATAACATAACTCATATGTTACAAACAATTTTGCATGAATATAATCTTGTTGATACAGTTTTTTCAATGTCATTTGATAATGTTAGTTCTAATACCGCTAGTTTGCCCGAATTAATTTTAGTTTGTAGACAATCACTAGGTGGTAGATTTTTTCATATTAGATGCATTTGTCATATTTTAAACTTATGTGTACAAGATGGTTTGTATGCTTTGGAAACTTCTATTAATGCAATTAAAGATGTCGTTTATGATATTATGAAAATATCAAAAATTACAAGGCTATGGAAACAATATTGCACAAACCATGGGAAAAAACAAAAAAGATTACCAATAGATGTTTCAACTAGATGGAATTCCACCCTTCATGTTTTAGAAGAAACTTATTCTTGAAAAAATGAAATTTGCATGTTTTTGGGATCGATTAATTATGGTACCCAATATGGTACAAACATATATACTACACAATGGGAAGAATGTGCAAGTATGATTAATTTGTTGAAAAAGTTCGAGGCGGTAACCTTGGCGTTATCCTGTACGTATTACCCTACTTCTACTTTAGTTGTTGATCATTGTGTGAAAATTTTTAGTATATTTTCCGAATTTAAAGATGATGTTATTATTAAAGATGCGATTTTCAAAATGCGAGAAAAGTGGAAAAATATTTGCTTAACATTCTTGATATTTATTTGGTTTCTATGTTATTAGATCCTAGAGTTAGAGAGTATGGTTTAGCTCATTTTTTAGAATATTATTATTCAAACTTTTATTTGATGGGAGATCCCAATATGCCTAACGTAGGTCAAAAAGTTGCTAGGATTAGACAAGCATTTTTAAAAATTTATCAGGAATACAAGTCAATATATGGTGATGCATATGCAACAACAAGTGAGCCTTCTTCTTCGGTACTTCAACATTCCTCATCATCATTTGTGGCAAGTTTTTATGGAAGACAACAATCTCGTGGCGACGTTAATGGGGAATTTGATAAATATTTGACCACCGAATTTGAACAAGAAAATTCATTTGATATTTTGAGTTGGTGGTCAAGGAGAGCACACGCTTTTCCTATCATTTCTAGAAGTGCACGAGAAGTACTTGCTTGTCCCGCATCAACGGTTTCGGTGGAGCAAACTTTTAGCATTGGTGGAAATATGGAGCATAATTGTCACAATTTATCATCCGATAGTTTTGAAGCTTGTAATTTGTTGAATGATTGGATTAGAGAGGAAAAAAGAAAGCTGACGACAAGCCAACGGTTCTTCTTGGTGGCGAAGGTGAGTACTTTGATGAAACTAAATCGGGAAGCGATTAATGTAAATACAATGTAATTAATTTAATTGTTAGTATAGTTTTTTTATGAGTTAGAATTTAGATAATTATTTTAATAAAAAGAGGTAAAGACTCCTACTATCCTTCCTTAATTATAAAAAGGTAAGGTTTGATTGTCCACCTCATGTAATTTTTTTCCAATTATTAATAAAATTTAAAGTGTACCGTCCCTTTTTTCTTTTATTTACTTTCATTTGTTTAGTTTTTTTCTATCTTTTTTAATATACATTTTTGAAAAAAATTCCCTACTAAAAATATTCTAAAATATTAATTCCTAGTCAATAAAAAAATTAAAAGAAAATAAAAAATAAATATAGGGTAGTCCGTCCCTCTTTTCTTCTATATACTTTCATTTGTTTAGTTATTTTCTATCTTTTTCATATACCTTTTTGTAAAAGAAATCACTACTAAACAAAGTCTAAAATATTACTTCCTAGTCAATAAAAAATTAAAAGAAAATAAAAAATAAATATAGGGTAGTCTATCCCACTTTTTTTCTTTATACTTTCATTTGTTTAGTTATTTTCTATCTTTTTATATACCTTTTGTAAAAAAAAATCACTACTAAACAAAGTCTAAAATATTATTTCCTAGCCAATAAAAAATTAAAAGAAAATAAAAAATAAATATAGGGTAGTCCGTCCCTCTTTTCTTCTATATAGTATATACTTTCATTTGTTTAGTTTTTTTCTATCTTTTTTTATATACCTTTTTGTAAAAAAAATCACTAAGAAAAAAAGTCTAAAATATTATTTCCTAGTAAAAAAAAATTAAAAGAAAATAAAAAATAAATATAGGGACCAAATTATAATTATGAAAAATTGGGGAGTAAACTGGTATTATAAATTTCAGGGGCTAAATTGCAATACAATGGAAAAGGAGGAACATAGCTGACAAATAAAGCTGGTCGGCCAATGACAAGAGTGGCCGAGACAAGGCAGCAGCTGGCCGCACAAACAAGGCCGCGCCGTGGCCGAGAAAATAGGGCCAAAGGCCGAGCGCGCAACCGCACCAAAATGAGGGCGATCGCGCAATTTGGGCAGAAGAAAGGGGCGATCGCGAGGCCAAAAAGGAGCTTTTTCGATTTCACCTTTTCCGAAATCGGAACCGCCGATTTCGAATCGAAATCGGAATCGAAATCGGATATGGCCATCCCTACTATATTCTAACTGAAAAAGAGAAACTATGTCTCATGCTCTCTTAATTTATATTTTGCATTCTATCAAGTAGACCCTATTTTTTGTGGGCCTCACATATCAAAATAAGGCTTCAATATAAGTTTTTCTAAGTTAGTTACACTAAGAGCGTGGGGACTCGAGACAACAATGAAGAGGAAATTACTTGCACTTTTGTTGGAATTTTGGTTTTGTAAAAGTGAGGTTTGATCGACTTTTGACCAAGAATTCCATTGGGTTCCACTTTAAGAAAATGGAAATTGATTGCATACTAATAATCTACATTTTGAGTAAATTAATTTGATATATTTACTTTCTCAAAACCAATTAGTGGTGAATGAGAAATTAATGATTAAAGTATGCAAAATGAAATGGGTATATGAAGAGTTTATGGGATATGAAATAGTTATCCCACATTGCTTTGAGATGTAAAGTAATGATAGTTTATAAGTGGATCCATCCAAGGAGTAGTCAACAAGTTGATCTCCTTGGGCCAACCTAGGTGGACCATTGGGCCAACCATGCAAGGAGTAGCCCAATTGTGCTAATTTTGTACTAGCTCAATTTGGATCACACCCGCGAAGCGCGCGAAGCCCGCGAAGGTCGCAATGGGCGCTTTGAGGCCCACACTTTGCACTTTGCACTTCGCACGTACGCATCGGTAGCTGTGGAGCCTTAAACTTTTGACTAAGTTAGGTTCGATAGCGGTTCATGGTTCGATTCGGTCCCAGTCAGGTGGCTTGGTTTAGGGCTAATGGTTCAGTCCATGACGAGGTAGGTTCGGTCCATGGTAATTGGGCTAGAGGCGGCTGGACTCGATTTATGGCTAATGGGTCTTGGGCCGAAGCCCAGTTGACGGTGGTTGGAATAGGGAACAGATTCAATGAACTTGGTCCATGGGTCACAACCAACTTGAAATGGATGGATCATTCGGACGGGCACAACCCACACCTCTTGGGAATGGGCGGGTCGGATGGCTTTTGCTCAAACAGATCTGAGCCTTATATTCAGATCAGATCTGAGGGTCCAGATTCCACCAGACACCATTTGTGATTATTACCAATAGACACCTTGACTCTTCATACACTATAAATAGACCCCCTGGTTTGACAAATCAATTCACTCATTGATTCAATCACTTCACAATTCACTCTCTCTTCTCATTAGAAGTAGAGACTCACATATCTAACGGAGTTAACTAACTCGGTTAGATATTTAACTGAATTATGGAATTCAGTCACAGAATTCAACGGAATTCTTAACATCATATGTTAGAAGATAGAGCATCTCGTTGCATAAGTCTTCTTCAAAGTCTGGAAGTGTCAAACATGAATTTTGTTCGCCAAAGTCGTTAATTTGGAGTGCTCCTATTAACGATTATAAAGTTGTTTCATCTTGAGAGAAGATTGCCGCTAATCCGTAAGCACCAGTGCGGGGCAATATCTTCTTGCGGAGATTGTGTCCAACACAAGACTCGACTTTTTTAATTACTCGGTTTGCTTTAATTTCCGCACTCTAGTTTATCTTTATTTCCCACCCCGTTAATTATGTTATGGTTCATTATATTATTTGTCATTTCGTTAAATTCAAGAAAGCCTTATTTATTGTTATATAATAAAATTTCCCAACAATCGCAAGAAGATATTAACGTTTTCTTGTTTTTATGACAAATATGAGCCAATGATGATGGACAATCGAAGGGCATTATCGTTAGAGACTTAACGATAAAAATACTGTTTTCTAGGAAGGATAACTTGAAGAGCATTGGAAGTTAACTAGAAGATAACGAGAAGGTCAACAATAATCCCGCATGTTATTCAAAGAATTGTTGACAACATGGAGCGGACTTATAATCAAAGAAGTTCATACAAGACATATGATAATCCAGATTCGCCAAGGCATATAACCGAAGAGGAAGAGGATGATGATCCAAATTTGCCAAGGCAAATAACCGAAGAGAAAGAGGATGATGATCCAGATTCGCCAAGGCAGATAACCAAAAAGGAAGATGATGATGATCCAGATCTAAAAAGACAGATAGCCAATCCGCAAAGACAGATAGCCGCAGAAGAATGGAATCATGAAAATCTCATATCTAGGACGTACATACTAAGTGGAGCAAATGATGCCCGTACAAAGAGCACTGTCTCGTGGACAACCAAAGAGTTGTAGAACACTTTGGAATGGACTCCAAGATTTGTTACAAGATGTGGTAAGACTAATCACGTAGCAAATATTGGTATGTCTTCTCAAACTTCTTCTAATTTATTTAGTTATAATCATCTTAATCATAGAAGAGAAATGGCTAAATTTGTTTGTAAGCAATTTCTTCCCTTTAATTTTCTCGATAACGAAGACTATGAACATTTAATTAGATGTTGTTTTAATCCCGTCGTTAGCAAAGTAGCTCGTACAACCCTAACATGAGATGTTAAAAATATAGTAGGAGAATATAAATATGATTTACGTAATATTATTGCTAAGTTGTCATCTAAAGTTTATATTTGTTCCGATATATGGAGTGATAAAAAAATAAGACATTTTTATATGGGAGTAACATGTCATTGGAAAATTCAAAAGAGGTTACTTGCATATAGATTATTTGATGATGCACATACCGCACATAACATAACTCATATGTTACAAACAATTTTGCATGAATATAATCTTGTTGATACAGTTTTTTCAATGTCATTTGATAATGTTAGTTCTAATACCGCTAGTTTGCCCGAATTAATTTTAGTTTGTAGACAATCACTAGGTGGTAGATTTTTTCATATTAGATGCATTTGTCATATTTTAAACTTATGTGTACAAGATGGTTTGTATGCTTTGGAAACTTCTATTAATGCAATTAAAGATGTCGTTTATGATATTATGAAAATATCAAAAATTACAAGGCTATGGAAACAATATTGCACAAACCATGGGAAAAAACAAAAAAGATTACCAATAGATGTTTCAACTAGATGGAATTCCACCCTTCATGTTTTAGAAGAAACTTATTCTTGAAAAAATGAAATTTGCATGTTTTTGGGATCGATTAATTATGGTACCCAATATGGTACAAACTTATATACTACACAATGGGAAGAATGTGCAAGTATGATTAATTTGTTGAAGAAGTTCGGGGCGGCAACCTTGGCGTTATCTGGTACGTATTACCCTACATCTACTTTATTGGTTGATCATTTTGTGGAAATTTCTAGTATATTTTCCGAATTTAAAGATGATTTTATTCTTAAAGATGCGATTTTCAAAATGCGAGAAAAGCGGGAAAAATATTTGCTTAACATTCTCGATATTTTTTTGGTTGCTAAGTTATTAGATCCTAGAGTTAGAGAGTATGGTTTAACTCAATTTTTAGAATATTATTATTCAAACTTTTATTTTGTGGGAGATCCCAATATGCCTAACGTAGGTCAAAAAGTTGCTAGTGTTAGACAAGCATTTTTAGAAATTTATCAGGAATACAAGTCAATATATGGTGATGCATATCCAACAACAAGTGAGCCTTCTTCTTCGGTACTTCAACATCCCTCATCATCATTTGTGGCAAGTTTTTATGGAAGACAACAATCTCGTGGCGACGTTAATGGGGAATTTGATAAATATTTGACCACCGAATTTGAACAAGAAAATTCATTTGATATTTTGAGTTGGTGGTCAAGGAGAGCACACGCTTTTCCTATCATTTCTAGAAGTGCACGAGAAGTACTTGCTTGTCCCGCATCAACGGTTTCGGTGGAGCAAACTTTTAGCATTGGTGGAAATATGGAGCATAATTGTCACAATTTATCATCCGATAGTTTTGAAGCTTGTACCGTCCCTTTTTTCTTTTATTTACTTTCATTTGTTTAGTTTTTTTCTATCTTTTTTAATATACATTTTTGAAAAAAATTCCCTACTAAAAATATTCTAAAATATTAATTCCTAGTCAATAAAAAATTAAAAGAAAATAAAAAATAAATATAGGGTAGTCCGTCCCTCTTTTCTTCTATATACTTTCATTTGTTTAGTTATTTTCTATCTTTTTCATATACCTTTTTGTAAAAGAAATCACTACTAAACAAAGTCTAAAATATTACTTCCTAGTCAATAAAAAATTAAAAGAAAATAAAAAATAAATATAGGGTAGTCTATCCCACTTTTTTTCTTTATACTTTCATTTGTTTAGTTATTTTCTATCTTTTTATATACCTTTTGTAAAAAAAATCACTACTAAACAAAGTCTAAAATATTATTTCCTAGCCAATAAAAAATTAAAAGAAAATAAAAAATAAATATAGGGTAGTCCGTCACTCTTTTCTTCTATATAGTATATACTTTCATTTGTTTAATTTTTTTCTATCTTTTTTTATATACCTTTTTGTAAAAAAAAATCACTAAGAAAAAAAGTCTAAAATATTATTTCCTAGTAAAAAAAATTAAAAGAAAATAAAAAATAAATATAGGGACCAAATTATAATTATGGAAAATTGGGGAGTAAACTGGTATTATAAATTTCAGGGGCTAAATTGCAATACAATGGAAAAGGAGGAACATAGCTGACAAATAAAGCTGGTCGGCCAATGACAAGAGTGGCCGAGACAAGGCAGCAGCTGGCCGCACAAACAAGGCCGCGCCGTGGCCGAGAAAATAGGGCCAAAGGCCGAGCGCGCAACCGCGCCAAAATGAGGGCGATCGCGCAATTTGGGCAGAAGAAAGGGGCGATCGCGAGGCCAAAAAGGAGCTTTTTCGATTTCACCTTTTTCGAAATCGGAACCGCCGATTTCGAATCGAAACCGGAATCGAAATCGGATATGGCCATCCCTACTATATTCTAACTGAAAAAGAGAAACTATGTCTCATGCTCTCTTAATTTATATTTTGCATTCTATCAAGTAGACCCTATTTTTTGTGGGCCTCACATATCAAAATAAGGCTTCAATATAAGTTTTTCTAAGTTAGTTACACTAAGAGCGTGGGGACTCGAGACAACAATGAAGAGGAAATTACTTGCACTTTTGTTGGAATTTTGGTTTTGTAAAAGTGAGGTTTGATCGACTTTTGACCAAGAATTCCATTGGGTTCCACTTTAAGAAAATGGAAATTGATTGCATACTAATAATCTACATTTTGAGTAAATTAATTTGATATATTTACTTTCTCAAAACCAATTAGTGGTGAATGAGAAATTAATGATTAAAGTATGCAAAATGAAATGGGTATATGAAGAGTTTATGGGATATGAAATAGTTATCCCACATTGCTTTGAGATGTAAAGTAATGATAGTTTATAAGTGGATCCATCCAAGGAGTAGTCAACAAGTTGATCTCCTTGGGCCAACCTAGGTGGACCATTGGGCCAACCATGCAAGGAGTAGCCCAATTGTGCTAATTTTGTACTAGCTCAATTTGGATCACACCCGCGAAGCGCGCGAAGCCCGCGAAGGTCGCAATGGGCGCTTTGAGGCCCACACTTTGCACTTTGCACTTCGCACGTACGCATCGGTAGCTGTGGAGCCTTAAACTTTTGACTAAGTTAGGTTCGATAGCGGTTCATGGTTCGATTCGGTCCCAGTCAGGTGGCTTGGTTTAGGGCTAATGGTTCAGTCCATGACGAGGTAGGTTCGGTCCATGGTAATTGGGCTAGAGGCGGCTGGACTCGATTTATGGCTAATGGGTCTTGGGCCGAAGCCCAGTTGACGGTGGTTGGAATAGGGAACAGATTCAATGAACTTGGTCCATGGGTCACAACCAACTTGAAATGGATGGATCATTCGGACGGGCACAACCCACACCTCTTGGGAATGGGCGGGTCGGATGGCTTTTGCTCAAACAGATCTGAGCCTTATATTCAGATCAGATCTGAGGGTCCAGATTCCACCAGACACCATTTGTGCTTATTACCAATAGACACCTTGACTCTTCATACACTATAAATAGACCCCCTGGTTTGACAAATCAATTCACTCATTGATTCAATCACTTCACAATTCACTCTCTCTTCTCATTAGAAGTAGAGACTCACATATCTAACGGAGTTAACTAACTCGGTTAGATATTTAACTGAATTATGGAATTCGATCCACGTAATTCAACGGAATTCTTAACATCATATGTTAGAAGATAGAGCATCTCGTTGCATAAGTCTTCTTCAAAGTCTGGAATTGTCAAACATGAATTTTGTTCGCCAAAGTCGTTAATTTGGAGTGCTCCTATTAACGATTATAAAGTTGTTTCATCTTGAGAGAAGATTGCCGCTAATCCGTAAGCACCAGTGCGGGGCAATATCTTCTTGCGGAGATTGTGTCCAACACATGACTCGACTTCTTTAATTACTCGGTTTGCTTTAATTTCCGCATTCTAGTTTATCTTTATTTCCTGCCCCGTTAATTACGTTATGGTTCATTATATTATTTGACACTTCGTTAAATTCAAGAAAGCCTTATTTATTGTTATATAATAAAATTTCCCAACAATCGCAAGAAGATATTAACGTTTTCTTGTTTTTATGACAAATATGAGCCAATGATGATGGACAATCGAAGGGCATTATCGTTAGAGACTTAACGATAAAAATACTGTTTTCTAGGAAGGATAACTTGAAGAGCATTGGAAGTTAACTAGAAGATAACGAGAAGGTCAACAATAATCCCGCATGTTATTCAAAGAATTGTTGACAACATGGAGCGGACTTATAATCAAAGAAGTTCATACAAGACATATGATGATCCAGATTCGCCAAGGCATATAACCGAAGAGGAAGAGGATGATGATCCAAATTTGCCAAGGCAAATAACCGAAGAGAAAGAGGATGATGATCCAGATTCGCCAAGGCAGATAACCAAAAAGGAAGATGATGATGATCCAGATCTAAAAAGACAGATAGCCAATCCGCAAAGACAGATAGCCGCAGAAGAATGGAATCATGAAAATCTCATATCTAGGACGTACATACTAAGTGGAGCAAATGATGCCCGTACAAAGAGCACTGTCTCGTGGACAACCAAAGAGTTGTAGAACACTTTGGAATGGACTCCAAGATTTGTTACAAGATGTGGTAAGACTAATCACGTAGCAAAAGTTTGTCGTATTCCAAGAAGGGAAATGGACAACTGAATCAAACCAACATCACCGAAAGGTTGAAATGGACAACTGAATCAAACCAACATAATGTCTATAAACCGTCGCATATTTTTTATGCGATTGCAAAATCCATCAAAATGGTCGTCGCCTTAAGCCTTGTCGCTAAAGGTATATGCGACAGCCGCGGCCATCGCGTAATGCGTAACACCTTATGCGATGGCTAATCTAATCTTATAATATAAATATTATTTTCAATAAAAATATTATTTTAAAAATAAAATGCCATCGCATATAGTATTCAACAAAGATGGTTTTAACCATCGCATATGCTCTTCAACAAAGATGGATTTAACCGTCACATATAGTTGTCAAATTAGATGGACTTCACCGTCGCATATAGTCGTCAAATTAGATGGACTTCGCCATCGCATAAAACCTGATTATGTGACTGCAATTGCAATCGTATATTTTACATTCTATACGATGGCAGCAGCCATCACATATTTTGCCAAAAATCTTTGAGATGTTCTTTAGAGATGGCACTAGCCATCACATAAACATTTCCCGGAATTTATAGAATTCCCAAAATTTATATAAATTTTATTTTCGCAATTGCTACTTTTTTCATAAAAACTAAAAATAAATAAAATACTCATATGCATAATTACAAGTTTTATATAAACTTGTAACCAACAGCCATTCTTTGTCCAAAATATATATCAAGTACCTAAAATTATCATTGTCCAAAATATATACCAATAACTTGGTAACCAACTACCATTCTTTGTCCAGGTTTCAAAAAACAAAAACTATCATTCTTTTGTCCTAAATAATCTTCCTTTTCTTGCACCACCGGCTACCACCTCTTATATCTTACATCCTGGGTCAGAAATAGTATCACATCCTCGGCACAAAAAAGCATTGACTTGGGTTGTAGGTTTTAGGCCATTAACTTCACGTAATTTGTTTGCATAAGCCTCCTATAAAAAATTAATTCAAAGTACTATCAGCAAGGTTAATGTATAACAAGTCTATTTACAATGACTCAAAAAAATCACTCCGCTTGCTTACTAAACAGTCTAGTCAATCTGTGGTATGTACAGACCTTTCCAGGTCATATATTCTATCTGGTGAAGGTACCACATAGATCATAATTCAGACCATCAAATGACCCGAAATATCAATATTTATATTTTCCTATAGTGAGTATTTTTGTAACAAGTGCCCAACGTTGGAGATACCAAGTCCAATGTGCTTCATATGGATTTATCGAAGATAGCTAAAGGAACAAGAGTTGAGAGTAGTAGAGTTTCAACTAGTTTAACAACACTTGGCCATGTTTACTGCCAAAGACAGTTGAGCAATATCAACTTGTAATATAATAGTTCTAAACTGCAGATGATGGAAAATAATATATTAAGTACAGAGTAATTAAGATCAGTAAGCAACCTATTCCCTCAACTATGGACCACTGTAGAGAAACAAATATTTTGTTTTGTCAAGAGAATTAACCATACAAAAGCTAGAATTATTTTATTTGTGGTCCAAACTGAAAGAGAAAATAGTGCATTGTGGAAACAAGTACAAACATTTGCAACCTGCTCCAGAATCAATCAACATACTCCTTTGTTCTTACCATTCCATGGAGGCATATGCTAGCAACAAAAACAAAGATAACAGAATGAGTTGGCCTCGTTGGAAAATGTTCCTAGGATAACGGACTTTGTATAGTTTGATAAGAGAAGGCAGTTAAGTATGATTATATAAGAGACAAGTGGCCAAGTGGGAAGCGCTAAGTTACAGTGAACTAATTCTATTACCGGAAAATCAGATCAAGGACAGTAGCACAAGCAGCACAACTAATTTGAAACTCGAGGGAAATAGCCAGAAAATATTAAAAAGATTACTTGAGAAGTGGCAGGTGTTGTCTTGACTATTTTAAAAAAACCGAAGTGGCATCATACAAATAATCACAAATCGTAGAGCGATTGTACTAAATAGCATCATACAATCTATATAGTTCTTGGCATAGCATGTCAAAATCAAATGATTCTTCACATGGTCCAGAATGAGCCAGATAAACCATGTAATATAAAATCCCTTATAACATTGAGAATTACATCCTGAGGGACCTGAACCATTAACTAATCTAATCTCAACCATGTAATATAAAATCAGTAAAAGATTATAAGAAGTTAGTATGGCAGTATTTATAATGCTATAGCATGTATGCTTGAGGAAGGTGACCACTTTCTATAACGAATTAAAGATGCAAGTGCTTATAAAAATAGAAAATACCTGAGTAGGATCAACTTCTCCCTGGATGATGTTCAATATTGATATGTATTTGGCCTGGCTAGCCTCCTTGGTTCGAGCATTAGAGGAAACCATTATATTTTTGGTCTGCAAAACAAAGCACAGTCAGTATACTCCCCAGATCATGGTTAATCAAAGCAACTTTTAGGGATCTTGCCTGAAGAAGTCTTCGCATCACATCCAGGACGGTAGTTTTACGAATCAGATTAGCCTGCCAGAAAACTCATTGGTGTCAGAGTGTTGATCCATTTTTACAGAACCATTAATGCTTATTCACATAGCTGGACAGTAAAACTACTAGTATCAGTTCTTAGGAAATAATGATTCAGGACGGTAGTTTTTTGCTGTAGCGATCATTCAACGTCTCCAGCAGATACGAACCCATGCCTGGATAAGCGTACAATCCATTGTAAATAATGATTCGAAGTTGAAATCATTTATAAACTTGTGATAGGGCGAAATGTTCATGGATACATTATTTCAAAATACTGTTTTGCCAACAACAACAACATTACCCCCGTGTTGCAAAGGCTCCCACCTACGGGGTAGAAGGTGGGGTCATATGTATCTCGCCTCTATTAAGGCACGAGTAAAGGATACGATATTTCACCACATTTGGAAAAAAAAAGAGCATAAAAAGCCATATTACAACCGTTCAAAGGTTGCAGGATATCCACAGCATCACGAAACCCAACTTGCTTTTAAAACACGGAGTAGTATTTTTTACAGTAAATACTGTTTTGCCAACTGTATTCTAGTTGTAAATTAGTTCTTCTAAGGACCCAAAATGTAAAGTAAAAGGCTAAGAATACTTGAGTAATCTTTCAAAAGAGTAGGAAAAAAAACATCAAAAACTAGTGACAAGGTTTAAACAAACTGAACGACTAAGAAAGTAGAGTAGCTACTATCAAATTCTTACCAATCTTGGTACACTGCGAGAAAAGCACATTGACGCTTTTGCTCGAATTCGAGGATTCTTGTTCTTGAGATTTGGCAGCAACTTTGGTAACAACAAAGCAGGGGATATCCAAGTGGTCATGGCTATTAAAGCTCTTACAGCTGCCTCACATACAAATCATTTGTCTTGAGAAGACTTCAGAAGAAGTGGTAGAAGCTAAAAAATAGAGGTTGGGTCATATTAGATGTAAATTACGACTAGTTTACAGTGAGGACAAGAGCCATTCATGAAAGAACATACTACAAGCAAAATGGAATTTTGGGGGAAAGAATGTACCAGTGGGTCCAATGAGTCAATAATGCGATCACCATACGCTTTGAAAATGTCAGCAGATGTCATAATTGCAGTTTTGCAAACAGCACTTCTCGGATTCTTGAGAGATTTAACAACAAGTGAAATCACATTGTCCCTATATTGTGGTCATGGTTAGCACTAGTCAGGCATAACAACTTATAATACAAATGTAATATATACGTAATACTCTCTCCATCCCGGAATGATATTCCCACTTTTTTAGTTGTCAATTTGAAACTTTGAGTAATAATTTAGGTTAATTCAATTATCCTAATGAAAATCTAAAACTTATTATTGATACAGCATTATAAATACTATCAATAAAATTTTTTAGGATTTCATCAGAATTGTTTTTTAATTAACCTAAAATCATTGCTAGAATTTCATTCAAATTAACAGCAAAAAAAAATTAATTTTTTTTTGGTGGGAGGGGGCGTGAGGGAGTATCTTGCAAGTCTTCAAACAAATCAGGATTTGAATCTTACAGTATGTCTTGCATTGCTTCCTTGTGAAATATTGATAAGCGCCGTACATTGTTAAGAGTCTCACACAACAGAACCCAGTCCTTAGACTCCAAGCCTGCTAAAAGCATCTGAAAAATGGAATACAAGTAGAATCCATATAAGACAAGAGGTAATCAAACCAAAGAAATTGAATTATCTTCAAAAACACGGTTTGCCACAATTGAAAAGTTACACTCTGTCATGAGATATCACAAAAACAATGTTACCTTCAGACTAGCATCCACATCTTCTAAATCATTCAGGTCTTCGGACTCCACATACTCAACTTCCGCAACAACCACCTCTACCCCATTTCCATTATTAGGTGTTTCAACCAAGGAGTGAATGTTTTTCGTTTGTTTCCCTTCAATATTTTCGCCTGTATGCGCCTTATGAGGCTTAGCAAAACTATATTTATTGGAGCTGTCATTCATTAATTTTCTCAGATTCAGGTAATATACTGAGTTCTCTTAAAGCTGTTTCTGACATCATTGTATGGCTGAAACAAAAAAAAAAAAAAAAAAAACTTGGCTAAGACATTAAATAAAAAAAAAGACCTATGTCGATCAATAAGTTAACATGGACATGACCAACTAAAGTATTGTACATTAACAATCACCTATACATATCGAAAGCAAAACTACTTCAACTTAAGGATTTGCGTGGTTCAGTTCAAATCAAATCTCAAGCAAAATTATTAGGCAAGGGATCAATGTGTCAATCACTAGTCTTGATGTGATTAAGATCATGATCAAGACTCAGAAAAATCAATCCAGGAAACGATTATCCAAATGAAACAAACTTTAAAAAGGCAAACTCAAGTTATTTGTGAGAAAATTGCTTCACTTCAGTGATAAACTTCTATTAGGTTGGCACTACTGGGAGCATTAATAATTCTTTTAGCATGTCAAGACTGAAACGTATTTGAGAACCTTTAAATGTACTAAGAGATAAGGGGTTATTGTGCTTGTTAACTAGCCATATCTGCGATCAAATAAATATTAAGGAGATGACCTAATCACATCATTTCAGGAACTTGTAACTTACCGAAAATGCTCCTCTTGCTAGATGGCAAAGGGCGAACAAGCAAGTTGGCAGCATGAGGATCACAATGCACAAATCCATGTTTGAACATCATTTCAGCAAAAGTTTGAGTTACCTGCAAAGAGTAAAAGAAAGCTCAGTTCATAAGCATTCAATAACAAGAGTATGAAAAACAAATCACAATCAATATCCATATTTTACAGACTAAATAGTCTACATTGACTAAAAACCGTAGCCACAAGCAGGCAAAACCGCATACAGAGCTAAACACCCCTTGGTTCTAACATTATTAATCCCTTGTCATCCCAACTAAAGAGTCTCTATTTCCTTTTTAAGGATACCCACTCAAAGATTCCACACACAGTTAGAACACATATACTAACACAGCCTATAGAGAAAACAAACAAACAAGACCCACAAAAGAGAAGAAACCGTAAAGGGGAAACAAACATACTGAGACCCTAAAGAGCATTATAAACTTCAGAACCAGGAAAAGAATCTCTAGTGATGCCTTTCACTTCATTGCATAGAACTGTATGTTCTTTCCTCAAATTCTAAAACAGAAAGAAGAAACGGTGAATTTTATAGCTGAGCAACAAACTATAATCAACAAAATTCGTCAAAACATAACGAGAAAGGAGTAAGAATTAAGGGCTAACCTGAATCAGTTTTGGGCGTGTCTAGGGTTTGAACATCCGAACCAAGATTGAGAAGTTTCATACTCATTGAAATCGTTTCTAGGGTTTGATCTGTGAAGACACGAAACAAAATCTATTACAAGACGGTCATTCAGAAGAAAATTAATCGATTTTAAGCTGATTGAAGAGTTTGTATACCATCCATAACTACGATTCCTTATCAAATTCAAGATTCGAAAGCTCAAAAATGGAGAGGTGGAGAGAGAGAGGGAGATAGATATGTCCTGGAACGGACAAGAAGAGAGAGAGAGAGAGAGATCACCTGTTGTTGTTTGCCGGAGGAAGCCGGAGGAAGACGAAGGAGCCTAACCGAGCGTAACCTAGCGGCGTGATTTTTTGTGAGAAGGAGTTGTAAAACAGTAATGAGAGAGAGAGAGAATATTTGTTTTTAAATTACGTTTTCGTGTTTTGTGATGGTTTTTTTTATTATTATTATTAAATCTTATTTATTTATTTATTTTGAAAATTGATTTATTATTTAATAGTTTATGAGACGGCTAAGTCCATCACATATTTATTAATGCAGTCGCATATTTAAATGTCTTTCCCGCCAAGTTGGTTCGCGAAAATTTTCAAGATTTTTGGACTGCCGCTCTAAAATGCGACCATTTTATTTGCGATTGCCTAAGCCATCGCCTAAACCTGTCTACTGTGACGGCCTTTACTGCCATCGCAATAGGCCATCGCATATTCCTCTTTTTCTTGTAGTGGAGCGCGCAACCGTGCCAAAATGAGGGCGATCGCGCAATTTGGGCAGAAGAAAGGGGCGATCGCGAGGCCAAAAAGGAGCTTTTTCGATTTCACCTTTTCCGAAATCGGAACCGCCGATTTCGAATCGAAACCGGAATCGAAATCGGATATGGCCATCCCTACTATATTCTAACTGAAAAGGAGAAACTATGTCTCATGCTCTCTTAATTTATATTTTGCATTCTATCAAGTAGACCCTATTTTTTGTGGGCCTCACATATCAAAATAAGGCTTCAATATAAGTTTTTCTAAGTTAGTTACACTAAGAGCGTGGGGACTCGAGACAACAATGAAGAGGAAATTACTTGCACTTTTGTTGGAATTTTGGTTTTGTAAAAGTGAGGTTTGATCGACTTTTGACCAAGAATTCCATTGGGTTCCACTTTAAGAAAATGGAAATTGATTGCATACTAATAATCTACATTTTGAGTAAATTAATTTGATATATTTACTTTCTCAAAACCAATTAGTGGTGAATGAGAAATTAATGATTAAAGTATGCAAAATGAAATGGGTATATGAAGAGTTTATGGGATATGAAATAGTTATCCCACATTGCTTTGAGATGTAAAGTAATGATAGTTTATAAGTGGATCCATCCAAGGAGTAGTCAACAAGTTGATCTCCTTGGGCCAACCTAGGTGGACCATTGGGCCAACCATGCAAGGAGTAGCCCAATTGTGCTAATTTTGTACTAGCTCAATTTGGATCACACCCGCGAAGCCCGCGAAGGTCGCAATGGGCGCTTTGAGGCCCACACTTTGCACTTTGCACTTCGCACGTACGCATCGGTAGCTGTGGAGCCTTAAACTTTTGACTAAGTTAGGTTCGATAGCGGTTCATGGTTCGATTCGGTCCCAGTCAGGTGGCTTGGTTTAGGGCTAATGGTTCAGTCCATGACGAGGTAGGTTCGGTCCATGGTAATTGGGCTAGAGGCGGCTGGACTCGATTTATGGCTAATGGGTCTTGGGCCGAAGCCCAGTTGACGGTGGTTGGAATAGGGAACAGATTCAATGAACTTGGTCCATGGGTCACAACCAACTTGAAATGGATGGATCATTCGGACGGGCACAACCCACACCTCTTGGGAATGGGCGGGTCGGATGGCTTTTGCTCAAACAGATCTGAGCCTTATATTCAGATCAGATCTGAGGGTCCAGATTCCACCAGACACCATTTGTGATTATTACCAATAGACACCTTGACTCTTCATACACTATAAATAGACCCCCTGGTTTGACAAATCAATTCACTCATTGATTCAATCACTTCAAAATTCACTCTCTCTTCTCATTAGAAGTAGAGACTCACATATCTAACGGAGTTAACTAACTCGGTTAGATATTTAACTGAATTATGGAATTCAGTCACAGAATTCAACGGAATTCTTAACATCATATGTTAGAAGATAGAGCATCTCGTTGCATAAGTCTTCTTCAAAGTCTGGAAGTGTCAAACATGAATTTTGTTCGCCAAAGTCGTTAATTTGGAGTGCTCCTATTAACGATTATAAAGTTGTTTCATCTTGAGAGAAGATTGCCGCTAATCCGTAAGCACCAGTGCGGGGCAATATCTTCTTGCGGAGATTGTGTCCAACACAAGACTCGACTTCTTTAATTACTCGGTTTGCTTTAATTTCCGCACTCTAGTTTATCTTTATTTCCCACCCCGTTAATTATGTTATGGTTCATTATATTATTTGTCATTTCGTTAAATTCAAGAAAGCCTTATTTATTGTTATATAATAAAATTTCCCAACAATCGCAAGAAGATATTAACGTTTTCTTGTTTTTATGACAAATATGAGCCAATGATGATGGACAATCGAAGGGCATTATCGTTAGAGACTTAACGATAAAAATACTGTTTTCTAGGAAGGATAACTTGAAGAGCATTGGAAGTTAACTAGAAGATAACGAGAAGGTCAACAATAATCCCGCATGTTATTCAAAGAATTGTTGACAACATGGAGCGGACTTATAATCAAAGAAGTTCATACAAGACATATGATGATCCAGATTCGCCAAGGCATATAACCGAAGAGGAAGAGGATGATGATCCAAATTTGCCAAGGCAAATAACCGAAGAGAAAGAGGATGATGATCCAGATTCGCCAAGGCAGATAACCAAAAAGGAAGATGATGATGATCCAGATCTAAAAAGACAGATAGCCAATCCGCAAAGACAGATAGCCGCAGAAGAATGGAATCATGAAAATCTCATATCTAGGACGTACATACTAAGTGGAGCAAATGATGCCCGTACAAAGAGCACTGTCTCGTGGACAACCAAAGAGTTGTAGAACACTTTGGAATGGACTCCAAGATTTGTTACAAGATGTGGTAAGACTAATCACGTAGCAAAAGTTTGTCGTATTCCAAGAAGGGAAATGGACAACTGAATCAAACCAACATCACCGAAAGGTTGAAATGGACTTGATATAAGTAGCAATGGTGTTTGAAACCAATTTAACAAAGTTGGAAGTCAACCCAAGATAATGGTGGAAAGACGCTAGGGCTACCCGCCATATATGTGCTGATAAAGAGAGCTTCTCATCACACTCCTATCAATAGAAGGAAGGTGTATATGTGAAACTCTGAAACTTCCAACGTCGTGGGACCTGGAAAGGTAGACTTTCAAGAAGTGTAGTCAAGGGAGTTAGAATTTCAAAAGATAGATTTCTAAAAGGAAAATAATCTTGAGAAATAAACTCTATTGAGACAGATTTTAATCTAAAAAGCAGATTAATTATCTCAAAAGTGAGACTCTTGAGATATAGAATCTGGAGATAAAAGATTCTTAAAGTGATAGAATCTTTAATGGTAGAATCATAAGAGTTAGATAAATTCTCCGAGATAGACTCTCGAATAAGCTAAATTCTTGAGAAGTAACAGATAGATTCTTGAGAGATGGAATCTATAAGGTAGAATCTTGAGAGGTAAGTAAAGTAGATTCCTGAGAGGTAGACTCTAAGGAGGTCAAACCACTTAGAGATACTGAACACTTGGGAAGTCGAACCAGTACAGAGATGCTAACCACTCGAAGAAACTGACCGATAGAAGAATTTGATCACTCGAAAAGACTGACCATTCTAGAGAAACTGAAGTTCTAATTGGAAATTGTAAATGTATAGTCAAAGTACTTAGAGTACTTAAAGATATACTCATGATTATGGATTTCAATAAATAAAATATTCAATAGTATGAGCAAAATATACTGATTGGATATCAGACACAAATGAACTCAAAAGTGAAAATGTGTTCACAATGGATGGAAAACGGTGTCATCGAAATCTTCTGAGACAACATGGACAACTCAATTCAGTAGAGAATCTGAGTTAAAAGTTTTAGACAAAACATCAGGGAAAGTTGAAAGGTCTAATATATTCTTGGAAGATATTCCTTTGTGGAATAAGTTAGTGTCTACATGACCTAAGGCATTGTGACGAAAATGAGAAATAGGAAAAGGTGTAGAACATCGTGGTAAGTCAAGACACAATGGTCATTGACATATTACCATAAGACAATTGATCTCAAATGGGACTGTCACAACAACTGGCCATGTGAAGTCAAAAACGGATCTGTATACCAAAAAGTATGAATAGGAGATCAAATTGTTTGGTAAGGCGAATGAGGTTAAAAATCCACACAAACAAAGAAATCCATAGTGGACACTCAACCTTGAGAATTGGAGATCCCATGCCCTTGGTTCAATGAGACAACTAAATTATGGAAATTCTAGTATGTGCACTTAGAACTCATTATAACTCATTCTTAAAAGCCATCTAAGTGCTAAAACACCTGATGACGTGTGGTGAGGGTAAGCTTAAAGCTTTTAATGATTCCTATACCTAAGTGGTGGAGTATAGCAGGATACTTTTTATGGGAGATCACCTATATAAGTGAGAAGTAATAAGGCCGCTTCTAAATTGAAACACTTATGAATCAAGAACGGTCCAGGGCCGAAATGAACAAAACGTGTTAGAGCTGTTATTGTGTGAGTACTATTGTCTTGGTATACACTACAGTCACTGGTTCAAAGCATCTCATTACCAAATGCCTAGTATATCCGATAGTATTTTACTAGGGAAGGTTCAAAGACATAAGCTACCTATCCCGATGCAATAAAATTTCGCCGAAACTTCCAGACGAGTCTGCATTCATGCTTGGATTAATTTGTCATTCATGTAGAGGATTTTTGGAATTTTGGTTTTGTAAAAGTGAGGTTTGACCGACTTTAGACCAAGAATTCCATCGGGTTCCATTTTAAGAAAATGGAAATTGATTGCATATTAATAATCTACATTTGGAGTAGATTTATTTGATATATTTACTTTCTCAAAACCAATTAGTGGTGAATGAGAAATTAATGATTAAAGTATCAAAATGAAATGGGTATATGAAGAGTTTATGAGATATGAAATAGTTATCTCACATTGCTTTGAGATGTAAAGTAATGATAGTTTATAAGTGGATCCATCCAAGGAGTAGTCAACAAGTAGATCTCCTTGGGCTAACCTAGGTGGACCATTGGGCCAACCATGCAAGGAGTAGCCCAATTGTGCTAGTTTTGTACTAGCTCAATTTGGACCACACCTGCGAAGCGCGCGAAGCCCGCGAAGGTCGCAATGGGCGCTTTGAGGCGCACACTTTGCACTTCGCACATACGCATCGGTAGCTGTGGAGCCTTAAACTTTTGACTAAGTTAGGTTCGATAGCGGTTCATGGCTCGATTCGGTCCCAGTCAGGTGGCTTGGTTTAGGGCTAATGGTTCAGTCCATGATGAGGTAGGTTCGGTCCATGGTAATTGGGCTAGAGGCGGCAGGACTCGATTTATGGCTAATGGGTGTTGGGCCGAAGCCCAGTTGACGGTGGTTGGAATAGGGAACAAATTCAATGAACTTGGTCCATGGGTCACAACCAACTTGAAATGGATGGATCATTCGGACGGGCACAACCCACGCCTCTTGGGAATGGGCGGGTCGGATGGCGTTTGCTCAAACAGATATGAGCCT
Organism: Adenophora triphylla var. japonica; assembly: GCA_022495995.1. Lineage (NCBI taxonomy): Eukaryota > Viridiplantae > Streptophyta > Magnoliopsida > Asterales > Campanulaceae > Adenophora > Adenophora triphylla. The sequence continues at coordinate 82,411 of JAFEMH010002381.1, forward strand.
TACATTCAGATCAGATCCGAGGTCCAGATTCCACCAGACACCATTTGTGGTTAAACCAATAAACACCTTGACTCTTCATACACTATAAATAGACCCCCTGGTTTGACAAATCAATTCACTCATTGATTCAATCACTTCACAATTTACTCTCTCTTCTCACTAGAAGTAGAGACTCACATAACTAACGGAGTTAACTAACTCGATTAGATATTTAACTGAATTATGGAATTCAGTCACAGAAATCAACGGAATTCTTAACATCATCTGTTAGAAGATAGAGCATCTCGTTGCATAAGTCTTCTTCAAAGTCTGGAAGTGTCAAACACGAATTTTGTTCACCGAAGTCGTTAATTTAGAGTGCTCCTATTAACGATTATAAAGTCGTTTCATCTTGAGAGAAGATTGCCGCTAATCCGTAAGCACCAGTGCGGGGCAATATATTCTTGCGGAGATTGTGTCCAATACAAGACTCGACTTCTTTAATTACTTGGTTTGCTTTAATTTCCTCATTCTAGTTTATTTTTATTTCCTGCCCCGTTAATTATATTATGGTTCATTATATTATTTGTCATTTCGTTAAATTCAAGAAAGCCTTATTTTATATAATAAAATTTCCCAACAACTTTGTTTATATTCTAACTGAAAAATGGGTAACGTATACAATGAGTAAGGTTGACAAAGTCTTACTACAAAAGACCACCATACAACAAATTAGATATTTCGGGTGTTTCATAGACAATTGAGAACGTATACGAAGGGGTAAATTAATTAGCTATTCTTTCTACAAAAGACCACCATACTACAAATTAGATATTTCGGGGACAATTGAGAACGTATACAAAGGGGGAAATTAGCTATTCTTTCTAATATAGTGGTCCAAGTGTTGTTTTCCTACAATTCTCATCCATCCTTTTCTATTACATTTAATTTAATATATAAGGGCTCAAAATATTAATTGAATAAAATTAAGAAGGTCAAAATATATAAATTCATAATTTTTAGTAGTAAAAAGTCATTTTTTAAAAATTTGATAGTACTAAAATTTACACATTTTAAAATTGAGGGGGGTCATTAGGATGTTATTTACATTGCAATGGTTCAATAACTAGGGACGTAAATGTAAACGAGTCGAGTTTGGTTCGTTGAGTTAATTTTTTTAATATTTGAGATCGAACTCAATTAAGAAATATCACGTTTGAGTTTTTTTCGAGTTCGTGTTCTAGATGGATCAATCCTCTGAAGTCTGAGTTGATACGAGTTTAGAGTTCATCGTGAGTTGCTCGCAAATGGCACGAGGTGTTATCAAACTCGAGGGTTAAGAACCGAGCTCGAGTTTTTCCCATTTTCATAAATAAGAAAATTCGAGTTAATAACGAGCTTCTCGAGTCGAGATCGAGATCTTCAGCAATGAAAGAATTAATTTTTTAATGAATTAACCCAGCTGAGCTCAAAAAAATTAATAGGGAACAAAGAAAATATCAAGTTTTTTGCGAGTTTTTCAAGCCAAGTTCGAAGAGTCAATCGTGAGCGAGACTCATCAAACACATGAGTCGAACACGATCGACTCGAAAACTAACAACAACATTACCTCAGTGCATAAAAGGCTCACATATACGATGGGGTAAACGAGTTTTAAAATTAGATGTTTCGGGGATGAATGGGGAAATTAGCAATTCTTTCTAATATAGTGGTCCAAATGTTATTTGCCTACAATTCTCATCCGTCATTTTCTATTATATTTAATTTCCCAACAACTTTGTCTATATTCTAACTGAAAAATGGGTAACGTATACAATGAGTAAGGTTGACAAAGTCTTACTACAAAAGACCACCATACTACAAATTAGATGTTTCGGGGACGAAGGGGGAAATTAGCTATTCTTTCTAATATAGTGGTCCAAATGTTGTTTGCCTACAATTCTCATCCGTCATTTTCTATTACATTTAATTTCCCAACAACTTTGTCTATATTCTAACTGAAAAATGGGTAACGTATACAATGAGTAAGGTTGACAAAGTCTTACTACAAAAGACCACCATACTACAAATTAGATGTTTCGGGGACGAAGGGGGAAATTAGCTATTCTTTCTAATATAGTGGCCCAAATGTTGTTTGCCTACAATTCTCATTCGTCATTTTCTATTACATTTAATTTCCCAACAACTTTGTCTATATTCTAACTGAAAAATGGGTAACGTATACAATGAGTAAGGTTGACAAAGTCTTACTACAAAAGACCACCATACTACAAATTAGATGTTTCGGGGACGAAGGTGGAAATTAGCTATTCTTTCTAATATAGTGGTCCAAATTTTGTTTGCCTACAATTCTCATCCGTCATTTTCTATTACATTTAATTTCCCAATAACTTTGTCTATATTCTAACTGAAAAATGGGTAACGCATACAATGAGTAAGGTTGACAAAGTCTTACTACAAAAGACCACCATACAACAAAGAGTGCGTCTGGGGAGAAACACGTTTCTCCATCGCGTATGGAGAAACGGGGCTTATTATGTCGCGCGACGTAAGTAGCCAGTTTCTGGATATCCTTTACAAAGCTTCTGGATATCCAGAAGCTTTGAAATGGATAGCCAGAAGCTTTGTAAAGGATATCCAAACCAAGTATTTTTCTGGATATCCTTTACAAAGCTTCGATATCGAAGCTTTGAAATGGATATCCGAAGCTTTGTAAAGGATATCCGGAAAAATATTTGGTTTCTCGGATATCCTTTTCAAAGCTATCCTTTTCAAAGCTTCGGATATCCTTTCCAAAGCTTCGGATATCCGTAAGCCCAAGTGATATCCGGTTTGTGGCTAGGTATGTCGCACGACATAACAAGCCCTGTTTATCCATAAGCGACGGAGAAACGCGTTTCTCCCCAGATTTTGTGATGTAAATAACATCCTAATGACCCCCTCAATTTTAAAGTGAGTAAATTTTAGTACTATTAAATTTTTTAAAAATGACTTTTTACTATTAAAAATTATGAATTTATATATTTTGAAATTTACATTCAATTAATATTTTGAGCCCCTTATATATTAAATTAAATGTAATAGAAAAGGATGGATGAGAATTGTAGGCAAACAACACTTGGACCACTATATTAGAAAGAATAGCTAATTTCCCCCTTCGTATACGTTCTCAATTGTCCCCGAAATATCTAATTTGTAGTATGGTGGTCTTTTGTATAAAGAATAGCTAATTAATCTACCCCTTCGTATACGTTCTCAATTGTCTATGAAACACCCGAAATATCTAATTTGTTGTACACAAAATCTGGGGAGAAACGCGTTTCTCCGTCGCTTATGGAGAAACGGGGCTTGTTATGTCGTGCGACATACCTAGCCACAAAAACTGGATATCACTTCACTGGATATCCGAAGCTTTGAAAGGATATCGTAAGCTTTGAAAAGGATAGCCGTAAGCTTTGAAAAGGATATCCGTAAAACCAAATATTTTTTCCGGATATCCTTTACAAAGCTTCGGATATCCATTTCAAAGCTTCGGATATCCGAAGCTTTGTAAAGGATATCCGAGAAAAATACTTGGTTTCCGGATATCCTTTACAAAGCTTCGGCTATCCATTTCAAAGCTTCGGATATCCGAAGCTTTGTAAAGGATATCCAGAAACTGGCTACTTACGTCGCGCGACATAATAAGCCCCGTTTCTCCATACGCGATGGAGAAACGCGTTTCTCCCCAGACGCACTCTATTTACATTGCCATGGTTCAATAATAGTGACGTAAATTAGCTATTTTTTTTATATTTGAGCTTGAACTCACTTAAGAAATATCACGTTTGAGTTTTTTTTGATTTCGTGTTCAAGATGGATCAATCCTTAAAGTCTGAGTTGATTCGAGTTTAGATTTCATCGTGAGTTGCTCGCAAACGGCACAAGTTGTTATCAAACTAGTGTGTTAACGAACTGAGCTTGAGTTTTTCCCATTTTCATAAAAAATATGAAAATTCGAGTTAATAAAGAGCTTCTCGAGTCGATATCGAGATCTTCAACAATGAAAGAATTATTTTTTTAATGAATTAACCTAGCTGAGCTCAAAAAACTTAATAGGGAACAAAGAAAATATCAAGTTTTTTTTTTTTTGCGAGCTTTTCAAGCCATGTTTGAAAAGTCAATCGTGAGCGAGACTCATCAAACACATGAGTCGAGCACGATCAACTCGAAAACTAACAAAAACATTACCTCAGTGCATAAAAGGCTCACACCTACGATGGAGTAAAAGTGTTTTAAAATCTTGTTCGAGCTCGAGTTGACTCACATCTCGAACTTACTTGATTTCGAAATTTTTCGAGTTGATCTCGAATCGAAATCGATCAACTAGCGACGAATAACAACTTTAATCAACACATTTGATAGCGTATGTGAAATTGCCTATGGCTTAGAAAAAGTGAGATGAAACTCACAAGTGAGACGAAACTCCCAAGTGTTGTCCTTAGTGTCGGCAACACAAACAACAACACACACCAATTCGAAAACAACAAATAATAGAAATAAATCTAATTGCAGCGAAAGAATAAATAACAATACACAAGAATTATATTTTTATCAAGTTATATAAATATATAACTTGATGGGTGCCAGGAGGGAAAGACCTTTCTATATATAATGATTTAAATACACGGTCGAAAAGTTTCCTTAATGATAAATAATCATTAACTGAAGGAACAACAAATATAGAGCTCTCTCTGAATACTAACACTCAAAACCTTACGAAAATACAAAGATATATGTGAAACTCTTGAGTGTTGGACAAAGTGTTGCCAACACTGAATGGCGACATTGAAGAGCAAAATTCTTTCTTGTGCAGATATTTGTCTTCTGAATTGGATGATCACTTAAGCTGATCGACTGCGCTATATATAGGCCTCCAAAACTTTGAGCCTACTCAAAATGATCAGATAATAGCCTAGAGTTTGTTCCTTGGTTTTAGCTCCATTCGCCCCATTTGTAGAAGACCAAGTCTTCTTAGCTCCTCAGCCTTGTACACCAATGCTAGCAGCCTTGTACATCTGACTTTATCTCCCACTGAATAGCTAACCAATAACCCTTTTACTTGGTCACCAGTTTTACATATAAACCATGTGTTTATATGTAACTTTCTTCATAAATTCGAAATTAACGCCTGGGTAGTCTGACCTGTTCAACCTCATCTAAAGCAGACTAACAACTGTTATCATATAAATAATTATCACTTTGTTATTTATAAGAAATATGCAGTAACTATTCTGGTGTTGCCAAATCTCAAATGGCAACACATGTAGCAACACTAGTGTAGCAACACTAACAATCTCCCCCTTAGTTACGTATTTCTTCACAAAATACAAAGTGATGTTCTGCACAAGTATGTTAGTCAAGCAATCCAAAAATATAACTCCCCCTTAATATTTTACTCCTTGTTTGTAGCTCCAAAATAGATCAACCTTTTATTTGGACCTACAATAAGACAAGGAACGCATCTCCCCTTACATAGATATTCGCCATAACAATAAACTTTCCTTTAATGTAAGATTTTATTCAAAAATAAAATCAAATGTTGTAACATTTTTCCAACATCTAACATTAATAGGATCACTATCTCAATCTCCCATTCAACACATGTCATATTCCAGCCATATTCATAAATTATCACTTGGCACTGTCGGGAATATATGATGCTTATACGAATCACTATTATCAACATCACTAGTGACCACTCTCCCCCTTTTTGTGAAGAAAGTAGCATTATGAATGATTCGATGAGCTAGAGTGAGCTCTTGTGGCAGAGAGCTCGCAGGAGAGCCATTGAGACAGGAGTAGGAGGGGAATTAACACAACCTAGCCAAGGGTTTAGTGTTGCGGATGGTGTTGCCGAAAGTGATGTCTCCAGAGGAATGGCGACACTTGAGGCAACACTTGAGGGAGCTATAGGCGAGTTGTCTATGTGAGACATAATTTGGGAGGATTTTGATGGACTGGCCATGGCGAATTATAGGCAGGAGACAAAGTAAACAGAGGGGTTTAGAAAGAGAGAGAGAGAGATACGAAGAGAGAGTGGCGGTGAGGAGAGGGTTTTAGGAAATGGAGTAATTAAGGGATAGGTAAGAGTAATTATAGGGATTGATTTGACACTTTCAAACACAATTAAAACCCTTATCCCAACAAACCACAAGACAGTTATTCGGCCAGTTTTTTTTTTTTTTTTAATTTTTTAAAAATATATAATAACTAAAAATAATTTCAAAAATATCCATAAATTTTTATTTTCAAATTTGAAACACAAGTTCAAAAGAAAATGAACTTTACAATAACAGATATTTCATAATTATAGTTAGTTAAAGAAAATTTAAAGATTTTTGCTAAAAACCTTTTAAATTTCACAAACTCTAAATATATGAAAATAGACTTTTGGAAATTCAAAATTTAACTAACAAAAATAAAAAGAAGAAATAAAAAAATGTAGCATCTACTAATGTGTTGCTAGCAATGTTGTGCAACACAAAAGACAACATATTGAATAAAATCCCCTTGATATTTTCAACATATATAACATATCATTTTCTTTGGCAATATTAAGCAAAACTTTACACTTTCTTTATTTACAAGGAAGCATCGTAGTAGCGAGTTTCGTGCCCCGATTTTTTATTAAAGTGTAAAGCTATATGTATTGTATTTTATACCTTTCAAGTAGGGTATACTGTAGTAGCGAGCTCCATGTCCCTAATACTTAGTATAAAACACATACATTATACTCCCGTTTTGGCAAGGAAGCATCGTCGCAGCGAATGCCGTGCCCCGAGTTAATTTGGGAGTATTTTAACAAGCTTTGCCTTTTTAAATATCAACACCAACATAAGTGACTTTGTCACTTTAAGCACAAAGGGGTATTTTATCAAAAATGTTAACCTTAAGTATATACACATACTAGAACAAAAAGGTCAGTAAATGCCCCCAATTGGGTTTAAACAATAAAGATTTTTTTTAAAAAAAAGTACACATTGTTGCTGTCTGTGTCGGCAACACCTCGAGACAAATAGCTTATACCGAGTTTTTTTGTTTTTTTTAAATAAAAGAAAATAATAAAAGAAAAAAAATTAATGAAATATAATACTCCCTCCGTCCCATTGATTAGTTCACCATTTTGGGCTTGGCACGCAAATTAAGGAAAATCGGAAAGAGGAGAAAGTGTTGTGAGTATAAAAGTAAAATAGGAGAGAGAATGGTGGAGGGAATAGTAAATTCGAAAAGTGTTGTGAGTGTAAAAGTATAGTAGGAGAGAGAATTAGTGGGTGGAATAGTAAAGATTCTTTGTCATTTTAGGAAAGGTGAAGCTTTTAACGGGACACCCGTTTTGACAAAAAATGAAGTTATCAATGGGATGGAGGGAGTATACAACAAAATAATCCTGGAAAAACGAAACAAAAACCAAGATATTTTTTCAAACTCAAAAATCTCTCATGGTTAAAACCTTGAATCAAAAACTCATCTTTTAATTCATTAAAAACCCTTTTACATTCAAGTTTAGATACAAAACAAAAGTGATTTACCTTAACATATTTTATCATGTCTCGGTAATTTATCGGTTCCTTGTGTCTTGTTTGTATCCCATCGTTCAAATCCCCGATAACTTGAAGTATAGGATGATTCTTTTGAATTCTCAAAGGGGAATCTCTCCTCACTGGATCATTAACTCCATTGGAGTTCTTATCATCTTCATTTTCTGCACTTGGACAGAAATCTGGTGTTGTCTCTAGTGTTGCTGTATCAATGACAATACTTGGTCCAACACTAGACTCAACATTTGAGGTAACACTTTCTCCAGCAACTTCTTCAAGTTGTTCAACCCATATCATAGGAGTGTCTACAACTGATTCACCTACAATGCTAGCCAAATCATCAAACAAAATGTTTGTATACTCTTGACCGATTCTCAATTTCAAATTATACACACGAAATGCAAGACAATTATGAGAATATCCAAGAAAAAATGGCCTAGTCACACTTAGAGTTAAATTTACCTAAATGATTTCAATCATTCAATATGAAACAAACACACCCAAAAACATGGAAGTAATGAACATTAGGTTTCTTCCCATTCAAAATCTCATAGGGTGACATTGTTGTACCAGGTCTTAAAAAAACTCTATTAGAAATGTGACAAGCCGTGTTCAACGCTTCAGCCCAAAATCTTTTCGAAATTCTTTGGAAAACATCATGACACGGGCCATTTTTAGTAAGATCCTATTTTTCTTTCCGGCGACCCGATTTTGTCGGAACATTTTAGAGGTCAAAAATTCATGGTGAATTCCCTTTTTTTCACAAAAAGTAGAAAATGAAATATTATCAAATTCTTTTCCATGATTAGATCTTATACGAAAAATAGGTGAGCAAAACATATTTTTGATTTTGGAATGTAAGAATTTAAACTTATCAAAAGTTTCAGATTTTTCTTTTAAAAAATAGATCCAAGTAAATCTAGAAAAATTATCCACAATGACATAAGAATACCTCTTACCTCCCAGGCTATCTACCTCAATTGGACCCATCAAGTCCATGTGCAAAAGTTGAAAACAATGTGTTGTTCCAAAGTGTTGCTCTTGGTGTTGGGCAACACTATGGGTAACACGGGTTTGCTTACTATTAAGGCAATCCCCACACACAAATTTATCTTTAAAAATCAATTTGGGAATTCCATTAATAGCATCAAACATAAAAAGTTTCTCCAAATTTCTGTAATGGAGATGTCCCAATTTTTTATTCCACAAAAGTGTGTCATCAATCTTGGTTGAATTGCATACTTGTTGTTCACCAACAACATAGCAATTGCCACTTGATCTGGTTCCTGTCATAACACACGTGTTAGTATGATCAAAAACTTCACAAGTATTCTTTTTAAATTTAACCTCTAAGTTGTCTAAGTTGTCATCACACAACTGGCTAATGCTAATCAAATTAGCCACTAATCCATTAACATACAAGACATTCTTTAAGGCAGGAAATTCGGCAACATCAAGTGTTCCTTTCCCTAGTATTTTTCTCTTTCCTCCACCTCCATAAGACACGTATCCTCCTTGAATAGGTTCATATTCTTTCAAGAATATTTTTGTTCCCGTCATATTGCGAGAACAACCACTATCAAAGTACCATGAACCTGAAATATTAGTCCTCAAAGTTGTGTAACAACATAACATTTTAGATTCGCTTTGGGTAACCAAACCTTTTTTGCAATTCTGAACTTCTTTCCTCATGTGTTGTCTCGAGTGTTGTCCTGAGATTTTGATGACACTTGAGGCAACACTTGTAAACTGGACTTTTTCTTTTGAAAAATAAAACAATCTGATTTTTTGTGTCCAGGTTTGTGACAGTATTCACACTCAATGGTTTGATCAGAAATATTACTAGAAGAACTACCTTTTTCCTTAACATGTTCTTTTACAAAACTAGTCTTAGTTTCAATATCAAATAAGGTAGAAGTAATTTTTTCTATTGTAAGGACATTAGGAATAGACTTCAATGCCCAAACATCAATTAATTTGATGCACGGACATAAGAGAGTCTTTATATATTCATAAAAAATAGAAAGTCTCCCTAGAAATGGATTAGCAAGATTCAAAGCCATGACAAAAAGGACCAAACACTTAGTATATCAAGTGCTAGGCTCTGATACCATTTGAAATTGTCTATGACTTAGCAAAAGTGAAATGAAACTCACAAGTGAGACGAAACTCACAAGTGTTGTCCTTAGTGTCGGCAACACTAACAACAACACACACCAATTCGAAAACAACAAATAATAGAAATAAATCTAATTGCAGCGGAAGAATAAATAACAATACACAAGAATTATATTTTTATCAAGTTATATAAATATATAACTTGATGGGTGCCAAGAGGGCAAGACATTTCTATATATAATGATTTAAATACACGATTGAAAAGTTCCCTTAATGATAAATAATCATTAACTGAAGGAACAACAAATATAGTACTCTCTCTGAGTACTAACACTCAAAACCTCACGAAAATACAAAGATATATGTGAAACTCTCGAGTGTTGGACAAAGTGTTGCCAACACTGAATGGCGACACTGAAGAGCAGAATTCTTTCTTGTGCAGATTTGTGTCTTCTGAATTGGATGATCACTTAAGATGATCGACTGTACTATATATAGGCCTCCAAAACTTGGAGCCTACTCAAAATGATCAGATAACAGCCTAGAGTTCGTTCCTTGGTTTTAGCTCCATTCGCCCCATTTGTAGAAGACCAAGTCTTCTTAGCTCCTCAGCCTTGTACACCAATGCTAGCAGCCTTGTACATCTGACTTTATCTCCCCCTGAATAGCTAACCAATAACCCTTTTACTTGATCACCAATTTTACATATAAACCATGTGTTTATATGTAACTTTCTTCAACAATTCGAAATTAACGCCTGGGCAGTCTCCCTTGACCTTTTCAACCTCATCTAAACCAGACTAACAACTATTATCATATAACGTGACATTTATTGCACATTTATTGTTAGAGTTGATTTGAGCTGATGTATAAATCCTTTATATAGATATTACTTTACACAGAATAAGAGAAACTATGTTTCATGCTCTCTCAATTTATATTTTGCATTCTATCATGGTATCAGACGTATCCAGTGTTCTACTCTCATCACTGATTTCGCTGTTTCTCTTCCATCTTGTTCACTGATTCTCTCATGGCTGCGTTTGAAGCTATCGGCGACACACACGTCCGATGAATGAAAATTGTTAGTGTAGACTGTGGGTGTTCCCACAATTGTGGGTGTTACCACAGGTGCTCTCACTGGCAGTTATATGTTACCCGAACTGATAATGATTTATAATTGTATATTTCTTTCCATATTATTTTATATCCTAATGTTTAATATTATTTGCAAGAAATATGTATTTTTTAGTCCATATTTCAGGTTATATTAAAGTTGGATTAATTGCTAAAATCATGAAATGAAGTTGTTAAAGAAGTTACACGTAAATATGGATTTACGTATAACTTTTACTTGGCCCATATTCATTGTTGATGAACCAAAACGTGAGAAAACCAAGTCAAGGAAGTTGTTGTTGTTTATTGAAGAGTACAAGGTCGAGAAAGCAAGGGAGTACAAGAGGGGAATGCATGGACTTGGGCTTCAAGAAATCGGTTGCTACAAATGTGGAAGTTGGCGCAATATGCCCATGAAGTAAGGAGCAAGCAAGAAATTCTCTCCGCTCTCCCTCACATGATCAAGACATCATAGCTGTCTTTGAGTAGCCTTCAAGACATTTGAAGACTATATAAATGCAAAGGTGTTGACAAGTGAAGATGAGCCAAACATTACACACACACCTTAGCACAAGAAGGGATAAAGTATATTTGGCTCGAATAATCCTTCCTCCCTTGTAATTCTAACTTAAACACTGTGTGTTTAAATGAGTGTTGGCTAAGGATATGATTCTATACTTTATCTCATTAGTTCTATAGAGCAATATCATTGTAATAGCAATAGGGAACTTTCGGCTTTGTATTTTTTCTATATTCATTATAAAGTCTTCACCATTTAGGCACACTCAAGTTATATATTTATATAACTTGAGAAAAACAACTCTTGTGTTATTTATTTCCACTGCAAAAATTTTTTAAAAACTATTTAGTTTTTATGGTGTGTGTTGTCCGTCAGTGTGTTATCAAAGGTGTTGGGTAACACCTACGATAACATCTCTTTTCGGCTAAGCCTTGACAATTTCAAATATGATATTGTCGACACCAACTTACAACTTAATCCGACGCATCCTCTCTATTTGCATCCCAACGATCATCCCGGTATAACTTTAATTACTGATGTTCTGACTGATTTGAACTATAATCATTGGAAGAGAGCGATTATTACATTATCCATTGAGATCGTTGCAATAATATTCTAATTATCTGGATTCAAAATACAATTTCATCTGATATTCGGTCGAGCGTTGTTTATCTCAAAACATAGATCATGAAATTTGGGTCGATTTGGAGTCTAGGTTTACTCAAGGCATAGCTACTTTAATATTTCAGATTAGGAAGGATATGATTTCACTCGTGCAGGGTACAATGACCATTTCGGCCTATTTCACGAAATTCAAGTCCATATGTGATGAATTTTTGAATCTCAGTCAATTTCCTACTTGTACCTATAATTGTGTCTGTGGAGCAGCTACTTCTTTGGCTGGCTATGAGGCTATGCAGAATTTGGTTCAAATTCTCATGGGATTGAATGACAAATTTGCATCCATTCGAAGTACTATTCTCACAATGAATACTCTGCCTACTGTGAGTCAGGCCTTGTCTATTCAGCTGCAGGATGAGAAAATCAAGGCATGTCCTACTTTTGTTGGACTTTTGTTAGGCTTCTTAAGGATTTAACTGAAAAACTAATGGAAGAGGAAACGGAAATTGAAAAGCAAACCACAAATAGTCGAGTCTTGTGTTTAACACAATTTCCGTAAGAAGTATTTGCCCCGCACAGGTGCTTACGGTTGAATGGCAAACTCCTCGTAAGATAAAATGACTTCCAGTTATCTATAGGAGAACTCCAAATAAATAACTCTAGCGAACAATTGGCTATTTGGAACTTTGTACTTGAAGGAATTATATGCAACAATATGAAGATGATTAAACAATGTTAATCTATCTCAAAAAGGGTAGGAAAGTCTCAATTTACTGTGTGTAACAACTGAAATTCGGAGGGGAAGTATATAAAGAGAGTTAAGGGTTTGTGCCTTTTTCCACGAAAAGACACAACTTTTCTGTTTGAATTGGTGACTGTTCAGGATCTGCTCGGCCGAGTCAAGGGACTCGCTCGGCCTAGCGCCAAGCTGCACGGCCGAGTCCAAAGAACTGCAAGGCCGTGTCAATCAAACTGCTCGGCCGAGTCAAGGACTCTGCTCGGCCGTGCAAGATTGTCCAGAGACTTAGTCAATTTCCTATGCTCTGCTCGGCCGAGTCAAGGACTCTGCTCGGCCGTGCACATCAAACCACTTCAAAAAACCCTTTAAACAACTCTTGTTAAGTTACACTCCTTTGTCATTAATTTCTCATTCACCCGGAAATGGTTTTGAGACAATAAATGAGTTTCATATTCTACCCTGAATGTAGAATACATTTTGTAACTTGCTTCGTTAACTATTTAAAGAATTCCATTAGGAAGTTAGGTCAACGTTAAGTCAAACTTAACTTTCGTTACCCATTTCCAACAATCCCCCACAGAATGACAATTAATGCAAGAATGCAAATTTCGTCCAAAAGTTCCGGCGAACTATTATTACATCGGGATAGATAGCTTGTGGCCTTGAATCTTCCCTAGTGAAATATTATCGGATATACTAGCCATTTGGTAGTGAGTCGCTTTGAACCAGTGACTGTATAATGTATACCAAGACAACAATACTCACAGAATAATAGCTCTAATAGTTATTGTTCTCACGTTTTGTCCATTTCGGCCTTGGACCGTATCTCATTTCATAAGCGTTCACATTAGAAGCGGCCATGTTACTTCTTGCTTATATAGGTGATTCATACTATTAGGAGTATCCTGCACTACTCCACCTGTAGGTATAGGAATCATTAAAAGTTTTCTCAACTTATCCTCACCACTGTTGCATGTGCTTATACTTGGATGTTCTGGGAATGAGTATTCAACTTCTCCAGGTCATTCAACCGAGTTGTTGTTTCCAAGTGATTCTACTAGAACTTATAGCTTGGTTGTCTCATTGAACCAAGGGCATAGGATCTCCAATTCTCAAGGTTGAGTGTCCACTATGAGTTCTTTTATTGTGGGTTTTTTTAACTTCATTCCCCTTACCAGACAATTTGATCTCCTATTCATACCCTTTGGTATACGGATCCGGTTTTTGACTTCACATGGCCAGTTGTGACAGTCTCATTTGAGATCAATTGTCTTATGGTAATATGTCAATGACCATTGAGTCTTGACTTACCACGATGTTCTACACCTTTTCCTATTTCTTCATTGTCGTCACAATGCCTTAGGTCATGTAGACACAAACTTATTCCACAAAGGAATATCTTCCAAGACCATTCAACTTTTATCTTTATCTAATGCTATCGACTCAGATTCCTTATTGAATCGAGTTGTTCAAGTTGTCTTGGAAGTTTGACACCGCTGCTCCGTTTATTGTGAACACATTTTTCACCTTGGAGTTTATTTGTGTCTGTTATCCAATCAGTATATCATTTTCATACTATTGAATATCTTATTTGTTGTAATCTGTAATCACAAGAATATCTTTAAGTACTCCAAGTACTTTGCCTATCCTTAGTGATTTATTACAATTTTTAATTAGACTTTTAGTCTCTCTAGAACGGTCAATCTTTTCGAGTGATCAAATTCTTCTATCGGTCAGTTTCTTCGAGTGGTTATTATCTCTGTACCGATCTGACTTCCCAAGTATTTAGTATCTCTAAGTGGTTTGACCTCCTTAGAGTCTACTTTTCAGGAATCTACCTTACAGAGATTACCTCTCAAGATTCTACTTGAACTTTCGAAGTACTTTTTCAAGATAATGGGATTGTGATAGGACTATTCCTTCTGATGTTCTAGAAATCTTTATTTCTAATATGACATCGGCTAATCCCATATCTTTCATGTCAAAGTGTTTCTTTAACAAGCCTTTGGTATTCATGATCAATTCATGAGTACTTCCCATTATCAACATGTTGTCTACGTAAAGACAGACAATAACAAATGATTCAGATGTTCCTTTAATGTAGACACATTTCTCACATTCATTAATCTTGAATCCATTTGATAACATAGTTCGATCAAACTTCTCATGCCATTGTTTAGGTGCGACTTTACAATTTTACACACCTTTTGTTCTTTACCAGTAACCACAAACCCTTCGGGTTGTTCCATGTAAATTTCTTCATCTAGTTCTCCATTTAGGAAGGCTGTCTTCACATCCATTTGGTGTATCTCAAGATTATGTACTGTTGCAATAGCTATGAGAGCTCTTATAGATGTGATCCTTGAGCGTTTTAGAATCTATCTCTTCAGATTCTATGCTTGTAGAGACTACCTTTCAAGATCCTTTTATCAAGAAAAGTTCATCTCAATAGAGTTTATTTCATAAGATTAATTTTTCTTATAGAATTGTATCTTTTGAAATTTTCACTCTTTAGACTAGACCTCTTGAAAATTCTTCCTATTGATTTCAAGAGTCTAATATTTAAAGGTTTCATCCTTGGCACATCCAACGGTTATAAGGAAGATCAACCATCTTCCTAATAGAGTAGGATGAACTATTAACTTTTAACAGTAACAGTAATAACTTTTGTCCTTCAACTGTATCTTGGTTCTTCTTCTTATTAAGAAAAACACTTACAGTTTTCTATAAATTTTCTTATTAAAATTTATACATTTCCTATCATTTCAAGGAAGTATATTCTTAAAGAATATAACGTGTCTTGCTTAAGTATTACTACTTTAGCCGAATACCCCCACATTTTAGGTATTTATAAAACAGCTTACGAATACTTCAAATTCGTTAGGAGTTTTTATCAAATTCATCATTTAAATATTTCCTTTCTAAGGACCCATTTGTAACCCAATGGTTAGCATTATGGAGGAAGATCTATTAATTTCCAAATATATGATGAGACATCCTTTCAACTGTTAACAGTTTTAACAGTTTCCGATAATACTCAAAGTTCACTTATATATAGAACTTATGTATTTAGCCTGTACCCCCACATTTGAGGTGTACCCCCATATTTCAAATATTTTATGAATATCTTAATTCATATTTAATATTTTCCTTTATGTGGGGTCATTCAATTGTAATAACTAGCATATGCTCCATGTTATCTACAATGTCTTAAGTCACTTGCGTGACTAAGATTTTCCTTTTTACTTTGTCAAGGTACTTCATTTCCTTGAGATGAACTGATTACATAGTCATAACTATGTTCAAGTGAGGTTGTTTTAACCTTTTTCCTTTTAAGGATACTTGGTTTCGAAGAATATAGCAACTTCACTTCAATAATCGTTCCCTTTGTCTTATCGGGAATTTTTAAATTTGTTCTTCACAAATCTATATGCAATACTAATTGTTTGCATATCCAATGGAAACGTAATCCATGGTTTTGGGTTTTATCTTAACCTCTTTAGGTTTAGATATTTCTACCTATACTAGGTATCCCCACATTTTGTCAAGTAAGACGAAACTTATCAATAAGGAGTTCAACCTCTCCTTACAAGTTCTATTCTTCCTTTGGGTGTGTAAGTAGCATTCGTTTGATAAATAAGTGTCAGCGTCCCAATAATTATTTTTCAAACAATACTACATACTCTACACAATTAAGATGAATCACTAACTCATTCTTTATTACTTAAACCTCTTAAGGTTTCATCTTTACCATTTCAAAAGATGTACTTTGCATTATCGAGTGCAAATATCAATAGAAGTAATGAAGAACTGATTTCCACAAAAGAAATCACATTTGGTTTGCGAATCAAACTTCATCTTAGGTAGTAACTTTAAATTCACTAGTCGACGGAATGCATTTAAATTTACAAGACCTAAATTAACAAGTCATAACACAAGCCAAGTAGGAAATAAAAACTGATATTTTATTCTTCGCTCTTAGGCGGATTACATTCAGATCAAGGTACCCTTTTCTAATATAATACCATGACCACATTTGGTCAATTCAATCTTATGCCCCTAGTCTAAGTTGATCAAAGTCCAATGGAACATATCGATCTTCAGTCACATTGGCTTGTAGAGGGTTTCCATCTTGGTTGTTGATTCTAGGATGTCTACATTCCCTAGCCATATGCCCGGGTTTTCCACAGTTAAAACAACTACCTTTGAACTTCTTGGCGGTTGTAGTTCCCCTCTTTACTTTCCCGGTGTTCTTCCTCTTGTTTCTGGTACTTGTTTCCGCCAAGTTTACTTGCCGTCTTTTTGTCACTATACACATAGAATAGTGCATCTTGAGAAATTCCCAAAGTTCTCTTGCAGTTTTTATGCCACAACACTCATAGTATTGTGCATCATCCAAGCCATTAAGAATATACTTACGACACAAGAAATCGCTGTGATTCCATGTATCTAAGTCATTCTTTGCTTGGGGTTCATCCCCTTCGGATATCAATGGTGGATATTCCCAAAGAAATCGCACCAATTTTAATGTTGTTAAATAGACCAACATTTTCTTTTGCCACCTCTTAAAGTCCATCCCGGTAAGAATACCCGGTCTTACCGCATGCACGAACGCATGAGACGGAGGGGGAGCATTATGAGGTGCGACACTAGAGGTTGTACCTGAGCCAGGTGAAGGAGGTTTCTTACCTTGTACCGAGTGAGTCGGTGAAGGAGCGGGTGCAACATTCTTTAGCGTTGCTTTGCCTTGAAGAGGAGGAGGAGTAAGCCCGGATGATTCGGAGGTGTCTTTCTCACTTGCCATTGTAGAAATGCCTTAAGAAATGTAAAATACTTCTTACGATTGTTGGACTTTTGTTAGGCTTCTTAAGGATTTAACTGAAAAACTAATGGAAGAGGAAACGAAAATTGAAAAGCAAACCACAAATAGTCGAGTCTTGTGTTTAACACAATTTCTGTAAGAAGTAATTGCCCCGCACGGGTGCTTACGGTTGAATGGAAAACTCCTCGTAAGATAAAACGACTTCTAGTTATCTATAGGAGCACTCCAAATAAATAACTCTAGGGAACAATTGGTTGTTTGGAACTTTGGACTTGAAGGAATTATATGCAACAATATGAAGATGATTAAACAATGTTAATTTATCTCAAAAAGGGTAGGAAAGGCTCAATTTACTGTGTGTAACAATTGAAATTCGGAGGGGAAGTATATAAAGAGAGTTAAGGGGTTTGTGCCTTTTCCCACGAAAAGACACAACTTTTCTGTTTGAATTGGTGACTGTTCAGGATCTGCTTGGCCGAGTCAAGGGACTCGCTCGGCCGAGCGTCAAGCTGCACGGCCGAGTCCAAAGAACTGCACGGCCGTGTCAATCAAACTGCTCGGCCGAGTCAAGGACTCTGCTCGGCCGTGCAAGATTCTCCAGAGACTTGGTCAATTTCCTATGCTCTGCTCGGTCGAGTCAAGGACTCTGCTCGGCCGTGCACATCAAACCACTTAAAAAAAAACCCTTTAAACAACTCTTGTTAAGATACAATCATTTGTCATTAATTTCTCATTCACCCGGAAATGGTTTTGAGACAATAAATGAGTTTCATAATCTACACTGAATGTAGAATACATTTTGTAACTTGCTTCGTTAACTATTTAACGAATTCCGTTAGGAAGTTAGGTCAACATTAAGTCAAGCTTAACTTTCGTTACCCATTTCCAACAACTTTGCCTTCTAGTCCAATTCCACTTCATGACTCCACCACTGCACTTCTCTCTAAGGAAACTTATCATAACAATTGAGGCAATTCAAATTATAGGAGAGGTGATAGATCATTCAATAAGCATAATATGACCTGTAATCACTGTGGTGGTATTGGTCACCTTAAGGCTAATTGTTTCTTCATTACTGGTTATCCTGATTGGCACAAGCTCCATGGCCTTAAACCAAATCCTAACAAGATGCCTAAGGTTTTGAGGTCCAAGTCCAATGTTGTCACTAGCTCCTCTTCTGAGGTCTCTCATGATATTTCATCTATAGCAGAGCACCTGTGATTGCTGCTTCTTCTTATCAATATTTATTGGCCCCTTATCCCTCAGTACCTCTTGATTCATCCAGTCACTCAAGTATTCACTACTCTGTTACTAGTTGTGTTCCTCCTTCTGCCATTTTATCTTCATCTTCAGTGACTGAATACTTGAAAGAGGTGCTTGTGATCACATTACATCCTTATTCATCTCCCTGTTAATCATTTTTCTGTACACTTTTTCATCCATTTACCTAATGGTTTTACTTCACCTATTACTCACCCAGACACAATTCATCTCACAAAGGATATTACTCTTTATAATGTCCTTTATGCTCCTTTCTTTAAGTTCAATCTCATTTCAGGCAGCTAACTTACTCACGATAACAAGTTTGCCTTGTGTTTCTTCTCTGATCATACAAGACCATACATTGTAGAATGAGAAGGGGATTGGTAGATTAGTGGGTGGTTTATACAAGCTGGTTCTCCCTGTTTCAGATTCGTCCTCTTCTTTCACTGTCAATTCTTGTTCTTCTCATTTACCTACTGTTGTTCATCTCTGGCATTGTAGACTTGGTCACTGCTCTGTTCAGTCTTCAAAGTTTGTCTCATCTATTCCATGTAATGTTTCTTCTACATGTATCTCTAAGCATGTTTGTGAAGTGTGTCACTTTGCTAAACAAACTAGAGTACCATTTCCTCTTAGAACAAGCCATTGTATGTCTCCTTTTGGTCTTATTCACTATGATATCTGGCCCTTTATAAACATCACACATATGATGGTTTTCATTCATTTCGTACTATTCTTGATGATTTTTCTAGGACTAAATCGATGTTTCTGCTTAAAACAAAAAACTCAAGTTCTTTCCTACATTCAATACTTTCTATAGATGGTTCATACTCAGTTTAAAACCTCTGTTCAGCAAATTAGAAGTGACAACGAATCTGAGTTCTTTTATAAGGACATTTCTTCTTTGCTTATTTCTTTTGGTATTGAACAATAGAATAGTTGTGTGGAAACACCTCAACAAAATGGGAGGGTTGAGGGAAATAATATGCATCTTTTTCGAAGTGGCTAGGGCTTTAAGGTTTCAAGCTAACTTGCCTATTAAATTTTTGGGGGATTGCTTGCTTACTGCCACCTACCTCATCAAAAGGTTTCCTACATCTATTCTTCATCATAAAACTCCTTATGAAACACTTTTTGGTCTCCCCCTTCATATTCCCATCTGAAAGTCTTTGGTGGTTTGTGCTTTGCTTCCACCTTAGCATCTCACAGGGACAATTCTCTCTTACATAGTCCAAGTGCATATTTCTAGGATATCCTTATGGGAAAAAGGCATATAAAGTGTATGATTTGGCCTATGGCAAATGCTTATTTAGTAGAGATGTTCATTTCTATGAACATATTTTTCCTTTTCATATCTTCACTCACTCAACCTGAGTGTCATATTCCTCTGTTTTCTGAGCTTGATTACACTTATGTCTATGATTCTTGTGTTTCTTCATATTTACCTTCTCATGTTCCTTCACTTCCTACTGATCCTTCTACTCCTGTTGATTCCCCTTCTGTTATTTCTCCATCTTCTTCTTTTGTGCCTTTGTCTTCTGTTAGACCTCAAAGTCATAGAGTGTTACCATCCAAATTTCATAACTTTACATGCTTACATACTAATCTACCTTCTTCTACAAAGTCTCAATCTTCAGCTCATGCTCTTATTTCTTATTCAAATATTTCTCCTTCTTATTACCATTACATTTGTAATATTTCTACTATTTCTGAGCCACAAACCTATCACCAAGCTGTTAAGGACCCTAATTGGTGCACTGTCATGGCTTCTGAGATAGCAGCCTTGGAAAATAACAAAACTTGGGTTCTCCAAGAACTGCCTGCCGAAAAGAGGGTTGTAGGTTGTAAATGGATATATAAATTGAAGTATAAGGCTGATGGTACATTAGATAGGTACAAGGCCAGACTTGTAGCCAAGGATTTTACTCAAATGGAAGGTTTAGACTATTTTGAGACATTTGCTCCTGTAGCTAAGATGACTACAATTAGAGTTTTTCTTGGAGTGGCAACCATTAAGATCCTAAGCCTGGTGGATTTAACACTTGGAATTCCCTCACATTGCATTTGTAAGATATCCCAAGCTTTTTTAGCTATATATTCATTGGTGATAAGCTTGTACATATTTTCAGAAACATGACTGAAAATAGCACCAATGGCTTTAGAATTGTAATTTGCAGAGGTGATTTCATCAAAGGTTGATGTAGGAGGCTCCATGAGGAGTATAAAGACAAAATAGGGCGAGAAGGATACAAGCAAAAAGGGGGTGGGAGCCAGGCGGATGCACCCATGGATGGCAGGTGTGCGCTTCAGAGGGAGGAAAACAAGGCCAACCTCCTGGATGCGAGGCTGGCGCCTCACAGCAACCCAGGCGACTGCCTCACTGCAGTTCAACACGACGGGAATGAGGCTGGGACCGAGGCTGGTGCCTCACGAGAACCCAGGCGGGCGCCTCACACTGACGGGAATGCTGATGTTTTGCGTTTAATTTTATTGCTACTGTTTTAAGTTAATTACAAAGGGTATTTTAGTCTTTGTTTTAGTTATTTCATTTTAGGGTTTTGAAGAGAGTATTTAAACATATTTTAGGGCTTTGTTAAACTTAGTTTTTGATAAATTAATTTGGAAGAGTTTTCTCTTTTTCTGGCGGATTCCAGTTCATTGTATTTCTAGAGTTCATCGCTTGTGAACTCTTGTGTTTAGTGCGCTATTCACGAATCTATCGCTTCCGTGCTGCGTAAGTTGGTATCAAAGCCCTAAAATAGACTGATGTAGGAGGATGATGTAGGAGGCTCCATGAAGAGTACAAATCTAAAACGGAGCAAGAAGGATACAAGCAAAAAGGGGGTGGGAGCCAGGCGGATGCACCCATGGATGGCAGGCGTGCGCTTCGGAGGGAGGAAAACAAGGCCAACCCCCTGGAAGTGAGGCTGGCACCTCACAGCAACCCAGGAGGCCGCCTCACTGCAGTTCAACACGACGGGAACGAGGCTAGGACCGAGGCTGGCGCCTCGCGAGAACCCAGGCGGGCGCCTCACGCTGACAAGAATGCTGATGTTTTGGGTTTAATTTTATTGCTATTGTTTTAAGTTAATTACAAAGGCTATTTTAGTCTTTATTTTAGTTATTTCGTTTTAGGGTTTTGAATAGAGTATTTAAACAACTTTTAGGGCTTTGTTAAACTTAGTTTTTGATCAATTAATTTGGAAGTGTTTTCTCTTTTTCTGGTGGATTCCAGTTCATTGTGTTTCTAGGGTTCATCGCTTGTGAACTCTTGTGAAGAGGGGGTGCGTCAGTTGGTATCAGAGCAGGCTTACCCTGTCTTTTCATCGCTGATTCATTATGGGGGATCAAGCAACAAGGGCAGGTATCGATGGCATAACCACCGCTATTGCCGCGTTGACGACATAGATTGCAGCGTTGGTGGCTGCTCAACAGAATCAGAACGTTCGGGCTAATCGAAACTGGGGTGGCAAAAGAGACAGGGAGGTTAAACCGGTTCGACGTCCTAGAAGGTCAGAAAATCAGGATGAAGCGTTGACTACACAGATTGATCTAACGAAGAAGAAGGCCATTAATGGGGGTAATACTGCTGACACCTATGATCTTCTTGTTAAAATTAATTATAACCTTGATCGAGCTCGACGAGAGGAAAATCAACGTCTTCAAAGGGCATATCAATTGCTTGATTTGGAAGACGCAGAGGTTGAACAAACGGCTAAGCGAAAGTATAGGAGGCAGATTGATATTAATGCTGACAGGCTTGATTACTTGATAGAAGTAGTTATTCCGAGATTAGAGGCAAAAAAATCCACTACATTTAGGCATATAGATGAAGCCAACTCAACTTCAGATCGAAACACTTTGAACGAAGATTTCAAGGGAGAGGAGGTTATTTGTGCAGTCAAGGAAGAACATGTTGAAGAAAAGAATTTGAGAATTAAGGAGGAAGATGTATGTGCAAAAGACGAAGTCATTCAGGTATGTGGTAAAATTATTCCTGCAAATATTATGGTCCATGATCATGCCCTAGTTGAGCCTATGAATGAAGATGTGGGTTGTATTACTTGGTCTACACCATCAATGTTTGATGAAGAGTTGGGAATTGTTGATGGGAAGGAGAAAGAAATAATTAATTGGGAGTTTGTGGAAGAGTCCATGGAGGGCGTTAATTTTTTATTTATTGTTGACCCTAGAGAAGATGGGACGGATGATCGCCAGATGAGTGCTGACATTGCTAGCATATTTTTATTTTTGGAAGAACACAAATTACGTTGGTTTGGGCTGAGGGAACAAATTTATTCCAAATACTTATTTCATTGGAACGGAAAAGTATTCTTTTTTTTTTCGAGGACGAAGAGAGCATTGATTTATTCAAAGTATTTGTTCTTCTGGGGCGGATTTTGCCAAATATCGGATGAGAACTCGGGGTCGAGTTCTTTTGAAGAGGGGGTGAATAGTGTAGTACGAGATAGAAGACAAAGGGCAACATGGCCGAAGGAAAGAATTAACGAAGAAAAGGAATTGGTACAGATACATGGTCTTTCGGCAGTGGCTTGTGCGCGGCCGAGTAGCATGTTCACCTCGGCCGAGGGGATCCTGGAACAAAGATCAACAGTTGGGGATGATGTGAACTCGGGGTCGAGTTATTTAGAAGTGGAATAGACTGATGTAGGAGGCTCCATGAAGAGTACAAATCCAAAATGGGGCGAGAAGGATACAAGCAAAAAGGGGGTGGGAGCCAGGCGGATGCACCCATGGATGGCAGGCGTGCGCTTCAGAGGGAGGAAAACAAGGCCAACCTCCTGTATGCGAGGCTGACGCCTCACAGCAACCCAGGCGGCCGCCTCACTGCAGTTCAACACGACAGGAACGAGGCTGGGATGGGATCGAGGCTGGCGCCTCGCGAGAACCCAGGCGGGAGCCTCACGCTGACGGGAATGCTGATATTTTGCGTTTAATTTTATTGCTACTGTTTTAAGTTAATTACAAAGGGTATTTTAGTCTTTGTTTTAGTTATTTTGTTTTAGGGTTTTGAAGAGAGTATTTAAACATCTTTTAGGGCTTTGTTAAACTTAGTTTTTGATCAATTAATTTGGAAGAGTTTTCTCTTTTTCTGGTGAATTTCAGTTCATTGTGTTTCTAGGGTTCATCGCTTGTGAACTCTAGTGTTTAGTGCGCTATTCACGATTCTATCTCTTCCGTGCTGCGTCAAAGGCTCACACATACGAAGATGGGATAAACGAGTTTTAAAATCTTGTTCGAGCTTGAGTTGACTCACATCGAACTAACTTGATTTTGAAATTTTTTTCGAGTCGAAATCAATCAACTAGCGACAAATAATAGTTTTAATCAACACATTTGATAACGTATGCAATCGGGGAAAGTTGACTAAGTCCCATCACGGAATATGAATTAGAGTTTTCAGTGTTTGTTAGACAATTATGTGAATGCTCTTGTATAATGGCCTTTAGCAAGACAACCGAATGGCCTTGAATAGACATGTCCAAATAGAACTGGGAACCGACGGAACCGACGGGTAGAATCGAAACCGGGAACCAGCGAGAACCCGAAATCGCCGGAATCGGGAACCGAACGTAACC
This sequence comes from Adenophora triphylla var. japonica, assembly GCA_022495995.1. NCBI lineage: Eukaryota > Viridiplantae > Streptophyta > Magnoliopsida > Asterales > Campanulaceae > Adenophora > Adenophora triphylla. Next base: position 106,769 of record JAFEMH010002381.1, read on the forward strand.
GGGAACCGGATTGAAACGGTTCGAATACAAATCCATCATATTGGGAATCGAGGAACCGGCGGAACCGGGAACCGGCGATTGATCAAGGTAAGTTAAATGTAATATTTAGCATTTATTTAGTATTTGTATTTGTACTTGTAGTGTAGTGTTGTTTTATTTAAATTAGACTAGAATTTAGATAAATGTTGTAATATACTCCCTCCGTCCCGGAGAACTTTACCCCTTTACTATTGAGAACGGAAAATAAGAAATAATGTTATTAAAGTATGTGTTGTGAGTGGGAGGAGAGAGAATGAGTGGAGAGAATAGTAAATTTGAAAAGTGTTGTGAGTGGGAGGAGAGAGAATGAGTGGAGAGAATAATAAAAAAAAATTCCTGTTTAGGAAAGTGAGACTTTAAAGTGGGACGCCCAAAATAGTAAAAGGGGTAATGATTTATGGGACAGAGGGAGTAGAATATAGAGGTATAGGCTCCTTTTGTCTATCCTTGAATTATAAAAGGAAAAGACTTGGTTGTCCCCCTCATTGAAATATTTTCAATTATATTAATAAAATTATAAGGGTGTCGCCCCTTTTTTTCCTATAAATATTGTTAGAATTTTTATTCTATTTTTAATAATATACTAACCAAATTTTGTCCACTTCTCATTCTTTTCAAAAACATACTCCCCAAATGAAAAAAAAATAATAAATTAGATAGCGTCTTTACTGTCTTAAGAGGTTTGAATTAAAAATAAAAAAAAGTTAGATGGTGATGGAACCGAAATCGGAACCGGCGGATAGAACCGGAAACCGAAAACCGGATTAATATGATTCGAATACGGTTCCAACTATTTGGAAACCGAGAATCGGCGATTCCAAAATCGGGAACCGGAATCGGAACCATTTGAACATGCCTAGCCTTGAACAAGACAATAATGGTTTGGGCAATTCGCAATTTGGTAACCTGAGTTTGTAGGACCTTCGCAGATTGGTTATCGAGTTTGTAAACTGATCAATCCGATTCCTAACATTGTAATTTCTTTGCAAATTGGTATAAAAACTAACTTTTTGTTAGTTTTTTGACGGAGTACCAGTCACTTGCCATAAACGTGACTTTTTTAAGGGCAAATTAGTAATTTGATCAGGGTCGTGTGTGAGGGCTGTTTGGACCGACCTCTTCTTCCCTTCTTCTTCCATTAAAAGCCTCAACAACCCTTCTTCCTCCATTAAAAGCCTCAACAACCTCTATTCCACCATTAATGGAGGAATTGCTATACATAATAATATAAATGACTAAATTAATATCCAATCCATGAAATCAAGAACTTAGCTACACATAATAATAAAATTTACAAAACAAGAATAAAGAAAAAAACCTTAGTAATGAACAATAATGGAGGACTCATCCTCCCTTCCGCCTCCTTCAGTTCCAAGAACACAAAGGCTGATGATTAAGCCTTAACATTTCTATATTTATACAAAAAGGCAAAACAAAAAGGATGATGATTAAGGCTTAGAAATTATGGGGTTAAGGCCCAAGCAAAGAAAGCAATTAAAACCATGGAGGCCCAAAAAGCCTGCTGGAACTTTGTCCTGGCGTTGGAAAATGTTTGGGCGGCCGCCGTAAATTGCCGAGAGAGAAGGGCGGTCGCCCAAACTTGGTTGTCCAAAACAATTGATTTCTTTTTATTCTTTTCAATGGGTACTCCCTTTAGCTCCGTCTCAAATTTTAATCTTTTCTCCACCTTAAACCACCCACTTTTTCACCATTTCAACCTGAAATTAAAATAACACTAACAAAATAATTAAACTACATTTTTACTCAAAAATTTTGCAATAAATAGAATTTAAAACATATAAAATGGATATAAAAATATATCCATCACTCGCATTCATCAAGTGTCATTGTCCGATTAAACCAAGAATTCCGTGAGTCTAGTAATTTCAAACCTGAATACTTTCTGAACCCTTCACCACTTCCACAATCCAAATCTATACTCCGTTTACACCCACTGCTCCAATTTACTACAATTTACTACAAAACAGAGCATGATTATTGTTGACAAATGAGCATGACAAACATTCATATATTTAGCGTAAAAGCCACCAAGTTTGTTCCAACCTCAGAAAAGGGCTATACCAAAAGCAAGCAAAAAACAGCCCATTCCAAAGTTTGAATTTCCAACAAAAAAATGAAAAAAGTAATCTAATGGTCTTCCCCTTCTTCTTCCACATCCTCAGTCAAGTCTATGGGTGTTGGATCATTCTCCTTGAGAGCATCCATCTTCTTTCCTTTTTAAATTTGAAGCTTTCAACTGATTCAAAGAGATAAAGGACTTTCCTCCCTTTTGAATGTAACCTTTGGTTGTTTGCTTGACTGGAGATGATGGGCCAATGTCTGTGAAATCCTTGTCATGCTTCCTCTTCTCTCTGCCAGCTGGAACTTCCATTGACCCTAGGACCTGCATTAAGGGCATTTTGTTAGACATAGAAAAAATATATATGAATACTTATCAGACAATTCATTAAATATGCCAATTTACCTCATTTTGAGCAACATTTGCAGCCTCGTTAACAGCTTCAAAAGCATCATTCACAGCTGCTTGTTGTTTAGCAATTGAGCAACCCCTTTTATTATGTCCTGGCTCCTTACAAACACTACATTTATTTCCCTTTGTATACACCCTTCTTTTTAATTGTTTTGTTCCATCATCAAGCTCTTTGGCAAGTTCAACAACCACACCATCTCTCTGTTCCTTTTCTTTATCTTTATCAAATAATGACCTACTTCTCATCTTCTTTGGTCTCCCTGCCTTTTTTCTCACAATTGGAGGCAACACTTTCACATTTCCAGTCTTTGCCCACATTTCTGGGCCATCCATAGGGTTTATCAGGTACTTGTATACCTTTTTATATGTTTCAACCCAGTAGCACTCATCCACATATTCCTCAGGATCTTCACCTTTCAAATTGATACAGGCAATGGCATGGCTACATGGGATGCCTAACAAGTCCCATCTCCTACAAGTTCAAGTTCTACCTTTCAAACTGACTGAGTATCGTGCCCCATATATACAGTTAACCTCATATTTTTCACTTGATGCTGCTGATGGAATGCAATCATTGATCATTTTCTTTCTCCTCTCTAATTCCTTATAGATCTTTGGGCAAAGTTTTCCTTTCCATGTTTTTCCTGCAACCTCTATGTTATGTTGAAGTCTTGTCATTAACATTTTTCTAATAGATTCCAGGCATGATAGGATTGGCATCTCCCTAGCTTCCAGAATGTGACTGTTAAAACTCTCTGACAAGTTATTCAACAAGATATCACACTTCACATATGTCCCAAATGCTGATCTTGACCAATGCTGAGGTGGTTTATCATCAAACCAATGAAATGCCCTTAGGTCATGCTCTGCAATTTGTTCCATCCAATGTTTAAACCTTTGCACTGTTGTAGCCTTTGTTGCATTCCATAAAAAATTCTTGTAAGTTATTCCTTTGAACCCTGCATTTCTCATATTCCCCAACATGTGCATCACACAGAATCTATGTTCAGCATTTGGAAGAAGATCTTTCACAGTCTCAATTAGTCCCTTCTGCTTGTCTGACATTATTGTGAAAGCAACATCACTGATCTGAAGATCCTCTATTAACATTTCAAAAAACCATCTCCATGAATCTTTGCACTCACTCTCAACCACTGCATAAGCAATTGGATACCAGTTATTGTTGGGATCTATCCCTGATGCTGCTAACAACTGACCCCCAAATTCTCCCTTCAAGAAACACCCATCAACACTAAGTATTGACCTACAATGTTTGAATCCTTTTTTCAGTCCTGCCAAGCAAACATAAAACCTTTCAAACCTAGGTTCACCCAACTCCACACTACCATCAACTAGTTTCATGATTACAGTTGAACCAGGGTTCCTACTTCTCAATTCCTCTGCATAATCCCACAACTTTGAATACTGCACTTCAGCACTCCCATTGATCAATCTCATAGCCTTTTGTTTGGCTCTGTACACCTGATGAGGAGTGACATTCATTGTGTAATCCTTGAATACCTTTCCCTTAATTACATTTGCAGCTACGTTAGGATCCTGTTTCCATTCATCTATGTATTCACGTGCAATCCAAGACGCAGTTGTAAATCGACTTTTGAAAACTCTACCACAAGTATGGACTGAATTAAGTGTTTTGATCATCAAGTGACTTTCATGTTGTTCTTTTGAGGCATAACAATTCCATTCACAAGGATGCTTACAAACTGCCTTCACCTTCTCACATGTTTGGAAAAGAAATGTGATGGGTTTCCCCTCTTTGATTGCATGTCTTTTTATAGCAGCCTGGAACTGTCTAGTGTCCTTGAACTTCATCATCAATTCAAACTTTGGCTGATCCATTTCAACTCTAGGATCAAAAACTCTACCTTTAGGTCTTTTATTCACATCATCACTCTCATATCCATCTATTCCATCATCACTATCAAAATCACTGTCATCCATGGCCACTTTTTTCCCAACACCAGTTGACCATTCAGCTATTCCTTTCTTCTTACTCAGTTTTGCTTTGCCCTTCTCCTTAGAACTCTCTGACACACCAATATACTCAATATCCTTATCAACATTTGTTTCATAGCAAAGATCATCTTCAGCACTTTCATATTGACTATCATTCATTGATTCAACCTCGGAAGAGTCACTATCATCTTCAGCACTGTCCTCTAGATCATCATTTTCAATATAAACTTCTGCCTCTCTATCTTCTCTTGCACATATATACTTTGGAATGTCTAAAACATCTTGATCAGTCTTTAGTGTTCTAAACCCAACATGAGTGTTACCAGCATACATTTTCTGATGAAAAATCAGTCTTTGTTTAGTACCATTAAAACCTAACTTGTTTGCCATATCAACTAAGTCACTAAGCCTTGTTTTCTCAGGTATAACATAGTCAAACCACGCAACACCACTACCAGTGTACACAATTTCTTCACATTTCTCTAAATGTTCCCCATAAACCATTCTAATAGTGTAATAATTGTTCAAACCTACAAAAAAGATATTTCATAAAACATTACCTCATGAAATCAGTGGGAGACCACAAACATATACCAATATACAAACAAAATTGCAAAATCAAAACTTTAAACTGTTATGCAAACAAAATCATGTTTTCATTACATATAAATACAACACAGTACAAAATCTTCCACATTTTTCATAATATTTACACCAATATTTACACAAAATAGCACAAAAATTTAAACAAGAAACTCACCGTATCAGGGGTTCCATTCAAGAAATACTCCTCCAATCGCTTATACCAATATACTCCATCTTCAGTAGACATTGCGGGTGAACCAAAGTCTTCAATTTCTCCCCTCTATGGCAAACAACCGTGATGATTTGGGAATAATGATCCAGCTAACCCTAATTTTGTTTTTGATTCTCCAAATTCTCCAGTCAAATGACTAATTCACCCTTGATTATTGCGGGAGAAATACCGCCACAAACAGCCCTTACACACGCCCCTGGTCAAATTACTAATTTGCCCTTAAAAAAGTCACGTTTATGGCACGTGACTGGTACTCCGTCAAAAAACTAACAAAAAGTTAGTTTTTATATCAATTTGCAAAGAAATTACAATGTTAGGAATCGGATTGATCAGTTTACAAACTCGATAACCAAATTGCGAAGATCCTACAAACTCAGGTTATCAAATTGCGAATTGCCCTAATGGTTTGACTAACACATTTGAGAACGTGTACGAAGGGGGAAATTGGCTATTTTCTTTTCTATTATAATGGTCCAAAAGAAATTAGCTATTTTCTTTACAATTATATATAATGAAATTTTGATAATAACTTTATGTAAATGTAGTTATTCTTATTCAATTTTAAAAATTGTTATTATTAACCGTCAAGAATATCATTAATAACAATTTTAAAAATTACATACATATAATTAGGATTTAAATTTTAAAATTTAATTGAATTGATTATGAAAGTCACAATAAGACATACTTTTCGGGTCGTAAAGGGTATATTTTAACTGAAATGAAAAATATGGTTTTGCAAAAACTATATATTTGCTACAGTGTCGCTTCATAAAAATAGGACAACTACATAATGTAAAACAATTATAAATAAAGAAAAAAAAAATCTTACATTACCTTGTAAAGCTTTACTTTCACTATACATTACACTAGGAGTAACTAGGGTGTTTCCCGTGTTACGCACGGGGTACTTTGATATTTTTGATAATTATAAGTAAGTTTGTCCATTAAAAAAGAATATGTACTTCAGTTTGAAATTAATTTATTAATATAAAAATTATGAGAAGAATTATAAATATTATGGTCATGGGAAAAAATATGAGTGAGGTCACAAACTTGTAAAATGTTAACCATGAAATTCATTAGTTATGTCATGTGATGATGGGATAGATGAAGTCTTGAAAGAGGTATTTAGAGTTAGGGTTATGGCACAATATTTTTCTCCATAATCTGTTAATATTTTTGTGGTTTGTTTTCTCATTATTTCCTTAAGACTTCTAGATCATTAATGTTTGTACAATATGAAAAAATAAATATATATATCAATATAAAAGATAAAAATAAGATTAACAAATATCATAGTAGTTAATTTTTGTAATCTTAGCAATTTGATAGAATTCATTCGTAAGCATGAATAAAATATAAGAAAGAAAACTCAACAACAAATAAAAATATTCAAAAAATTACTAAATAAAATAATAACTAAAAATGAATTCAATATCAAAAATGAAATATGAAAATCAAATATTAATAAAGGAAAAACAATAAAAAATAAGAGTTCAAAAATATAATAAAAATAAAAAGTAGAAACATATAAGAGTAACTCTTGTGAAAAACTAGTTTTTTTTCAAAATGTTATAAAAAAACTAGTTTTTAAAACCGCTCATCACTCTTATTAGTTAGACTTTGTGCTTTAAAACTAGTTTTTTCTTATGTTACAAAAAAACTAGTTTTTTACAAGATTTTGGCAACATATAAATAATAAATTTGAATATTTTTAAAAATAATACAAAGTCAAAGTAAAATAAATATCAAAACAGAAAAAAAAATGAAAAATAAAAGAAAGATGAAACAATTGAATGAAATATGAAAATCGAATCTTAATAAAAAATAATAAAAAGGAAGCATTCACGAACACAATCAAAATATATTAAAAAATAAAAAATCTATTTTGAAAAATTCATCAATGGAAATCAATATCAAAATAAAATATAAATAAATATACCAAAAATCAAACGTTAATCGAAATAAAAGAAATATTTTTTTAACACAAACTGAAAAAAGAAGAAGATAATATTAAAAAACGAAAATAAAGCAAATATGAAAAAAAAAAGAAATAAGAAATAAAACTAAAATCAACTTTACAAATAAGTAAAAGAAATCAAATCATAATCAAAAGAAAAAAAAATAAAAATAAAAAATAATCCAAAAAAAGTTTTTATTTAAAGCCAAGTTGTAAATTGTCTTACAAAAATAGCAAAAGCAAAATGAAAAAAACTTTAATAATTAAGAGAGAAAAAAATCTAATGCATAAAAGAAAATCAATATCATTATAAAAACATACGAAAAAATAAAATGCAAATTAAAATTTTAATAATTAAAAAGTGTAAGAAACATTCACAAACATAAACATAAAAGAAATAGAAAAAACCAAGAAATAAAATCAAAATAAAGACGAAAATTTATAAAATAAAGGTTAAAATTAAAATTAAAATCAAAATAAAAATCACAATCACAATCAAAATAATAAACACAAACCTAAATATAAAAAAACAAATCCTAATCAAAATAAGCCAAAAGAGATTATAAAGAAGTCACTCTCAAATCCGAAAAAAAAAGGATTTTGTGAATACTTACAATAGCATTTTACAATAGCATTCCCTAGAACCTTGACACATTTTCTTTCTTCATGAATCCGTCTACAAATGTGATGGAGAGCAAAAAACTAACATTTGTCAAAAGGAAATTAGTATTTATATACTTAAATGAAGAAAATGGATGACTCTTCAACTATTGATCTTTTATGAATAATCTAAAAGTTTTTTTACTTATTGAATTAGTTAGTTTTACAACCTTTAAACTTCAACTTGTTTCATATTCCCGTTGATTATAACAAAATAAAATTATATTCTTCTATATGTTTAGTAATAGATAGCAAGATTAAATTACGTTGGTGTGTCTTTTGAATTTTCATATGCATGTTACTAATGAACATAATGTGAAACTAATGCAATGATTATTCATGTCTTACGGTTGAAGTATACTAAACGATGAAGATATGAACAATCTTCCGTTCATGAATTTGTAAAGTCTCTCTTCATGATATGTAGTTAATGTCGAATCTAATTGTGAGACTTATCTAGTGTCAATATCTAGTATATATTGTAAGCTTTGATAAATATTGAACAAGATATCTTAAGTTTTATTGATACTAGATTGACTCCCGTGCGATGCACGGGGCCTTACTATATATTCAAAAGACAAAAATTGAACTAAAATAAACCAAGAACTCAATTTGTTTATACATTATGAAATACTTTCTTAAAGACTACATTGTCAGTACATAAAAATTAGAAAACAATGAAATAGAAATAAAACAAAAATTATAAGGATTATGCATTTCTCTATATACAATTCTGTAGTATTTTATGATTTAAAAAATTTAAATAAAACACACGAACATGTTTATGAAATACGAAAGAAGTTATTTTTATAATTAGTGAAAATAATATTATTATCTTTATCATTCATAATCACTTTTATTTTATTTTGTATTCTTTTTCATTTCATATGTACAAATAAAAAAATTCATCATTTATAAATATAATTTTGTTGATTATCCTTTACTAATTTTTCACTTTCTTTTTAGTGAAAACTATTTGAAATTATTTAATATTTGAAATTATTTATTAAATGAAATTATTTGAAATTAATTATTATATAAAAAATAATCCTAAGTCAAGGCCAAAGCCATGGCCGGCCAATGGCCAAGCCAGCCAATATCAATGCGTGATCCCCTTGGCTTAAGCCTCATTATATAACCAAGACAAGCCTAAAACTTTTGTATTTTTTCCATGTGGGATAAAACCAAGGCCAAGGCCACGGGCCAAGGGCAAGGGCCACGGCCAAGGGCCAAGGCCAAGCATGATTTCCCACATTGAAGAAAAAAGAATGCAAAATGGCATTGGTATATAATGAGCCATTATATACCAAGGCAACCCATTTTCTTTTGATTATTTTTCCATGTGGGATAATTGATAAAGGCCAAGGGCCAAGGCCAAGGCTGGCCGAGCCAAGGCCAAGGGCCACGACCAAGGCCTTTTTTTTCGATTAAATTAGTAAAGGATAATTAACGAATTTATATTTAAAAAAGAGAATTTTTTCCTTTGTCGAAATCATCGGGGCTACGGGCCAATACAAAGTCCAAAGGAAAAGCAAGGGCCAAGACGGTCCATGGCCAAGGGCCAAGGCGGCCAAAGGGCGAAGGCCGGCCAAGGGCCAAGGCCAGGCCACGGCCTAATGAGAGGAAACAATGGCTTTGAGTCAATATATACCCAATCTTGGTATTATATATAGATAGATTTCAACTCATCATCCTATACCCCATCACTTTTATTTTATTTTGTATTCTTTCTCATTTCATTTGTACAAATAAAAAAATTCATCTTTTTTAAATATAAATTTGTTAATTATCCTTTACTAATTTTTCAATTTCTTTTTAGTGAAAATTATTTGAAATTATTTATTATTTGAAATTAATTATTATATGAAATTATTTGAAATTATTTATTATATGAAAAATAATCCTAAGTCAAGGCCTAAGCCATGGCCGGCCAATGTCCAAGCCAGCCAATATCAATAACTAATCCCCTTGGCTTAAGCCTCATTATATAACCAAGACAAGCCTAAAACTTTTGTATTTTTTTCATGTGGGATAAAACCAAGGCCAAGGCCAAGGCCAAGGCCAAGGCCAAGGCCAAGGGCCACGGCCAAGCATGATTTCCCACATTGAAAAAAAAAGAATGCAAAATGGCCTTGGTATATAATGAGCCATTATATACCTAGGCAACCCATTTTCTTTTGATTATTTTTCGATGTGGGATAACTCCCAAGGCCACATGGCCAAGGCCATGCCCGGCCAAGGGCGAGCCAAAGCAAGGCCACGGCCATCCAAGGCAAGGCCACGGCCGAGCCACGGCCGAGCCAAGGCCCAAGTCCAAGTCCAATATCAATTTTTTTTTTCAAATAAATAATATCTTAATATTTATATTTTCTATTCTGTATAAAAAATACTCCCTCCGTCCCACCTCACTTGACACCCAAGAGGTGGGCACAATAACTAAGAAAAAAGAATAAAATAAAAAAAATGTGTGATAGAAAATGAAGAGAGAGAATGAGGGGGGTAAATGGTAGTGTTGGTTGAATATATCGAGTGGTGGAAAATGAAGAGAGTAAACTTTATTTTATTTTATATTAATTAAATGAGGGGGGTGCAAAAGATTTTTATCCCTTTTTCCAAATCAAATGAAAGAAGTCTCAATTTAAATAGAAAATATGTAACAAATTTCGGTTTATCCGGTAAAAACGGTTAACTAAAGCAATTTTTTTTCCTCTAATTAGTCCTTTTAAAGGAATTTTTAACAATTTCTTTTAACTATTTTTAGAAAAAATCCTTAGTCAAAGCCAAGGCAAATGCCAAGGCCACGGCAATGGCCGCCATGCCAAATGTCAAAGCCAGGTATGGTATAAGTTGCTCATCATCAGCCCCTTATATAGCAATAGCCTTTGGTTTTTTTGGTTTTCTTTCAATGTGGGATAACATCCCAAGGGAGGTGGCAAGGCCACACGGCCAAGGACATGGTCGACCAAGGCTGAGCCAAAGCAAGGCCAAGGGCGAGCCACAAGCCTTTGATTACTTTCCCTTCATTTCATTTCGATGTAGGATAACTCCCAATGCGACATGGTGAAGGCCATGGCCAGCCAATGCCGAGCCAAAGAAAGGCCACGACCATCCAAGGCAAGGCCACGGCCGAGCCAAGGCCCAAGTTCAATTTCTATTTTTTTTTTTTTGAAATAAATGATATCATAATATTTATATTTTTTATTTGTATAAAAAATAATTTATTTTTTTTTAAAATAATAAAAGTAAGTGAGAATATTTTTTGGATATATATATATAAATTAATGAAATATTTTGACACATTTAAATTTTTTATTTTGAAATATCTGAATCCGACCCGAATACTTAAGGGCAATATCCGAATCCGATCCAAAATTATTTGATCCGAGGCCCGATCCGAGGTCAAGGGCAAGGGCATAGGCCAAGGCCACGGGCAAGGGCCAAGGCCTCGGGCAAGGGCCACGGCCGGCCAAAATTACTAAGCCTTGGCCAACTTGAGCATTATATAGGAAAGGGATAAAATTTTAGTTTAGTTTTTATTCAATGTGGGATAAACTCCTCAAGGCCACGACAAAGGCTAAGGCCGGCCAAGGCGGAGCCACGGCCTTATGAGAGGCAAGGTCCAAGGCGGTCCATGGGCAAGAAGGCCAAGGGCCAAGGCGGGCCAAGGCCGGCCAAGGGCCAAGGCCTAATGAGTGGAAAGAGGGGCTTTGAGTCAATATATACACAACAAAGGCCATTTTCTTTTTTTTGTAATCAATGTGGGATAAATGCAAGGCCAAGGGCCAAGGCCAAGGGCCAAGGCCAAGGCCACGGCCGGCCAAGGCAGGCCAAGGCCTAGGCCAAGGCAGGCCAAGGCCAAGGCCTTTTGGCCTTTTTAATTGCAAAGTTGCCACATTGTGAAAAGACGGAAATGCCCCTCATTCCCCCTTAAATTATCAAAACCTTGTTATTATATATTTATAGATTCAATTTTTTAGTATATAATTATTATTATTATTAATATCATTTATAATTTAAATATTTACTTCACACTTAAGTAATTTTAAATGAAAAGAAATTAAAAAATAGGAAAGGATAATTAACAAATTTATATTTAAAATAGGGGATTATTTTTCTTTGTACAAATCAAATGAAAGAAGTATCTATTTAAAGAGAAAAAAATTATGAATTTAGGTGAAAAAATGAAATAAAAAATAATAAATTAAAAAAATAGAAATTTTTTTATTATGATTTATAATAAAAAAAAATAATTCAAACTTCATTACTTTAAAAAAAAAAATTGCAAAATTATTAAAGGATAATTAATAAATTAATATTTATACAAAAGATATTTTTTTTTTCAAATCTAATAAAATAAGTCTCCACTTAAAGAGAAAATAATTAACAAATTTTGGTTTATCCGAATAAAGATTTAACTAAAGGCCTTTTTTTTTTTCAAATTAATCCTTTTAACGAAAATTTTAACAATTGCTTTATCCGAATCTGACCCGAATACTTAAGGGCCAAACCCGAATCCGACCCAACATTACCCGATCCGAGCCCCGATCCAATTCAAGGCCAAGGGAGAGGGCATGGGCCAAGGCCAAGGCCAAGGGCCACAGCCGGCCAAATTGACATTGCCATGGCCAGCTTCATGTATATATAGGGCAGGAAGAATTTTTTTTTTTTTGTTTCAAACCAATGTGGGATAAACTCCCCTACAGGCAACGCCCAAGGCCAAGACCGGCCAAGGCCGAGCCACGGCCAACGCCAAGGCAGGCCAAGGCCGGCCAAGGCCAAGGCCTTTTGCCCTTTTTAATTGCAATTTTTCCATGTCGTGAAAAGACTAAAATGCCCCTCAAAGCCCCTTTAATTACCAAAACCTTGTTTTTATATATTGATAGATTGTAAAGGACCTATTTATACATAACAAGAGGAAGTAAATAAGGTAATAACAAAACCTAATATGACTAGGATTCTAATATAGTAAATATAATTTTAATTGGAGAATACTTCTAACTAAGGTAACTTTCCTAAGTTGGCTCAATACCAACTTAGGTAACTGAATATTTGGTGAATCTCTTTCTTTATCTCTAACATGCCCCCGCAAGATGGACGGCCGATAGGAGAGTCCAATCTTGGACATAATGAAGACTTGCCGTTGTTGAAGACTTTGTTGTTGTTGAAGACTTTGTTGTTGCTGAAGACTTTGTTGTTTTTGTTGTAGTTGTTGTTTATTATGTCGTGATAACGATAATTTTACGTCTCAATGACGAGAAATTTTGTGTCTCAACGACGATTTTATGTCTCGACAACGAATTGAGTTTGGTTTTCAAAGGGAGATTGAGAGAAGAGGAGAAATAATACTCAACGTTACATTGAGATAAGAAAAAAAAATTAAGAAGATTTTTTTTGAAGGAAAGAAATAATACTCAACGTTTCATTGATATAAGTAAAAAAGTTTAAGAAGGAGATGACACAATAATATTGCCAATTTGAAGTGGCCAAAGAGATGACCAATTTGAGAATGAGAGTTAATTTGAGATAAAGAATATTTTTTCTTCGTTGGAAGAGAAAAAAACATTGATAAAGAAATAAAATAATTTTAAAAGAAAAGGAAAAGAAAAAAAATATTTAATGGTTTTTCTTCGGTGGAAGAAAAGACATTGGTTTTAGCAAGAAGCTAGGGGTGGGGTTGAGGGTTGGGAAAAAAAAACTTTTGATCCATAATATCTAAGATAAATTTAAGAAGAGAATGGAAGATTACAAGGGTTTTAGTTAATTTGATGATATGAGAAAGAGGCAATTGAAGGTGAGAGAGTAATTGGATAGGGAAGAAGAGAAAGAAAAGGGAGGGGGTCGGTGGGTTCCATGTGAGGGGGTGAGATTTTTGGTTTCGATCAAGATAGATTGTTAAGAATGATATGAGAGTTTGGGTTGGTGGGGTTAGGGAGGGTTGAAGCGTGGGCTACTATTGGAAAAAAAATTGATTGAGCGGAAGAGGTGGGGAGCGTTTGGATCGAAAAACTTTGATACCATGTAAGCTTTGATAAATATTGAACAAGATATCTTAAGTTTTATTGATATTGTAAAGGTCCTATTTATGCATAACAAGAGGAAGTATATAAGGTAATAACAAAACCTAATATGACTAAAATTCTAATATAGTAAATATAATTCTAATTGAAGAACACTTCTAACTAAGGTAACTTTTCTAAGTTGGCTCAATACCAACTTAGGTAACTGAATATTTGGTGAATCTCTTTCTTTATCTATAACATATATATGATTTCTATCTAGATTATATACTTCTTCTTTTCATATGTAATGATGATCAAATGAAAATCACCATGTTTCTTCTTGGTAAATGCTTAAAGTTAATACCTATTACTTTTAACTAATGACCTTTACATAGTATTAACACATTAGAACTATTAGACTTCTTTAAATTAACTATTACTAATCACCTTAATATAGTACACATTCACATACCTTTTAAGGACTATGAATATTATTAGCTATTAGGGCGGATACGAATCATCACGTAGAAATCAAATGGTGGATGATGTGGAGGCCCGAGAGTCCGGAGAAACCCAACGCAAAGCCAAGTGTCACAACTCTAGGCGTTTTTGCCTACTTTCATATACTATAAGTATGGATTTCAGTGCAGTGTATACATGTATATGTGTGTGTGTGTTAGACGTGCCAAGCGGTCCGTTTCAAACCACCGTCGGACGGGTAATTCAAAATCTTTGATCGAATCGTAGACAAACGTGAACCGGCAAACCGTCGAACTAGCCAAATCATCGACCGCTGGTTCAAGGTTCAAATTTGATTTTAGCTCTTGGGTTGATGGTTTAGACCATCGATTGTAACCGTCGGTTTAACCGGCTTTAAATAGTAGTTTTTAGGTAATTTTATTAGTATTTTTAAGTAATTAGGTAATTGTTCTAGTATTTTTCAAAATATTTACGTTTTACATATCAAGTTTTATTCGCCCTTTAGTTATTTTAAAAAATGTGAGTGCAAAAATATAATATAATTACAAAAATTGACTTCAAAATATTTTAAAAAAAAACTAGGAAAAAAAAACGTTCAAATTCATTCAAAATATCCTCTGTTCAAAAATCAAATTCTATATTTCAAAAAAAAAAACAACAAAAAAACCAAACCGTCTAAAATCGGCGAAACAGTAATCAGAACCGTGAATCGTAAGTCGGCTATCGGGTTCCGGATGACCTTTTCTTCAAACCGTGGACCACAGGTTTTCTACCGTGAACCGACGGTGTGATCCGATCGGGCAAGTCTAGGGTGTGTGTGTGTGTGCTTTTTTTTTTTTACATTCCTTCAAATTATTTTACATTTGGTAATAAACTTTTTAAATTCCATTATTCAATTTTATGAGAGCAACGTGTAGCGGTTCTAGGTCTGAAAAATAGACAAATAAAGCGGCAATTGGATGTTCTCTTTCCATCACAAGATGAACGAATATTTTAAGGAAAATTTTATCACAAAATTAATGAACTTTTTACAAAAAAATCTTTTACCTACTTCCTCCGTGAGAACCTTACACACTTTGTTAGTTTGGGTGTCCCATTGATAAATCACACTTTTTAAAGAATAAATTTTATAATATATCTTTATTAATTGACTCACTTGTCATACTCTTGATTTTATTAATCAACATGATTAAACTTTATCAAAAAATTGCATAAAATTGATCATTTTATATATAAAAAAAACATTATTGATACTAGGGATGGAAATGGTTCGGTTTAGCTCGATTTATGCAAATTTAGAAGTCAAACCGCTAGAATTGATCTGGAAAAAATTCCAAACCGAGCTAAACCAAACCGCTATGGTTCGATTTGGTTCGGTCTAAACCGCGGTTTGATTTGCGGTTCATGAACTGAAATGAAATGTAGAAAGTAAAATAATTAAAAAAAAAATGAAACATGGGAGAAACATACAACATGGCCATGAGAAATCCCTAACCGAGGGAGAGAAGAAGGGAGCTGAACACACCTTGAATGAGTTTTTTCCCAGGTGTACTCGATTGAACCATACACTATCGAAGTTTTGTCTCTGTACACGTCCACAGATCGTTCGAGGAAGTTGATGGGTGATAAAGGAATACAGTTGGCCGAGCATTGTTAATTTGTTGTTTAGGGTTCTCGTCATCGATTGGAGAGAGCCTCGTCGTCGATTGATCGTTGAGAGAAACTAGAGGCGGCAGAGAGAAAATGGAGAAAACGGGAAGAGAGAGAAACGATTTGGGAATATTGAATTCAAAGAGAGGCGCTGAGGTTTTAATGTGTTATTTAGGGTTTTTAAAAATTAAGGGCGGAGATTAACTAAAATTTTTAAGGGACGGTCTAGATTGAGGTTCCATGGTTCGGTTCATGGCTCGGTTTCACAGTTCGGTTTAATGGTTCGGTTTCACGGTTAATTTGAAACCGCGGTTCGATTTTAAACGGTTCGATTCGGTTTGACTCGGTTCGATTTAGGAGTGCCAAATCCCAAGCTGAGCTGAACCACATGGTTTGCTAATTTTTCAAACCGGGCTAAACCACTTATGTCTAAAAATCGAGCTAAACCACACGGTTTGATTCAGTTCGACTCTATTAAAAATACTGTCAATACAAATTTTATAAATTCATAAGAATAGTTACATTTTAATAACTTTTTGGTCAAATTCAAATAAATTAACAAAAAAAAGTCAAGACGTGACATTTATTATCAAATGGAGATAAGAAAATTTAATTTTTTAAAATTAGTCTAAACATAAATTTATTATGTAAAACGTTCTACTACTACAAGTCCATAACCCTTTATCAATGTCTCACATTTACTAAAGAAACAAACATGAACTAGTTTACATCTTTGAGGGGTTACTAGATCTCCCAATCACTAATTACTTTTAAGTTGAAATCTCCAACATAGTTTATTATTGACCAAATCCAATCTCATACTCACACATGATTGCTTGCTGCATTTACATGGACCATTTATTTCCACGAGATCAACTATCTCCTATCTTGTACAGTACAGGGTCTTCTATCTTGTACAGTAGTACAGGAGGGTCGAGAAATATCATTTTCGTTCCTAAAGTACTTTAAGTTTTATTTTTTTTTCTTAAATAATTTTTTTTAACTTTTCATCCTTGACCAATCGTTTTAAGGATGATGTAGTCCCTCCAATTAACGGGCGTTTAATAATTCATTAACTTTAAGTTTTTATTTTTTTTTCTTAAATAATTTTACCTTTTCATCTTACAAGGGAAAAAGTGTTAAAACTGAAACTGCAAGAACTCGAAACTAAAAAATTAAAACATAAAAAGAAAAAGCTTCCTCTTCTTTCTTCGGCCTTCTTCTTCACCACACTCCATCACCAGCTCCACCCACCGTCGCCGCCACTCTCCCACGCCTCCCTTTCTCTCTCTTCTTCACCACACTCCATCCCCAGCTCCAAGGTTATATATAAATGGATGAAATATTCTTGGAATTTCAAACACCACCCAGAAAATTTGTCAGTCGGGTCATGTGAAATTTGCCGGGTTTATTCAATTTTCCAGCCATTCGATACGATCTGGGTTTGAATTGGGGAAAATCAAGTCAACCCATGAGTAGGCGTTGCTCCCATTGCAGTCACAATGGGCACAACTCTCGGACCTGCCCGAATCGTGAGGTGAAGCTTTTTGGGGTTCGAATTACGGATTGATCCAGAAGAGTGCTAGTATAATTTACAGAAATATCAACATAACCTTGACTGTATGCCACGTAAGCAAAAATGTCATATCACTATATGACACATCAACGAATTTAACGAATTATTAAACGCTCGTTAATTGGAGGGATTACATCATTCTTAAAACGATAGGTCAAGGATGAAAAGGTAAAATAAAATTATTTAGGGACGAAAAGATAAAACTTAAAATACTTTATGTGGACGGAAATGTTACTTTTCTCCTCGTACAGGGTCCACAACTTCACGAGTTAGACCCTCAACCTTTTTCTCCTAGTCTTATCTTCCACAAGTCCGTGACCCTCTATAATTGTTGATATAATTTCCAAATATTTTTAGGGATTATTATTACCGCTGGTCCCCCACCAATCAATAATTAAACTCAAGTATTTTGAAAACTAATAGAACACAAATTCTCTATATAAGATCCATACTTGAAAAGGTATCATAACTCAAATCAGCATTAGTCTCTCTCTTAGCTAATCCTTTTTTCCATTGCTGTAAAGGTCGTGTATTGGAAAAATGGCTGGTTCTGGAATGGTTAGTAAGGTAGCTTGTTTGGTGCTATCGTGCTTGATGGTCCATGTAGCCGCTGCAGCCGTCTCATGTGGGACTGTGGCGAATGACCTGTATCCGTGCTTAAAATACGTAAGGAATGGTGGTCTAACAGTCCCAACCGCTTGCTGCAGCGGCATAAAGTCTCTGTTCAAGGAGGCTTCAAGCCCCACTGACCGCCGGAGTGTTTGCAATTGCTTGAAACAAGGTGCTGGCCTTGTCAGTGGAGTTAACTTTAATCTTGCAGCTAGTCTCCCTTCTAAATGTGGTGTTAAAATTCCATTCAAGATCTCCCCTTCTATTGATTGTACCCGGTATGTTTAAATACATCTTTCTCTCTCTCTCACACACACACACACACAAAAACACATAGAGAATCTTGTATTAGCTATAATTCTTGTTTATGGGATGTTGTCGATATTGTGTTTGCAGGGTGAATTGAGGATTCTTGAGGCTGTGGAGGTTTCTGAAGTGGTGGTATCTATGTTCTAGTTTGAGGTCAACTAGGTTATAATTAATTAAGATAATTAAAATAAGTTTTAAAATGCTTGGAGCTCTACATTTGCTGCCTTTGTTCAATTGTGTTTTATAATGAAGCGTTCTATCTCCGTCTGTGTTTGTGTGATTTTTCTTTAAGTTATGAAAGCGTGAGTTTTTAGGAAACAATGTGTTTCCTTTTCGAATCAATATCTCACATTTGTTAAGTTGATTTTGGAGCTTTCATGGAAAGATTTATAGTGTCTGAACGAAATAATCTGTGATGGGTCGAGCCCAATGTTTACTACGAGCCTGGGGGCCCAATAGGCCCATCAAAGGACCAACCACAAAGGATCAGATCAAAGCCTTGGGTCATGGCCCGTCCAACACTGGTTGGCAGTCGTCGCCACTGAGCGACCAAGCCCATCCAAGCGACGAGCCATTGTACCATTAAGGAAAGGGTTAACTTCTAGCCCGTCGATACACCAAGAAGAGATCGTCGACAATGAGCTAGGCCCATCTAACGACGAGCCTTCCCTCGGCGCCAACCGGCACTCGTCCAAGAGTGAGCGTCGTCATTGAACGACTAACTCTCTCTCGTCGAGTCATACCTCAAGGAGACGACCCAACTGGACGTACAGCTCCAGGTCGTCTCTTCTATTAAGCTTCCTCAACAAGCTTGGTTAATTAGCTAATTTGGGATAATGTCAGACCTGCTACAGTGCCTTGTTACACGTGCAATCATGCCACCAATAATAACAACAAAAGGCGTGCAGGTTGACTTTCCTTTATAAGGAAAACTACTTATCGGATGTCAGATGCTGCAGTGTCCTTACATAGGCGGACCAACCCCGGCATGACACGTGTACACCTAGGAGATGGAGCTGATCCAATGGTTGGCATCAATCCAATCCAACGGTTCTGGTGAAAACCCTAATATCACTATTTCCACTATAAATAAGAGAGTAATAACATGGACACAGGTAATGTTTGACTGCATATTTACGTACCCTCACACACTCCATATTATCTACACCATATTTCCAGTCCATCATCTTACTCTCACGCCGGAGGGGCTTGCCGGAAGACCCCCGGCGCAGTTTCACCCTTGTTTCTTGCGCTGTGCAGATCCAAAGCTAGCTCATTCATTGCTGGACACAAAGAACTGAGCCCACACGCTTTCCTGTGCGATCAGATTGGTTCCATTGCCGGGAATCGTGTTAGTGATCTCCAGTAGAAGGAATACAGCCAGAAGAGTTTGGAAAAATGGTGTCAGATGGTCATACGGCCAGCAAGTCTACAGCAGATGAAGGCGTACCTCCTCAACAAGAAAATCCTAGGCCACCCTCACCACCTAGGAACCCTAACTTAAGGTTTACCAGGTCACAGGGGATGGTTGACGGTACAGGCCTTCAAACGGCCAGGAGAAGAGAGAAAGGGCCTGCTGCTGAGCGCCAGAGAAGACCTCCACTGGAAAGGAGGCCTGAGACAGCTGCAAGGTATGCAGGAGGTCCCTCTAACCCTAATCTCGACAGAGCAGCTTTCCTCGTCGAGAGAGCTAACGCCCTCAAAGAGTTCTTGCAAATCCAAGACGAGCTAATTCATATGGCCGCTCCTCAAGCTCCCCAGGCATCCCACCAAACAATCTCGTCAGGAAGGAGGAGAAGAAACCAGAGAGAGAATGCTGGTCGTCGTGAAGGGACTGCCACTGGGAATGAGCGTGTTGTACCACAGCTTGACCTAAGGGAACACATTAATGAGAGACGGAGCCAAGGAGCACCGTCACAGCAACGACGAGCTGGGGAAGCAGAGCCTCGTAGAGCTTTAGCCGTCGAGAATCCTGAAGCAAATCAGAATCAAATTGTCCGTGGTCGTCTACAGACTCCGTCATTAAGAAATGAACGAGCGCCGAGCCAAAGAGAGAGAACTCGTACCCCGCCTCGTCATGAACGAGAAATGTCAAGATCTTATAGGCCGTCTCCCCCTCCTAGCTACAGGGAGCGATCCATCTCACGACGACCTGCCCCCACCGAGAGGCAACGGTCTAACACCGTTACCCGGGGGCCCCGTCAAGATAGGATCCCCCAAGCCGGCCCAGCAGGAGGAGTAGATATGAGAGAGTTCTTAAGGCTGAGACACCAAGTGGAGGAATTGACGAACAAAAGAAAGAAAATGGACAGCGACGACTCTGATGACGATGGCGGCACTATGAATCCCCTTGCACCATGGATGTTGGAAACGGGACCCCCGGAACCAGGCTTTAAGCTACCCGACCTAAAACAATACGACAACTCTACCAGCGCCATCGACCACATTCAACACCTGGAGGCACAGATGTACGTAGTGGCAAAGGCATCAGGCTACGACGACGTCATGTGCAAGGCTCTTACAAGCACACTGGTCGACGCAGCTTTGAGGTGGTTTAGAGGACTGCCCAAGGGGAGTATTGAATCATGGAAGCAGATGAGAAAGAAGTTTTTAGGAAGGTTTGCTACGGCGGGAGAGCGTCGTAAGACTGTCAACGACCTTAGCAATATATCCCAAGGAGCCACTGAAAGCTCGATGAGCTACTTCAAGAGATTCAAGAAATATAGATCAGATTGATGAAGACCTAACTGACAGGGAAATCATTAATTGCTTCAGACACGGTATCATTTCCCCCACCCTAGAATTCGAGCTTCAAGTCCATCCGGCCAAATCTCGTAAAGACCTCTATGCCAAGGCCTACGCCGTCGCCGAGGCAGAAGAAAGGAAGTTGCAAAGAGAGGGAAAAGCCGTCGATGATGTTGAAGCAACGAGATCCAAGAAAGATAAGGTCGGGGAAAAGGGAAAAAACAAAGTGAAAGCAGAAAAAGTTCCGGAGTCGTACACTCCACTCACCGTGTCTAGAGCAGAAATTTTGAGCAACGTTGACTTTGGCCCGGCGCCGAAGATGAATCCCAACGGGAAGGGAAAGAAGAACATGAACAAGTATTGTGAATACCACAGGGATAAAGGGCATGATACGGAAGAGTGTTTCAGCTTGAAAAAGATCATTCAGAGATGGATCGACGATGGACGACTTGAGGAATACGTCAGGAAAGACCGTCAGGCAGCCAACACCCGAGCTGCAAACGACGACCCTCCCCAGAGGAATACAAGAATGGTCCTAGTAATCTCTGAAGAGACGAGCAAGAACCAAATTAAGAGCGCCATCTACCATCTGAAGAAGGTCCCCCATGTCCCCCAAAAATCGGAAATTCCCAACGACGTGATAAGTTTCTTTCCCTACGAGCTTCCAGCCAACCCATTAGCTCGTCAACAAACTTTAGTTATACCTGGTTTTAATGATAACTGTGAATCAAGAAGAATTTTGATTGATACGGGAGCAGCCAAGGACATCCTGTTTTACAACGTCTACCAGCGTATGGGTCTACCTGATAGCCGCCTAAGTCCTTACTTAGGTCGTCTAGAGGGATTCACCAATCACAGGGTAGACGCAAAGGGCCAAATTAGCCTTTCAGTTGATATCGGAGAACACCCATTGAGAACGATCAAGACTGTGACTTTTATTTTGATCGACGTCGTCAGTGACTATCACGCAATCCTTGGCCAACCAGGTCAGTCCACTTTGGGGATCGTCGCCTCAGTTCCCCATCAACGAGTAAAATTTCCTTCGCGTGCTGGAGTCGAATGTATGTTGGGGACGGCCCCAGAATTCCTAGAGCACGTGTTAAAGGCGAAGCGGACTATTGAAATCGACGATCCAGATCACAATGTGAAGCTCTCCAAATCTGTCAAACAAACGACGACCTCGTACACCGGCATCTCGACAATCAAGTGCGTAGAAGATCCAGAGGTCCTTGCTGAGGTATTCTTGAACGACCAAGCTGCAGAACCACAACTTTTGGCCGCCCAAGAATCGGGGGCCGAGCTGGATAAGTTGATTGACGACGAGGTACCTGATCTGACACCTGAAGCCAGAAGAAAAATTAAAGAGATCGTCATTGAGTCTATGGACTTTAGGGACGACGCCCCTGAAATGAAGCCTGCAGACGAGCTAGTAGAACTGATCATCAACCCAGATTATCCCGAGCAGAAAATAAAACTGGGGTCTCAGTTATGCACTGAGGAGAGGGAAGAGATAATCTCCCTACTCAAACAGAACCTCGATGTTTTTGCTTGGAAGGTGGAAGATATGAAGGGAATTAGGGAGGACGTGGCAGTTCACAGGCTTGGAGTGAACCCCACTATGAAATTCAAAGAACAAAGGCGTCGAGTCTTTTCAACCGAAAAAGAAATTGCTATAAAACAGGAGATTGAGAAATTGCTGAGTGCTGGAATCATTGTGAACGCAGGGTTCACAACTTGGTTAGCCAATGTGGTTCTTGTGAAAAAGCCAAATGGGAAGTGGAGATTATGTGTTGACTTTACCGATCTAAACCTGGCGTGCCCCAAGGACAGTTACCCCTTGCCAAGAATCGACAAGCTCGTCGACTCTGTGGCCGGCCATTCTACTTTGAGCTTTCTTGATGCCTACTCCGGCTATCACCAAATCAAGATGGCTGAGGAAGATATCCCGAAGACGGCTTTTCAGGCGGCAGGGGGAACTTACTGTTATACGAAGATGCCTTTTGGGCTTAAGAACGCCGGTGCCACTTACCAGAGAATGATAAACAAGGTATTCAAAGACCAGATCGGCGACAACTTAGAGGCGTATGTTGATGATATGGTCGTCAAAAGTAGAAAGAGAAAGCATGTCGACGACCTCCAGCAAACATTCACCAATCTACGAGCCAATGACATGGTCCTCAACCCAGCTAAATGCGTCTTCGGAGTCGCAGCAGGAAAGTTTCTAGGATTCATGCTCTCTCAGCGGGGAATTGAAGCCAATCCTGAAAAAATTAAGGCTTTGATAGACATGGCCGAACCTACGAGCAACAAGGAAGTTCAGCGCTTAAATGGACGAGTAGCGGCCTTAGGTCATTTTATTGCCAAGTCTGCTGAGAGGTCGCTTCCGTTTTTTAAAGCTCTCCGAGGTGCAAAGGACTTCAAATGGACGGATGAATGTTCTCAGTCGTTTAAACAGCTGAAAGATTATCTTGGCTCCCCACCACTCCTCCAAAGCCCCGTAGCAGGAGAAGACCTTTACGTTTATCTCTCGGCGAGTGACAAGGCCGTCGCCGCCGTATTGGTTAGGGAGGAAGGTGGAACACAGAGGCCAGTTTACTACGTCAGCAAGGCTTTATCGGATGTGGAGACTCGTTACTTCAACGCGGAGAAGATCGCTTACGCTCTCGTCATTACAGCACGAAAGCTACGAGCATACTTCTCTGCTCACCCCATCGTCGTTTATACGGATGCCCCACTGCGCAAGATCTTGCACCGTCCTGAAAGCTCTGGTCGTCTTCTCAACTAGAGCATTGAGCTGACTGAGTTTGATATTGAATATAGGATGAGAAAGACCCTGCAGGCACAATCTTTAGCAAACTTTCTAGTTGAAACGTCGTTCACCATCGACGACGATCAAAGGCAGCTACAGCAAGCAAGCAAAGGAAAGGAGGTCGTTGAGCAGCCAGTGGAGTTAGTTTTGCCCGTAGGCTGTTGGAAGATCTTTTTAGACGGGCAGCAACCAGAAATCTGAGCGGAGCAGGGATCGTTCTTGTTGAACCAGAAAGCGGGACAGTTTTTGAAGAAGTATTGAGGTTCAAGTTTCAAGCATCTAACAACCAGGCCGAGTACGAAGCGCTCATAGCAGCCATTGAATATGCCAAGTGTTTTGGAGCTACCAAAATCGCAGCTTATTGTGATTCTCAATTGATCGTGAATCAAGTAAGGGGAGAATACCAAGTCGTCGATTCCACCCTGCAGAAGTACCATTCATTGGTCGGAGAATTGATCCAGGGGTTGGAATTTTGGGCCATACAGAGGATAGCTCGTGAAAACAACGAACACGCCGACCTGCTCTCAAAGCTGGCTACGGACCAACTCCCAGGTGAGGAGCATGGCCATCACCTAGCCTACTTAGAACAACCAGCCTACGAGCGAGTAAAAGTCATGTGCAACGTCGACGGTCCAAGATGCTGGATAGACTTCATTGAACGGGATGAGTTGCCAACAGATGAGGTTTTGGCAAGGCAAGTCAAAAGAAAGTCCCCCAGATTTACGGTCGTAGAGGGAGAGCTCTACCGACGATCCATTACCAGACCATTATTGAAGTGCGTCCACCCTGACAAGGTCGTTAAGTTATTGTTCGAGGTACATCAAGGAGAATGCGGGGGCCACCCTGGGGCCCGCACATTGGCTGATAAGATCATTACCATGGGATACTACTGGCCCCACCTCCGCGAAGACGCCAAACAGTTTGTGAAAAAGTGTGATACCTGCCAACGTTTCGCCGACCTCCCCAATCTACCAACTACCGAGCAAACCCCTGTCATGGCCGCTTGGCCGTTTGATATGTGGGGTGTTGACCTGATTGGGCCTTTTCCACCGGCCAAGGGAGGAGTCAAGTATGTAATCGTGGCAGTTGACTATTTTTCGAAGTGGGTGGAGGCCAAGGCCTTAAACAAAATCACTGAAAACAACGCCCTAAGCTTCATCCATGATTCGATATGGTGTCGCTTCGGAATCCCAAGGGTGATCAAGTTTCTGCATAATGGCCTAGCTTTCAAGAAAGTTCGAGCAAGAGTTGAACAGATGGGGGTCAAATACTCCAAGTCGTCGCTGCCTATCCCTGTGGCAACGGCAGCCGAAGCGGCAAACAAGCTTGTCTTGTCTACTTTGTGTAATAATCTGGAAGGAAGAGATACAAGATGGTTGGACGGACTACCCTCAGCTCTCTGGGCTGTCCGCACAACCACCCGGGGGCCTACGGGGGAAAACCCATTCGCTTTGGCTTACGGCTCAGAAGCCATGGCTCCCGCCGAACTTCAGCTGCCGACGGACCGAGTTGCTTTATACGAGGTAGAAAAGAACATCCATAACCGACAAGTCGATCTGGACCTCGTAGACGAGCGGAGATTGGACGCCCAATTAAGGATGGAGAATTACAAAAAGAAAACCAAGGCTTATCATGACAAGAAGGTGAAGAGAAGGTTCTTTAAAGTAGGTGATCATGTGCTCAGGAAGATCGAAGCGACGGGACTCAAGGCCTGCCAAAACAAACTCTCCCCCAATTGGGAAGGACCATACATTGTCACAAGTGTGGTCAGAGAAGGAACCTACCGCCTAGCTAAGCCCAACGGTGAACATCTCAAGCATCCATGGCACGCCAATCATCTGATGAAGTATTACTTTTGATCGTCGTCGTCGATAACACTCAGCCCCCTCAGGGCACCCATTTTGTGGTTCTTAATTTAAACTTTTGATTGTCATTTTGTGAGAAGTTTTTGGAGTCTGTAATTTTTGAAGTCTGTAAGGGATAACCTATAAGTCCCCAGGTCGTAGGAAGTAAATGAGTTGTCAATACGCAGTTGTTAATCAGAAGTTATCAATGGAAACTCACCACTTCGCCGAACCTCGTTCATTGCAAACCAAAGCTTAAGACGGTTGAAGCCTGACTTCGACCCCTACAACTACTTTGATCAAGTATAAAGATCAGTCGAAGCAAAGACTTCGACACTTACACTCACTTTAGCCAAGTATAAAGGTTAGACGAAGCCAGACTTCGTCGAACGCTATAACGGAATAAGACGACTCGTCCATAGAATCTTGCCTACGAGCAAGAAATCTATGAACCTTCGTACTATTCCTACGAGCCATTGAGAAGTTGAGAAAATACAAGTTTGAACAAAGGGCGACCACATTAGGACAACCCAAGTTCTGGTCATCTCTAACAAACGACCATTCACACTTGTACTCAAACTTACTCGTTCAATGAGTTATCACATGCCCTCTACGTTAACACAGATTAACAAGCAGAAAACAAAGGCATTGAATAACTTAAAACATAAAATAAACAAATATTGTACGACCCCCTCTAAACAACGAGGAAACGGGTCAACCATATCACAAGCATTAAAAATTGTTTTGAAACATTGTTTGGAACCACCAGCAAAAACTAAACATTGTTTGGGAACATTACAAAACTTTTCAATGAAATGAACTACTGAGCACCGCCGGCATTTGAAGGAGCTGCATCAGGGTCGGGGCCGTCTTCAACGAAGTGTTTATAATAGGCATCGAAGTTCCCTGGGACGACGGCAGGGATAGGCCACTCGTCTTTTCCGGCTTTGGCATCGTCCTCCCTTATAATAAGGAAATCATTGTCAGTATAGGGGACGAGGGGATGGACCGAGCGTGCTTCGTCGTCGTGAGATTCCTCCGTGCAAAGGTCGGCCAACTTCCGAACGGAGAGCAGATCTTTTGTTACAGGGTCCAACAAAAGCCGCCTAGCCATGTGCTTAGCCCCATCCTTGAAAAATCCACTAGCATGCTTGGTGACCAGTTGAAGGCACTCGGGGCTTTTCTGGAAGTCGTTGACAGCATCAATTCTGGCTTGAGCCAACTCAGCATCGCGGCTCGTCTTCATTGTTTCAATCTGTGCCGCCGCCTTCTTAAGTTTGCCTTCACTAGCTCGAAGGCCGTCCTGGAACACCTTCGAGTCAGCCTCAGCGTTGGCTTTCCCTTCCTTCAAGGCATCCATCTCCTTCAAAAGGTTATCCTTTTCATTCACCAAGAGCTCGTGGGCAAGAGTAAGCTCACCGACGTTGGTCTCCGCCTCCTTCAACTTCTGCTCAGCCGTCCCCTTATCACCGACGGCCTTCATCAGCTGCTCGTTGCCACGAAGCTCGGCATCAAGACATTCCCTGTAATTCGACGTCATGGCGTCCATCATCGACGACAGCTGCAACAGTTAAATTATTAGCACAAGTATAAAGAGACGGAGAAAAACATAAACTTTAATTCGAAGTACCTCAGTCTGAATTAGCCCCAGACGGGCATGGTAGGTTTCAGGGGTAAGCTTGGCCTCCTTCATCCGATGGGTCAACTCAACATCCCGGCCACGCCTAGTCAGAACCGTCCCCAGCAGGAGCGCACTGCCATTTCTCTGCAAATAAGGAATCCCAGCTATATGAGAGGCTTTAGCAATTGAGGTCGCCATCTCTTTGGCCTTGGTCTTAGGCAAGACCGCTGAAGACGAGCCTGGAGCATCGACTCTTGGAGTAGAGGGATCCGACATGCTAGGAGGGTTGACGAGATGCCCTTTTCTCTTTTTGGAGGCACGACCATCGGCCTCACGCAGTTCGGGGTTTGAATCCGTGCTCTCCACCTCAATATGCTCGGCCTCGTCGGCAACGGCCATTCGGGCTCCACTAGCTTCCACATTTGAATCAATCTCCATCCCTGCCGCTCTCTCAGTCGCATCAACAATGGCCTGACGACCTCCAGTGTTCAGCCCCTCAACGACGGGCTCCCTCTCAATCATTGGGATGGCACCCGTAGGATCTTTGGGAAGTTGCTCATTCCTCGTCGTCTGCTTCTCCTGACGATCAAGTATGGCACGGGTCGCAGCCCTTTCTTTCTTCTTGGTGCCCCTGTCACTAGCTCTGATGGCTCCGTCCATTATCCTTTTCTCACCCCGTCTACGTCTTCTTGGGTAAGGACTACAAAACAACCAAGTAAAATAGATTAGTTTTTACTCACGACGAGACAAGAAATGATCAAAATTAAAAAGATAGCAGGAGCCCAACCCCCATTCATCTCAAGGTGGTCGCAGCTCTCTTCAATATGACCAGTTCGTGCCGTCGCACATTTCACACAATTATCTTTAAAAACAAACTCCCGTGGACGACCCACCAGATAGCGGGCATCCAGGTCAATCTTCACTAAAGGTTCAGGCCCCATTAACGGCTTAGACATCATGCCGGCCCTGATATATCTCCATTGTGAGGCCTCTATGTCTTTGTACGAGACCCATCCAAGATCCAACAAATCATCCAACTTTTTCTTTAGCTCGTTGGCCCACGGAGCTTGGAAGATGTACTTCTCATCAACTGGCTTATTGCCCTCTGGAAAAGGGAATTGCCACCCTACTCGGCTTTCCACCAGTATCAAGTGGTTCTCCCATCCATACACTTTATTAGGGATATCCAAGAAAATGTTCCGTGCGTTCCTGATCGAAGACACACTCACCGTCGTTTTCCCTTTGGAAGTATTCCGGGTCGTCCGATAGTATTGACGGAATACATTGTTGCATGGCTCGTAGCCAAGGAATCTGCATACGACGGCAAAGCTAGATAAAATTCTGATGGTATTGGCACTGACTTCCATGGGCACACAGGCAGAGTCCTCCAAGAATTCATTGATGAAGGGGTCTAAAGGCAATCTTAGGCCGAACTCAAACTGTTTATAGAAGAAGCCCACCTTCTCCTTGCTGGTCAGTAAGGATTGACGACGAGGCCCATACTCTGATAAGCTGAGATGCTCCAGCTTATAGGTCGAAGCTTGGACTCTGAATGACCCTCCTAGAGCGTAGATCATTTGCTTCCCCACATCCGGTTTCTTAAGCTCGATCTTGGGAATAGCCCATCTCCCTCCTGCTCCACCTCCAAAGTCGCTGTCACTTGATCCAATTTGTACAAATGTGTGAAAGGCCTTAGCCGTCTGATCACCCCCAGCACTTGTGTTGGCCTCGTTTACTTCTGGGGCCGGCTGGCTAGGACGCCCGTCGTGATCCGTTTCTACAAAACAAGGAGATAAAAGAGGGGAATCAGTCCTAACATCCGTAGGCGACGACCTACCTAGTGGCGACCTAGATTCCCCTATGACCAAAGCCCTAATTGAATCACGATGGGACAAAGAATAGTGGGTCCTAATATGGGTGGGCAGATCGTTCATTGACCTGAAGGGAGTTACCATTGGGTCACCGTCCTCAAAATCCCCTAGGATCTCTCCCTCTGGGAACCCCAAGGGCTCATTCTCAAAGTTGAACTTCTCCAAGATTGAAGAACACTCAGATAAAGGAATCTCCCTCCAAATCCCCTTGGCACATTTATAAACCCTTTGATTTAACCCAAAGCCAAACTTGACACCTCTCTCGAAGCTGATAGTTCTTGGTCCCATTTGACTAACCTCTACAAACCCAATGAAAAAACCCAGAAAACGAAGAACAAATCAAGAAGATTACCTGGGAAAATAATGGCCGGAGAATTTTCCGATGAAGTTTCCGGTGGGTTTGACGGCGGAAAAACGAAGAAATCTCTTATCCACGCTACCGATATGTTCGGAGGTGGTGAAGCCAGAGCGGTCAAGGCTCGCCGGAAAATTTCTGCACGGTGGTCGGAATAACCTTGCTGATCGCCGGAACTCACCTCTTGAGTTTTGCTCTCACTGATCAAGGGTACGAAAGGTTTGAAATGTAGGGGGGAAAGCTCTTATATGTGGGGAAGATGAACAGTTTATTCCTGGGAAAACCAAACGGCGGAATGATTAGGGGCATTAAATACCCTCTGCAACTTCCGAGGTACTTATCCCATCAGGGGACACGTGGCAACCGAAGAAGAGATCTCAGCCGCACACGTCACCAACGCTGACATCACCATAATTCAAAATTCAAATTGACGGTCGTACGGATTACTTTGGAGGGAAAATAACAACTCCTGGCTCGTCAAGACGACCATGAGTTGGGGGCCACTGAACGAAATAATCTGTGATGGGTCGAGCCCAATGTTTACTACGAGCCTGGGGACCAATAGGCCCATCAAAGGACCAACCACAAAGGATCAGATCAAAGCCTTGGGTCATGGCCCGTCCAACACTGGTTGGCCGTCGTCGCCACTGAGCGACCAAGCCCATCCAAGCGACGAGCCATTGTACCATTAAGGAAAGGGTTAACTTCTAGCCCGTCGATACACCAAGAAGAGATCGTCGACAATGAGCTAGGCCCATTTAACGACGAGCCTTCCCTCGGCGCCAACCGGCACTCGTCCAAGAGTGAGCGTCGTCATTGAACGACTAACTCTCTCTCGTCGAGTCATACCTCAAGGAGACGACCCAACTGGACGTACAGCTCCAGGTCGTCTCTTCTATTAAGCTTCCTCAACAAGCTTGGTTAATTAGCTAATTTGGGATAAGTCAGACTTGCTACAGTGCCTTGTTACACGTGCAATCATGCCACCAATAATAACAACAAAAGGCGTGCAGGTTGACTTTCCTTTATAAGGAAAACTACTTATCGGATGTCAGATGCTGCAGTGTCCTTACATAGGCGGACCAACCCCGGCATGACACGTGTACACCTAGGAGATGGAGCTGATCCAATGGTTGGCATCAATCCAATCCAACGGTTCTGGTGAAAACCCTAATATCACTATTTCCACTATAAATAAGAGAGTAATAACATGGACACAGGTAATGTTTGACTGCATATTTACGTACCCTCACACACTCCATATTATCTACACCATATTTCCAGTCCATCATCTTACTCTCACGCCGGAGGGGCTTGCCAGAAGACCCCCGGCGCAGTTTCACCCTTGTTTCTTGCGCTGTGCAGATCCAAAGCTAGCTCATTCATTGCTGGACACAAAGAACTGAGCCCACACGCTTTCCTGTGCGATCAATATCCTATTGTGATAAGGACTTTAGTATAGGAAATAAGTTGTTTCCTATTTCGAATCAAAGAGGAATTTTGGGTAAGTTGATTTTATGCTTTCATGGAAAGATTCATAAGTATCCTACTTTGAAAAAGACTTCGTAAATAAAGTGAATATCTTTTATTTATGTACATAAGTTTTATATTAGGACTAACCTACTAACAATCTATTTCTTTCTTTGTGAGTGTGTTATATGTTTCCTTATAGGATTTGATATCTCACAAAGGAAGAGTGTTGATTGCGTGAAGACCTTCTCCATGGTGCATATAAATACAAGGTCATCAGCACAAGAGAAGTGACGAATTTTGAGAGAGAAAACTTCTTGTTCTTCACAGTTTTTCAACATTGTTGTTTTCGGTTGTGAGTGAAGGTTGTGACATACATCCGTAACTCACATCTAGGTTTTAATCGAGTTCTTAGCTTTACTTCTGTCTAGAATAGGACCTACTTGGGAAAGGGGTATTGTTCTTGTCATAGAAGGTGATTAGAACTCATTTAGTATTTTCGTCTTTTAGTTTTTCACTTATTCTTATTTTTGTAAGCATCAAAGTTTTTATAGTGAAAAGTTTTTGGGCGTAAGCCTAGTTTGCTGATCTCAAGATCAGTAAGCGTATATAATCTTTGCGTTATTGATTTAATTTGTTTTATTCCGCTGCATTATCTGTGGATGTGTGGACAGTTGTGAGACACATCTGTACTCACATCCGTATTCTGTTGAAGTTGATTGTGCTTCCTAGCTACACGAAACTTTCAATTGGTATCAGAGCTAACTCTCGATATATTACTGAGTGTTGATCCAGAAAGTGTAGTCATTATGGAATGCCAAAATCACCAAAACAGGCCTCCTGTCTTGGATGGCACCAATTACTCTCTTTGGAAGTCTAAGATGCGAAATTACATCAAATGTATTGATGAAAGGGCTTGGATGTGTATCCTTGTTGTATGGCAACCTCCTACTGTGGAGAAGAAGCCTGCTTCTGGTGTTGGTGAGTCTATTTTCGAAAGAAAACCTGAAGAGCAATGGACTCTTGATAAAATTCATTCGGCAAATTATAATTCAAAAGCAATGGGTGCTATTTCCAGCCATGTTTCTGGGAATATGTACAAGCTTATCACTAATGAGAGTGTAGCCAAAGCTGCTTGGGATATTCTGCAATCACAATGTGAAGGTGCACCAAGTGTAAAAGCTACTAGGCTTAGGATTTTAATGGATAGGTTTGAGATCCTTCGAATGGAAGAATCTGAGGACATTGTATCATATGCTGCTAAGATTCATGAGATTTCAAATGAGTGCACAAGTCTAGGAGAATCAATCTCCAATGCAAGACTTGTGAGTAAGATTCTAAGGACCTTACCTGAGAGGTTCAACATAAAAGTGGCTGTGATTGAGGAAACAAATGACACCAATATCGTAGGTCTAGACAAGATAGTTGGTATCTTAACTGTGTTTTAGCTCAATCTTGAAGCTCAGAAAAAGAACAAATCTCTTAGTCTTGCTCTCAAAAGTGCTGCTGCTCTTCCAAAAGAGCTTGTGGAACTATCCTCAGAGATTGACAAATCAAATCTTGAAGAAGAGGATGTGGCTTTGATTTAGAAAAAATTCAGTTCCATACTGAAAAATAAAAGGATGAGTAAGTTCCCTAACAGACCTACCCCCAGTGCTACTGAAAAACCAAAACCTAGCACTGATACTGGATTCAAGAAATCAAATTTTGACAATAAAAAATCCTCTGAGTCTGTGCAATGTAGGGCATGTTGTGGCTTTGGTCATTATGCCAATGAGTGTGCTAACACACTTAAAAAGAAGGGAATGAGCTTAACTGCTACCCTTAGTGTCAGTGAGGATGAGGATGAAGATGAAGTGGCTAACATGTCTATTATCAATTGCCATTATGTGTTTAATGCCTTTTATGTAGATATAGAAGAAGGAAATTTTGAAGAAACTGTGGATGTGGTCACAGATGTGAACACATCTGGTGTCACATCTGACCTAATGATAAATTTTTCTCTGTAAAAGGAGATTCTGATGATGAGGATAGGGACATTCCCTATGAGAAACTCTTTGCAACTTACAAGGAGTTGCATACAAATTGGTTAAAGAGAATGGACAAGATTGAGGTACTTGCTAAGGTAAATAAATCTCTTTCTGATAAATTAGCTGCTTGTGACGATGAAAAAGCCATACTTTCAAAGGAAAATGATGTTAAAAAAGATACCATTGCCAAACTTGAAGTCCTTGTGACCAAAAGAGAAGTTGAGCTTGAAAAATTCAAAAATTAGTATGAAAAAGCTGAAAGTACTTTTACCAAGTTGAACAAAAGTAAAATGAAACTTGATGAAGCTATTTCTATGGGTCAGCTTAACAAAATTGATCTGGGCTTTGAACAAAATAATTTTGTAAAGGAGGGATGTGAGGCTTCTACTTCAAAAAGTGTGGAAAAACCAAGTTCTAAAGAAAAATCCTTTTTGAGTGAGAAAGAAAAATCCTTTTTGAGTGAGAACAGGTCTAGGAAGAGACACTACATCTGTCATTATTGCTTTGCTACTGGGCACATTAAACCATTCTGTTACAAGCTTAAGGCTGACAAGAAATCTGGTTACTTTAATCAGCCTCAGATGTGTGAGAAGAAGTATGCACATCCGAACACACATCTGGGTAATCTGAGACCTCTGCACCACAAAAAGAAAGTTGTAAAGCAGTGGGTGGCCAAACCAAGTGCTACCTGCAATGTTGTTTACTCTTCCCTCAAGAGTACTGTCTCTGGCTCTTGATATTCTGATAGTGGGTGCTCTAGGCACATGACTGGGAACGAAGCTGTTCTCCTTGACTATGAATTAATTAGTGGGGGAAAAGTGAACTTTGGTGGAGGTGCTCAAGGAAAAATTGTTGGGAAAAGAACCCTAGATGTCAAGGGTCTCCCAAAATTGCACAATGTATACCATGTGGAAGGCTTAAAAGCCAACCTGATAAGCATCAGTCAACTATGTGATGATGACCTTTATGTGAAATTTGATAAACACTTGTGTGAAGTGTTTGATAAGGACAATAAATGTGTGTTTGCTGGTCCTAGATCTGCTGACAATTGTTACCAATTTGGTGACAATCTTTCTTGCCTAAGTGTAAGTACCCAAATCCGGATCGCCAAAATCCGTTAGAAGTTAACCGAAATCCGTTAACTGGCCCGCTCCAGGTTATTAAGAACCCGTTAAGCTCCCTGTTCCCCAGCCAACGAGACGTCCCGGGACTGCCCCGAGCATCCCGACGTCAAAGCTTACTCAACACACGTCGTCGTACGTAAAAGTACGGCTTTCCCTAATAAAATGCACTTTCCGGCACTTTCCGGGGGCGTTTCGGACATTTACCGGACTGTTATTTTAAAAACGGACAAAACCGAGAAATAATGGCACGAACTCCCATGGCCTATGAGTCACAGGGACACGTGGCTCACATGCCACAGCTCCCCAATCACCTCTCAATCAAATTCAGAGTGAAAAGACAAAAATACCCCTGGTATACAGTCTCAGTCCGGCCGGACTCATTTGCAGACAATCCAGGAATTGCCAGCAAGTCCCTCCAATTTCCAAATTTCACAAAACCCCCCTGATTTCACCCTCAGTCCGTCCGGACTCATGCTGAATTTTCACCTATAAATACAGAGGCTGTCAAAGCCATTTATAACACAAAAAATTACCCCTTTCACCCAAAAGCCACGGCCCAACTGAGTTTCACCTCTTCTCGAGCCCCCGTTTCGCCTCGATTCGCGTGAAAACTCCATATTTCGATCAAATATGACTCCCGCCACCTCAAAACACCGTTCCAAACACACTTTCGTATCCCGTATATGCCCCCCGAGCCAAAGGAGCCGACCCTAGCCATAGGTAGCTCCCTCTCTCTTTAAAACTCTCGCTCCGTCTCGGTTTACGCTCCAGTCGCTACAACCATTTCGGATGACACTGTTGAAATGTAGACGCCTCCGTCTAACGGGGTCCGATACGTTTTAGTCCGCGATCCTCTTCTCTTCCCGTAAGAGAAGTAATCTCGGGTTAAAACGGCGTTCCGACCCCGTTCCGTTTACTTTTATGTCATTTACCAATTCCGGATCGTTTGATCCGTCGATCGTCATTTAAATTCCTGTCATTTACAAATTCCGGATTGTTTGATCCGTCGAACGTCCTTTACTTTCATGCAACTTTACAATTCTGAGCCGTTTGGCTCGTCGATCGTACTTTACAATTTCGGATCGTTTGATTCCGTTGATACCGCACTTTAAATACTGTCATTTACAAAGTCCGACCCGTTTGGATCGTGATAGTATTTACTTTTCAAAGTCCGAGTCGCAACCCTATTCGTTGATCGCATGTCATTTAATGCCTTTTTCCCGTAAAAATGCTAACAATGTAATGCCCGGTTCAAAATCGGAGTTCGACTTTCGAACTCTCTTTCAAAATGCGCGAATTGACGTTTGGCATCCAAACGCTCATCTTCAAACTTAAAATCCGCCTTTTGACATTCAAAATCATTTAATACGTTTTTCCCGTAAAATCGTTAACAATGACACGCCCGGTTCAAAACCGGAGTTCGACCTTCGAACTCTCTTTCAAAACGCGCGAAATGACGTTTGGCATCCAAACGCTCATATTCAAACTCAAAATCCGACGTTTGACATTCAAACGTTCTTTTCTTAAAAGTCAACATTTGACACTTAAGTTAAGCGGTCAAAATCAGCCCTCGTGCCACTTTTTCCTAAAACTTCCAAAACCGACGTTTGTCATTCAAATGCTCGTCTTTTCAAACAGAACCATAATCAACGTTTGACATTCAAACCAAGATTAAGCTTGTCATTCAAGCCCCCATTTCAAAATGCAAACACACACACACACGCACACGATTTCGAGAAAGGTAGAAAGACTCGTCATACGAGGCATTTCGGGTGATCTCAATATACTCTTCCCGAAACATAACGTGACCTCCGAACCTAACAATCTCTGGTACTAAAAAATCTTTTTACTCGTCATACGAGGCGTTTCAAGTGATCTCAATATACTCTTCGCGAAAGACAACCGCTTTTCGCATCGCACGAAATCCCGGGTAATTTCAGTAGGCGACCCCGCTGGGAACTTGGATACTTTTTTCAAAACTGCCGATGTTTTCAAAAAAGCCTTCCGTGGGTCAAACTTTCGTTTACCCTTCCTCGTTTTCGTGTGCGTATGTTATTTAAACCTCAAACGGTTTTTTCAAAGGCATTACATTGTCGTCTTTTCAAAATCATACCATGTTTGTGCATTCCCATTCATGCTTGATTTTCATGCTATCTTTTGAACTGCGCATCAAAATTCTTTAAGACACATTCTGAAAAATCTCTGTTTTACTCAGAAAAAGAATTTTAGTGACCGCACACTACTCGCACTTGCTGCCTCGGTACACTGCACACTACGACCCGTAACCCGGGATGACCGTTCAGTTGCAACTCGGTTGGTCTGCCAGACACCTTTCGAGTGCGCACGTGGTCGTCCCAAATAGCCCATTCTAGCCCGTGTAAGCCATGCACTCTTTGTGTCACACTTCGTCCAAGACCCCGGTTGGTTTTTGGCTTAGTACGTGTCATAAAGCCTAATTGTATGTTTTTACGCCGGGTTCCGCCACGAGTCAAGCTCGAGAGATTGAGACCGAAGGTCGTTCCCGAACCGAAGTCTTGAGCTTTTCAGCCTTGACTTTGACGCGGAGCTCTGCCGAAAAATATACCCGAAGGTTCAATGTGACACCGTGTCACCAAACCCTCACCGTATACACCGTGCCAGCCACAACTTAGCCAACGCCAAAAGCTAAGGCCCCTCGCGCAAGCGAGTCAGGAGAGGTCATGCCGAAATTTTGGCACGATCCCCTCCTTAACTTAAGGACGTTGACTTCGACTGTGGCCCGTGCGTCACATACGTTGGAAGTTTGCGTGATCAGCTAGCCTTAAGTTCACTTTTTCTTTTGTCGGTGGAACTCGCTTGCCTTATAAGACCCTCGCTCGGGATAGTCCATCCCGAGAAAGATGATCAACAAATGGAAACGAGGGGCTTATAAACGTAGTTACGAGATCCACTGATTAGAGCCTTAGGTTAGTTGCGAAAAAGAAGACACGCTCTTTTCCAACCGATTAGGACTCTGAGAAAATACGTTTTAAGTAAACATTAATCGGTAACTGCACATTGCACAAGCCCGAAACCTTGAGCCAAATACCCTTTTCCAAAGCCTAAACCCTGCCTTTCGTTCCCTGCAGCGAGCAGAAAGTGGTTCAGATTTCCGGGTCAGCACCTCGCCAGAATCATAGTTACGGCAGCGTCAGACAGTTCTTCGGTTCCCTCAGTTCCCTCAGCCAGAATATCCGACATGTCTAGCTAACCGAGAAATCCTGACGGGGACGGACCCCCTCCACCGCAATGTATATGACTTTGGAAGAAGCCATTCGGGCTTGTGAGGTTCACAAGAGGCAGAAAGAAGATCAGCAGAATTTCGTGGTACAGCTTCTGAATGAGCGAGGTATAGCAGCTATCCCCCAGTCAGACGGTACTTTCGTCCTGGTCGAGGATGATGATTCCCCGAAACCAGTTCCTCAAACCTTCAACCAGGTTCCTCCCCCGCAAACTTACGGGATGCCTTCGAACCAAGGAAACAGCCGACCTAGGCTCCACGAGGCCACCTCTCAGGGCAACCCTGTTATATATGGCCAGGCCAGTGCTACTCCCATCACTCAATACCACCAGCGCACCGCTGGACCATCTCAGACAGATGCTAATATCCTTCAATACCCTCCTGGGTTTGTCCCATTGCCTATACACGAATCCCAAAACACCGGGGACAAACCCCGATACAGTTCAGAAAAGGCCCCCATATATCCACATATATCAAGCCTTCCACCTCCAATCACTACCGCTCACGTGGTAGCACCCGGCGCCGAGCCTCACAGTCCACCACTGGACCCTACCTTAGCCTGGATGGTCGAACAAATGAAAGACCTGAAAGCCACCATGAGCAGCTCAAAGCAGGAAACGCTCAAATCCATAGATCCGGGAATGGTCACGCCTCTCCCTGCCAAGTCAAGAATGCCGGTGATGGACCAATTCGATGGAACCGAATGTCCTCAAACGCATGTCGACACCTACATTCTCGACATGAGAGCGAAAGGAGCAACCCTCCAGCAAATGGCCGATCACTTCCAGCATACTCTCAAGAGTTCAACGTTACGATGGTTCCTAAGGGTCAAGCCTGGGGATCGCCATACCTGGGATCAGATCAGTAACATCTTCCTAGAGCGGTACAGATCCAACTTAGAGTGGGAAACGAGTCGTGAGGACTTAATCACCACTGAGCAGAAAGCAGATGAAAGCGTCGGAGAATTCTACAAGAGGTGGAGTTGGAAACTCTCCGAGATCATGGAGCCACTCTCCAAGGATGAACAGATGCGGATCTTCAAGTCCTGCTTAAGACCGTCCATCAGAACTCTCATCAGTCATCATTTCTTCCCAGATCTCCGGGCCATGGTCAATTCCGGCTCACTGTTTGAGAAGGATCTCAAGGAGAAGTTGGCTATTGCACAGCCATACAGATACCGATCAGCAGTTGCATTCAATCCCGCACCGGCCCTCGGCAAAGGGAAAGATACGTCTGTCAACTACATCCATCAGGGACAGTAGTCGAGCAACAGAAACCCAGTCCCACAAAGTAACAATTCCACTCCGAAGCAGCCTGTCATACACTTTGACAAGTTGGACATGCCGCTGAGCAAGATGCTAGAAGGGTTAATCAAGGAAGGTCTCCTTAAACCCGTTGCAAATTACAAACCCAAGAATCCCGTAGTCAACGCTGACAAGAGCAAGTACTGTGCCTTCCATCAGTATCACGGCTATACCAGCAACAACTGCGTGGGGTTACGATACGAAATCCAGAACTTGATAGAGGAAGGAAAGTTGGAGGGCCCCCGTGGGCCCAATACAATCAGAAACCCCTTTCCGAACAACAACAGTGTGAATGCCATTGAATGGGTGCCCAAGAAGATTGCTGCAGAGCCAGTTCCTCCGCCTCTTTCAGCCAGGTCCCCATCAAATGTCCACATCAGCTACGATGTTTATGACTGCTCTGCATGCCTGGAGTACGAGTCCCAAGACATGGTCAGGAGCAATCCTCCGAGAAAACAGAAGAGGAAGTCCTCTCAACAGAAACTGAGAGAAAGATACGAAGCTGGAGACACCAGTGTGGGTACACTCGGAGAGCCATCCGAGAGGTTCGACTACTACGTACTCTACTCCAGCCAGTCTTCCCTTCCCCCAGGCCATGCAGCTTTAGAGCAGACAGGGGTGGGAAAGCCGAAAAGTCCTGCTGACACCAGAGTTCAGGCCATGGGACACCGAAATACCTCAAATTTTGACAATCTCACTGCCAGTCAGAAACCTAACCCACTGCAGGATCAGCCGAGGTTCAATTTGTCCAGCTTCAGAGCACGAACCGGCAAAGGAAGATCAAAGTCAGCTTGGCACTCGCACTCGATCAACGTGCTTACCAAGGGCGACAACCGCCACAAACAGCCTCAACACAATCCCGAGGCTCCAGCAAAGGCTTTACCTCGCAAGAGGAAAACAGGAAACGGATGACTTGATGACTCTCCTTCTCCAGATGGAGACCAGATCTACGATTCCCGACTGTATGGCAGCATGATCACGTTCTGTGACGAAGACCTACTGAGAGATGCCTCGGGGCACAATGAAGCTCTGTAAATCACTCTCAAGCTCAACACCATATCACTCCCCGGAGTATTGGTAGACAACGGGTCAGCCGTTAACGTCCTCCCTCTCAGCATGATGCAAGCCCTACGTATCAATGAAAGCCACCTGATTCCGTCAACCCAGACTATCAAGGCCTACGACAGCACGTCTCGTCCCATCCTGGGGACGGTGACTCTGGAACTCTGGTTCGAAACCCAAATGGTGCCAGCAAAATTCCACGTGATGGACATTCCATCCGAATTCACAGCTCTGTTGGGATGCCCTTGGCTACATCACATGAGAGCCATAGCCTCCACTCTCCATCAGTGCGTCAAGTTCATTAACCAGCAGGGAGATCTTGAAGTCATTAGAGGGGACAGTTTCCTCATAGGAAACGAAGCTGAGACATCAGCCAAGCGTGCCCGCAGCCAGGCACCGGGACTACCTCCTTCAAATCAACCAAGGGACTACCGGGGAAAATCTCATCAGAATCCCTCAGAGTCCGGAGATGCTAACTACGTCAACGTACTCGAGCAGGCAGACCCTGAAGCAGTCCGATACATCAAGTTCAACTGTCGTTTCCAACATTTGGAGGCAGACTGGAAAGAAACCCTGAGCATCGCCATGATGCGGGCACATAAACCCCCTGTCTCCAATCGGAGATTTGTCAGCATCCTTCAATCCTACTCTCTGGCCCCGCCAGGCGAGGAGATTTTCGTGATAAAGGTCAACAAGCATCGTCACACTCATGATGAATGTATGGCAGTCGTATGGGATGTCCTCCATGAGGAACTACCCGCTGAGTCCCTTTTCTCCAGCGAAGGGCATGATGTTTTCCTAGCAGCTCCTACAGCGCAGCAGGACGCGAGGCGTCCTTACGTTTGGGTTGAGCCGTCAGACGACGACGAATCAAGACTCTCCGGAGTCGAGGACGCGGCAGATCCGCGGGCAGATCTCTACATTCACATGCTCAGTTTCGAGGACGGCACCCGTTCCGATCAAGTCACCTACGACAAGGGCTCCAACACCATGGAAATTGTCAAGCTCAACGTCCAGTACAGGCAGCTATCCGACAATTGGAAACAACTGGTTGACATGACAAAGAACCCCTGTGATCAAGTGACTGACGACGACTTCGTCAACATCATCTATTCCATATATCCTGATGATACCAAGGATCCAGTCCTTATTATCAGATTCTGCAATGCCAAAGTTACCCTCGACGACTGCCTGCTCATAGTAAACGAGGCCCTGGCTAATCGAGCTCAGAGCTCATCATCACTTCCGACTACCAGCACCAGTGGCAACCGGCCCGTGCCGTCAGTCAAGCTTAAAGCCACAAGCGCCACCATGGCCAAGGGCAACAGCGAAGGAGACAAAGCTCCT
This sequence comes from Adenophora triphylla var. japonica, assembly GCA_022495995.1. NCBI lineage: Eukaryota > Viridiplantae > Streptophyta > Magnoliopsida > Asterales > Campanulaceae > Adenophora > Adenophora triphylla. The sequence goes on from JAFEMH010002381.1 coordinate 148,180, forward strand.
CACCCTGCTACAAATCAGATCAACCTCGGGAACGCTTCCGATAGCCACCCTGAAAACATCTGTGAAAGTCTTCCCCGCAAGACAGAGTCAGCTTCCGATGAGGGAAATGACCACCTCAGGATCAACATGCTCAAGATCGATTCTGCTCCCAGTCGTCACGGCCACAGATTCAGATATCTCGCCAGCAAACTGCCAGCTCTGAAAGACTTGGCGATCTAACGAGAACACGAGACTGTCAACATCGCAGAATTCAACACCCCCGTGGGTTCAATCAAGCAGATATGGGTGAACTTCTTGGTATTCGAGATCAAGGAAGGCCGCATGGAATGTCCCAGACCGACTTCCTTCGTCAACATAAACCAAGTGTTTCCGCCATTTGGAGATTTGGATGTGATCACAGTTCTAGACACTAGTCAGACGGCGCGCACCTACGGAGACTGCTTAGCTCTCGCAAGGAAAGCCCTCATGGAACTAGCCGCTCAAGAAAACCGTCTCTGGGACGAAAACCAAGCTCATAAGACCCACAGGGACCAAGCCCTTAAAATGTCACAAGCAGCTTCAGACAGAAAGCTAGAGGCCACTCTAGACCAGTTCGACCTCAAGGGTTTTGCTCTCGGCAACTTCCTGGACTACCACCTGTTCTCATCCAACCCCCTCTGTCAAGGGAGGGCGGTCAACGGTCCCAACGACCTAGGAGATGGAATGACACAGCAGAACGAATACCAGCGCTTACCTCCCCGAGGAAAGCAAGTTCTCTGTGAAAGCGACGACAAAGACGATGAAACCATTCTCTTCCAAGTCGGGCATGAAGTCAACAAAACCGGAATCCCAAGGGTCTTGGGAGGATGGAGACGGATCATTTCCGCTCTCAAACTAAAAGGCCAACTGAGGGAGGAAGGTCTATTCAAAAGGAAAAGAAAGATAGAAATACATCTCCAACAACTGCTCAAGGAGATTCCACAGACTGCGGCATTCGTTTACAAATCGATCAACTGGGACAGCAACCAGTTACATGGGCAGATGTTCGGGAAGCCGTGTACTCACCTTCCGACATACCCGCCACTCAGATAAAGAAGAAAGGAAAGCTCTCCCCGATGGAGGTTTATCTAGACTGCCGCACGCAGTTCAAGGAAGCACTGGCTATTCTCATATGGGAAGAAACGCAGGCGCTAACTCTCGACGCAGGCTCTGCTGCAAGAAAGTTAATCTGGGCCAAGAGTGGAGGAAAATTAGCAAACCACGAGTATCACCAGACCCAACTCCAGAATGCCCTTAGCATGCTCCGCAAGAAGGAAAGGAGTGCGGTATACCGTGAAGAGATCAAGGAGACTGTTCACTTGAACCAAGAACTCTCCAACCTCCCCCGGAGGGTCAGCAACGCATAGTTCAGTTCTGATAACCACTGTTGCGCACTGACATTCGAACAGCTGCGTCAAACTGTAGGCTACCTCCCCACGGAGGCACCCAAGCCGGTATCCTGGGACAGAATCCGTAAAGCTGCCGAAGCTCCCGGGAACACATCTACGATCAATGAATTGAGGGAAGACATATGGCCCTACGCTACAAGGAATCCTCCTCTAACTATGGCTCAACTCCGAGTGGCCTGTTCAGAAGGGACCAAGCCTGATGTCAGCGTTCTAACCCGATTGGGTCAAATCCATGCATTACCACCTAAGGCCACTAAAAAGCCAGCGGAGCCAGAACCGCAACCCGGCCTGCCCGAAGACGCAAGTTTCGTGAAAGAGGACCCGATCCTCACTCAGCTCAAGCAGACCCAGGCGAACATTTCTCTTTGGTCCCTGCTCATATCCTCGTATCCTCACAAGCTCAAGCTAGAGGAAAGTTTGGCCCGTACCATGGTCCCCGTGGACGCAACCCAAACGAAGTCATTCAGATGATTGGCAACATCCACTACGGAAACATTATCACCTTAACAGATTTGGACCTTCCAAAATTTGGGGCTGATCACAATGAGCCACTCTACATCACAGTCCAGCTGGACGAGCGTCGCCTTCCCCGCGTGTTGGTAGACGGAGGTTCAGGAATGAATGTCTTGCCCGCCAAGATGATGGACCTGCTTGACATCAAGCCCACAGATCTGAAGCCTTCAGTCCACACTGTCAAGGCCTATGACTCTACTTCCCATACAGTTCTCGGGGTTGCTACTCTTAATATCTGGTTCGGCAAGCGGATGATCCCCACCGAATTCCAAGTGTTGGACATTCCAATCACTTTCACAACCATCCTGGGGCGACCCTGGCTGCATCAGATAAATGGCGTTGCATCTACCCTTCATCAGTGCCTCAAGTTCATGCAAGGCAACGAGTTAACCACAGTCTACGGCGACAGCGTCACCACTGAGGGGACCAGCACCAACAACATTCCAGTGTTAGAAATCAAGCATAATGACGACATGGCATTAACTGGATTCACTCTAGAGACCTCCAAGATCCAAATATACAACGTGGACCTTCCACTGTTTCAAGACAAGATTCCTCCTTCCATGAAGATGATGAAACTCATGAACTTCATCCCAGGACTGGGGCTCGGCAAAAGATTACAAGGCCAACACCAAGTCATCGAAGTCAAGGACCACACCACGGTCCAGGGGCTCGGTTATGTGCCAACACCAGCTGACATCAGAGAGAACAAAAGGCTCGCCCGCACCAAGGCAGCAGCCCGCAAAAGGGGAACCTCCGACGGCACACCCAACCTATGACCTTACAGTTTCGACCTCGCTCAATACTTCACCAAGGGAACCGGCAGCAGAAATGAGGGGACCGACAAGGGAACCGGCAGCAAAACTGAGGGGACCGACAAGGGAACTGACAGCAAAACTCAGGGGACCGACAGCGGAACCGACAGCAGAACTGAGGGGACCGACAGTGGAACTGATGAAGATGCGAAAGAAGCAGGGATAGTCAGCACAGAGACTACAAAAATAATGGAAAAGCTAGCACGGGACCTCAAGCATTTCAGAGGACTCAAGATACTCTTCACGGGAAACAGATTGTTCGGATCAGCCGCCGAGGCCACATTCGAGACAGTAACTCCAAAGCAGAAGGAACCAGAATTCATAGAAGACGCTCTCAGTGGACCAGCTCTACAGAATCTTTTTGAAGAAGCCATGGAGGTGCCAAACCTGATTGACCTGGGCTCCGAAAACAGCATGATCGCCATGATTGGGACAGCAGAAGCCAAGCCTCTCGACCCCCGAACCCTCATCAAGCATCCAGCAATGCCACTGAAGAACTGGGTAACTTTCACCGGACCAAGGGCAACCAGACAGAAATGGAAGACAAGCTGGGCCTGCACCCACATCTCTCTAAACCTGGTCTCGAAACCTCTGAGTCAGTCCTTGTAAAAGTCCAGTCCTCTGAGTCATCCTACGGCCTTACGCCGGAAGACTATGATAATGTAGCCAACCATGTATTTCCGTTCTCGTTTAATGAAAAGTCTGACCTTTTGGAGTATCCTCTCATTGCCACTTTAACAACTGATAAGTTAACAAACAACTTAAAAGACGTTAATAACTCAATTGACAAAGAAGCAGACACATTAAATGAACAATACATTAAAGAAGTTATCAAGCGTGTAGTAGACCGAGAGGGCAACCGGGCCCAAGCTGCTGAAGAGGTTATGACCAAAGTGAACCTGGGGTCAGTGCAAGAGCTTAAAGAGACACAAGTGGGCAGTTTTTTCGCCGATGCAGAAAAAGAAGCCCTGATAAGCCTCCTCCGGGAGTATGTTAACGTGTTCGCCTGGTCATACCAGGAATCGATCCCTCGATCGTGGAGCACAAAATTCCCCTGGATCCAGAATCCAAGCCTGTCAAACAGAAGCTGCGCAAGATCAAGCCAGAGTCGTCCTTGCAAGTGAAAGAAGAGATTGAGAAAATGCTCCGAGTTGGTTTCATCAGAGTGATTGAGTACCCGACTTGGCTCTCCAACATCGTGACAGTCACCAAGGCCAATGGAAAGGTCAGATGCTGTGTGGATTTCCGGGATCTCAACAAGGCCAGCCCTAAAGATGATTTCCCACTGCCTAACATCGATATGCTAGTCGACACCACGGCAAATTTCGAAGTAAAGTCCTTCGTGGATGGGTTCGCCGGATATAATCAGATCAAAATGTCCGAGGAGGATCAAGCCAAGACTGCTTTCAACACTCCGTGGGGGACATACTGCTACACGGTCATGTCGTTCGGTCTGAAGAACGCTGGGGCTACTTACCAGCGAGCTGCAACAGCCCTCTTCCATGGCATGATTCACAAAGAAATCGAAGTATATGTCGACGACATGATCATCCACTCCAGAGGATCAGACATGTAGCACATGACAGATCTGAGAAAGTTCTTCAACAGACTCAGAAAGCACTCCATGAGATTGAACCCTGCGAAGTGCACCTTCGGCGTCAAGCGTGGCAAGGTACTGGGGTACATGGTTACAGAAAGGGGTATCGAAGCCGATCCCAAGAAAATCAAGGCCATCATCGACATAAAGCCGCCTCAGACCCTGACAGAAGTGAAAAGTTTTATGGGAAGACTCCAGTACATCAGTCGCTTCATCAACCAGTTGACATCTCTCTGCGAGCCAATGTTCAAACTGATGAAGAAGAATGCCGACATCAAATGGGACTCCGAGTGCCAAACAGCTTTCGAGAAAATCAAGACATACTTGGTGAATCCCCCAATTCTGTGCCCACGACATGAAGACAAGCCACTACTCCTGTACCTGACAGTAACAGACACGTCAATCGGAGCAATGCTGACACAAGAACAGAAAGATTCCAAAGTTGAGCATGCAATCTACTTCGTAAGCCGGAAGCTTCAAGGAAGTGAACTCAGCTACTCAGCGTTAGAGAAAACTTGTACCGCCTTGGTATGGGTAGTCGGGAAAGTGAAACACTACATGCAGTCACATTCAGTGCTCCTGGTCTCCAAAATGGACCCCGTCCGATATCTCTTTGACAAGCCATCCCTGTCAATGAGACTAGCCAAGTGGTCATTCTTCCTGGCTGAGTTCGACATCAAGTACATGGTCAGAAAATCAAAGAAGGGCAGATAATGGCGGATCAGCTGGCAGACTTCCCAAGCAGTGAACCTAAGGGTCCTGATCCGCAATTTCCGGACGACGGAATCTTTTCACTCGACAGCGCAAATCGCTGGCAACTCTTCTTCGATAGGGCAACCAACAAGAATGGGAATGGTATTGGAATGCTCCTTGTCGATCCCAAGGACGAGCACACTCCCATAGCCATCAAGCTGAATTTTGAAACAACCAACAATGCCGCAGAATACGAAGCCTTCGCAGCCGGTCTGGAAGCCCCTCTCGAGCGCAACATCTCAAAACTGGAAGTATACGGAGACTCAGCATTGATCATCAATCAAGTATCCAACAAATGGAAGACGGTAGATTCTGGCCTTCAGAAGTACCACTCGTACAGGGAGGATCTCATTGCTCAGTTCAAGGACATCTCTTTCCATTATTTGCCAACAGACAGGAACCATTTCGCAGATGCCCTGGCTACCCTAGCATCTCTTGTCGAAATTCTCGATGGGAAATCAGTAAAACCCCTCAGAATAGGCAGACGGAAAACACCCGCCTATTGCTGTGAGATCGAAATAAAAAATGAAACGATCGACGAACCCTGGTATAATCAAATCTACCGGTACCTCCAAAACGGAGAAGCTTCCTTCACAAATGAAGATGGAAAATACAAAGAAGGGATCAAAGCCAAAAACATGATGGCATTAAAACGCCTGGCATCCCATTTCGTCATTCTGGTGGGTATGTTGTACAAGAAGCGCCACCAAGGGCCACTCCTTCGGTGTGTAAACAAAGAGAAAGCCAGCGAGCTAATGAACGAAGTTCACAATGGAACCTGCGGTCCGCACATGAACGCCAGAGCATTGACACAGATCATTCTCCGTATGGGATACTATTGGATATCGATGGTCACAGACTGCATCCAGTTCGTCTGAAGCTGCGACAAATATCAACGGTTCTCCAACCTCAATCACATCCCTCCTCATGAACTCTATTGCATGACTACACCATGGCCTTTCACCACATGGGGAATCAACGTCATCGGCAAGATCACTCCACCAGGGAGCAATGGTCACGAGTTCATTCTAGTCGCAGTCGACTACTTCACCAAATGGGTATAAGCCAGATCGTACAAGGTACTGAATTCTAAGAAGGTGGCCGAGTTCATCAAAGAGAACATCATGGGCCGATACGGAGTACCCAACGAGATCATATCCGACAATGGGACCCACTTTGAAGGAGATTGTGACCAACTGCTGACCGAATTCAGAGTCACACGTCACAAGTCTTCTCCTTACAGACCACAAACCAATGGTGCAGTAGAGGCAGCAAACAAGACTCTTGCCATGATAATCAGAAAGATGACCACCAGAGGTTGGGACTAGCCCGAAAAGCTACATCTAGCCCTCTGGGATACAGAACATCAGTCAAAACCGCCACAGGGGAGACTCCATTCGCACTTACCTACGGAATGAAAGCAATGTTACCCGTAGAATTGGAAATTCCATCCCTCTGAGTCCTCTTGGAAAACGGGATCAATAAAGTCGAATGGCTACAGAGCCGTCACGACGAACTTGCTCTACTCGGCGAGCGCAGATTGAAAGCCATGGAACACACTCGAGCCTACCAAAGCAGAATGGCCCGAGCATTCGATAAGAAAGTCAAGATCCGAGACATCAGAGAAGGCGACTTGGTGCTAAAGGAAAAGCCTCCTACGCAGACCAATCCCCTCGGAAAAGTGGGAGCCTACCTGGATAGGACCGTTCGTGGTACAAAGAATCTTCTCCGGAGGAGCCATGAAGTTAGTAGATTTGGATGGGAACCCTTTCGTTAACCCTGTGAACGGAAGCAAGCTCCGTAGATACTTCATTTGAGGAAGAGCACAAGTCAACTCTCCTTCCCCATACACCACCCCCTCAGTAAAATTAAAGTGCTAAAAGAGTAATACCCAACTGGATACATTCCTAATAATGATCCAGGTAAAAAACAGGGTCGCACTTCTTTTATCTTTGTTTTTCTCAAATTCACCTAAAGTGTCGAACTACGGTGACCTGAGCCCCTTAGTCCAATTGTAAAAAGGGAACGTAGGCAGCCATCATTGGTTCGGTCTCAAAAAACAAAAAAATAATAATAAGCATCAATTGCTTGTGTTTCGAAAAACTCTTTTCAATTAACCTACAAATTCATTATGGTTAAAACAATCTTTGATGAGTTCAAGCACGGTCAACTCTTGACTCGCTGCACGCTAGCAAAACTACAATAAAACATTAATCAGTTAATGTGTCTGCAATGACAGTAGGTGGATACTCTGGACAGCAAGGTCAACCTAGTTTCCCGTACTTGGTCCTTCATCCTTCTTCCCCTTCCCTTTCCCACCGCGAGTGTTCTTCACCTTCACAGGGAATATTCCGGTAGTCCTTCTACCTGGCTCAGGGACCCTTCCCGACGCCTCCGTCAAGCCTGTAGCTGTCAACGCAGCCCTTTCCCTAGCTCTGTCTTGAGCTGCCTCTCTTCAAGCCATCATAACCGTGCTTTGATCAGCCTCCCAATCAGCATTGGCCTCATAGTCAGCCATGTTGTCCCCAGTACGATTCCGAGGGTTAGCCCCCGCTTCGGTCCTCCTCAAGGTCGAGCTGTCAAGGTGATCAACACCCAACAGCTCATTCCGTCTCCACAAGATAGACATATGTGTCTCCCCCTCTCCGGTGAAAGAGAACCCTGGTAGAAAAGGACGTGTATTGCCACAACCGCGTGAGCAGCAATAGCGTCGAAGGATCTTCCATCAGCAGAGATCCCACCTCAAAGGTAGCAGCATGACTCAAGCTCGTCAATGGCACCTGCTCCAGCCCGTACTGTCGCAGAACCAAGGATGGAATGTAGAAGGCCGTCTGGGACAGCCCCGACACTCTGACAACCAAAAGACCCTCCTGAGCGGTCCGACAAGTCTGTAACTTCCAGTGGGGAACCCCCCATCACAAGTGATGCGTGCGGAGTCTGGCCATCCAGAGCTCCAGCTCAGCTTGATCGCCCCCTATCACCAGAGGACGTCGAGAAAAGGACCAAGCGTCACAATACATTGGCACCTCAGGCATCATCTCCAATCTCTCCCTCAACCACATAGTGATCATAGCGGGACTCCCTCCCCACATGTATCTGCTGCCGTCGCCATCCGACCTATGCCCAGGAACGTCTCGCCCAGAACCAAAGGCACGATGTATCCCCCATTCCGGCACTGCCTCACCAGGTCCAGTACACTGTGATAGCACACACCCAGGGACTTGAATGTGAACAAAGTAGCAATCGCGCACAGAGCAAACGCGTCCCACGCAAAAACGCTCCCCTCACTACCAGCAAATCTATCGGGCAGTCCCGAAATGTCAACATAATCAGTGTTCAATATCAGCATCCCATATGCTTCTCCAGCCGAGATACCAAGAAGAGACACTAAATTCTCAACAGTGGCCATGCCACCCGCATAGGGAAGAACCAGCTGTTCCGTCTCAGGTCCTCCTAGAATGGCCCAGAAATCTTCGAACGTGGGAGTGATTTCGTTGTACGAAAATTTGTACACATTCCTCCGTACGTCCCAGAAACGAGCCGCTGCTCTCAAAAGATCCCAATCTGGCATGAAATCCTTCAAAGCCCAAATAGATTTCATCCCGTAACAGCCTTCGAAAAACCCCTTATTTTGCCTCGTGTGGTTCCGTACCCACGACTGGAAATTTTCCAAGTATCGCTCTTGCATCCGAGACGATAGCTTAGGAAAGGGAGCCATGAAAAAAGTGAAGAAAACCTTAGGAATTTGAAAGGAATTCAGCTAATGGTCTAAGGCAAATGCGCAGTTTCTTACGAATTGCAAAGCTGAAACTGCAGTTTAAAAGAATCAGGAATTTCATCCTCAGTCCGGCCGGACTCTCTCTCCAGTTGACTTGGTCAACTCTACAGCCAGCTGCTCTTAAATTGGAAACAATTCCAAACCAAGCCCTGTTCATGCTTTTGTGAATCTGCGTGCTCACATGGTTTCAATTAACCAAAGCCAACACCTCTTCCGCCCCGGGCTCGTGCAACAGTGCAATTAATTAAATATCATTGCATATAGGCATAAATTTTGACCCATTCAATTTTTCATGCGTGTTTCATTTTATTTATTTTTGATCAACCTACTTGCTTATTTGCCAAAATAAAAAGAAGGTAATCACTAAATAGATGTGCAAAATACAGGTTCCGCCTCAAGGGCGCCTTTTCAAATACAAATCAAATCGTCTGGACAATGCACGCATTTTGTCTAAAAAGCAATAAAGGAGGACTACTCAGAGTCCTGCTCGTCATTCGAGCACTCGATGCACTGCTCCGCAGCAGCCGGATCCGTCGAGAACAGATAATCTCCGAATTCCTCCAGGCAGGAATACGCGAAAGGCCTCCTCTGTGCCTGCTAACTCGAGGACTCTCCCTGCTCGTGCCCCGAATGCGAAGGAGGACGAGCTCCAAACCCCGCCGTTCCGCCCGAGAACTGGCCAAATCCCTGCGCAAAGTACGCTCCACCAGTCGTGGAGGCAGACGAATCTCTCGGCCTAGACGGCCTCGGCTCACGAACAGCCACGCTCCTCCGGGAACTGCACCTCAGGAACTCTACGAGCCTCCTAGTATAGTTGGCCCACCCATCCAACTGTCTCATGGCTTGATTGTACGTACGACCAGACACCTGAAAACCAGGAAAGTCGTCAGAAGACAAGCAAAAAGTACAGATGCAACATTTGCAGAATGCTACTATCAAATGCAGAAAATCAAAAGCGCTCACCGAAGCGTTGGGGTCCACCCTGTACTGAGGCCTCGGCTCCTCCGGAATAGGGATCACCAACCGCCTGCGCGAACCGTCCAGCCCCTCGTACGCCAGCCTAGTACGTGGGAGCGGGAGATCTCGGGGATATCCAGGGCCCTTGCCCTCCCTGTGCAGCACCTGCAGGCTCCTCAGCCTCATCCTCAAGAAAGTGTCATAGTCCGCTCCCGCTATGACATACTCGATATAGAACACGCCCTGTCTATACCGCTCCAACTCCTCCATCGGCATCGACAGAGGATGCTGCATGTGTAGAGGCAGATCCACCGGCACTATTGGAAGAGACCCCGGACCGTGCTGACGAGTCACCCTCTCCCCCAGATACATAGCATCGTAGTGAAGTCCCACCAGCAGCTTCCGCCGACGCGTGACCTCACTAGCAACCTGGACCGTACCAGCGTGAATCCGGCTCCACCAGGTCAGCTGGATCCGCTCGGAGAACTCTCGGCTCAGGGCCTGAGACACCTCCGCATACGTCAACTGAGTGCCCTCTCTCGATGACACCGCCTTCTTCGCCTTCTTCTGCCAAGATAGCATGGCAGGGAACAAGGACTGGTACGCCTCCCTAATCTCCCACCGCTACGGGCTGAACACCTCAAAGCACCAGACCTGCCAAGCAAATGGAATGTTATGTCAGCTACAAAGCAGATACATACGAGTACAAAAATGAGACGAGGAAGAGAAAAAGACGTGAACTTACATCCAAAGCGAATGAGAAACAGCACAAGGTGTTCTCCTCTCCCCGCGAGAACCTATCCAAGGCATGGTAGAGCTCAGCCAGTCCAGCCTCCCCCCATGCGAACCCCCTTACGGCATCCAGATTTGTCAGCGACCCAAGCAGAGGGAAGTGGCAGAATGTGTCAGAAGTCGGGAACAGAGTCGCCGACAGCGCGAACCATAGGAACCCTCGAGCCAGACGCTCAGCGGTCATCCTCGGGGAACCCTCCCCATAATCATCAATGCCCCTCCTCAAATGAATCTCCATCGGCCAGTACCGAATACCTAAGCCCCTGGCATCGGTGATATCAAAACCCAGCAGCTCCGACAACTGCCGCAGGGTATAACCATCAACCCACACCAGCGCGTTGCCCCAGGTTGGCAACCCAGTGATAGCTGCAAAGTCAATGGGAGTCACCGTCGCCTCCCCCCACTTGAAGTGAAAATTGTGGGTCGTGTCCCACCAGTACTCGCTCAGAGCTACGTACATGGACCTCGCCCTCTGCGTCTCAGCCACCGCGGCTACCGCGCTGATAAATCCAGCCAAGCCGGAGTCAACCACCAACTGCCATGGACTCCTCTCTCAGTCCCGAGCCTCGTCCGGGAGTATCTCCCCTGGCCTTCGCCGCCTCAAAGGCTCCCCGACTCTTCTGGTTGTGAACATCAACTGTCACTCGCCCCTGCAGGTGAACACGGCAAAATACGTTAATACAGAAGCGACATCAACAGAGTGCACGAACGCATGTCAAAATGATGCAATGCAGATACAGTTCTCATTTCTTTCCTAAAATATTTCCATCCCGGTTGGAATATTAACGGTCCAAGATTTCCAAAACATTTCGAAAACTCCATCGAATCCGGAACTTTCAAAACATTTCGAAAACTCCGTCGAATCCGGAACTTTCAAAGCCTTTCGAAAACTCCGTCGAATCCGGAACTTTCAAAGCATTTCGAAAACTCTTTCGAATCCGAAACTTTCAAAACATTTTGAAAAATCCGTCGAATCCGGAACTTTCAAAAGCATTTCGAAAACTCCGTCGAATCCGGAACTTTCAAAACATTTCGAAAACTCCGTCGAATCCGGAACTTTCAAAACATTTCGAAAACTCCGTCGAATTCGGAACTTTCAAATCCTTTCGAACATTTTCGAAAATCTACTCCGTCCCGATTTAAACATACTTTAAATTTGGAAAACACATCTAGGCATGGAATTTTGCGACCAAAATTTTTATGTCATCTACCCGTGGTGTCCATTAAACTACATTCTAGTCAATTTCGACAAAGGCGCATAGCAAAGTTAAAAGCCCCAATCCGGGCACCAAAATCCCTAACTCATTCATAGTCAAAATTTCTAACATTTAAAGAATGCACATTCTTAAAATTAATGGAATTTGAAGGAAGTGTACCTGTCTCTTGATCCCTCCTTTGGATTTGTGGTTCTCCCTAGCCGGGTAGAACTCCGCCGGATTCAATGGAAGAGTAATGGTTCGAATGGTCCGAACCAACCGCGTTCTTTCGTCATCGGTCCTTCCATGACGAACCATTGGTTCCAAGTCACCCTCCATGTTGATTTTCCCTCACAAATTTGAGCAAACCTCACAATTTGGAATGGTTTTTCTCTCCTCATTTCTCTCCCTCTCGTCGGAATGGATGGAAGAAATGGCCAAATTTTGCTTCTGCCTCGGCGCTGGAATGAACCTGGTCAACTTCAGGTTTGGTCCGGCCGGACTCTTTCTGCAGCAGAAAGATTCCTTGCCAATTCAGCCCCTCAACTTTTCACAGTTTCAATTTTACCCCTTTTGGCCCCCAAAAGTGTAAAATTTCCCCAAAGTTAGACATTTCTAACACCCCTCCCCCGAGGTCAAGCCCAATTAGTTTTCACTAACTCTCATCTCCAGACGTTAAATTCCCAGTTAGTTTTCACTAACGCTCATCTCCAGACATTAAATCCCAGTTGACGTTTGACATTCAAACGCTCACTTTCGTCCCAGTTGACGTTTGACATTCAAACGCTCAATCCTGTCTCCGGACATTCTAGTTACAATTCCATCTCCCGACGTCAAAATTCCTATTGGTTTTCACCAATGTTCACTTCCCCGGCCGCCAGTCGTAAGCCCGATCGTCCCACCTCAGCGGTCATCAAGGTAAGCCCGCACAAAAATCCCTCTTCGGAAATCACCGTAAGCCCGAACATTCATCCCCAGCAGGATCCTAAGGCCATCCGCCTAAGAAGAAACATCAATCAACCGCCTCAGTTCCTAACTGACCCCGTCAGAACCCTGGATGCTCTTCTCCATCGATGTGTCAGTCTCTCCCGATACCACATCCCGTTCCTAACCCGGTGGTTAGAACGTCGATCCTTCTGTGCTGTTAATAACGCCAGTTTAACACAACCATTCCCATCATTGCCACCCTATCCCTGGAGGATAAACCTGGTCGTCATCATAAGTCCAGTCACTCTGGTTTGAGGCGCCACACGCCCTCGTATGTTCCAGTCACCCCGGTTTGAGGTGCCACACACCCTCGTATGATTCAGCAACTCCGGTTTGAGGCGCCACACGCCCTCGAAGGTTTCAGAAATCCCAGGTTCAGACGCCTCACAATAGTCTCCATTCAGGTACAGGCACCTCGCGATGGTCTCATTCAGGTTTAGACGCCTCCCAACAATCTCGCTCAGGTCAAGGTCCCCACGCGCGGCTCCTTGCACCTACGAACTACGATCGGCTTGATTTCCGCTCGAGATACGTAGGAATCCTTTCGCTAAGGGTCCAGCCAGCTGACCGCCCAGGTCTTTCAAAGTAAGGTATCCCCCGATTTGGATCCTTATCTTGTTCAACGACCCCACCTCCTTCGGAAGTGACGTCACTGAGGGGCTAACTATAAGTACCCAAATCCGGATCGCCAAAATCTGTTAGAAGTTAACTGGAATCCGTTAACTGGCTCGCTCCAGGTTAACCGGAACCCGTTAAGCTCCCCGTTCCCCAGCCAACGAGACGTCTCGGGACTACCCCGAGCATCCCGACGTCAAAGCGTACTCAACACACGTCGTCGCACGTAAAAGTACGGCTTTCCCTGAAAAACGCACATTTCGGGGGCATTTCAGACATTTTCCGGACTGTTATTTTAAAAACGGACAAAACCGGGAAATAATGGCACGAACTCCCATGGCTTGTGAGTCACAGGGACATGTGGCTCACATGCCACAGCTCCCCCATCACCTCTCAATCAAATTCAGAGTGAAAAGACAAAAATACCCCTGGTATACAGTCTCAGTCCGACCGGACTCATTTGCAGACAATCCAGGAATTGCCAGCAAGTCCCTCCAATTTCCAAATTTCACAAAACCCCCCTGATTTCACCCTCAGTCCGTCCGGACTCATGCTGAATTTTCACCTATAAATACAGAGGCTGTCAAAGCCATTTATAACACAAAAAATTACCCCTTTCACCCAAAAGCCACGGCCCAACTGAGTTTCACCCCTTCCCAAGGCCCCATTTCACCTCGATTCACGTGAAAACTCTGTATTTCGATCAAATACAACCCCCGCCACCTCAAAACACCGTTACAAACACAATTTCGTATCCCATATATGCCCCCCGAGCCAAAGGAGCCGACCCTAGCCATAGGTAGCTCCCTCTCTCTTTTAAACTCTCGTTCCGTCTCGGTTTACGCCCCAGTCGCTACAACCGTTTCAGACGACACTGTTGAAATGTAGACGCCTCCGTCTAACGGGGTCCGATGCATTTTAGTCCGTGATCTTCTTCTCTTCCCGTAAGAGAAGTAATCTCGGGTTAAAACGGCGTTCCGACCCCGTTCCGTTTACTTTTATGTCATTTACAAATTCTGGATCGTTTGATCCGTCGATCGTCATTTAAATTCCTGTCATTTACAAATTCCGAATTGTTTGATCCGTCGAACATCCTTTACTTTCATGCAACTTTACAATTCCGAGCCGTTTGGCTCGTCGATCGTACTTTACAATTTCGGATCGTTTGATTCCGTTGATACCGCACTTTAAATACTGTCATTTACAAAGTCCGACCCGTTTGGATCGTGATAGTATTTACTTTTCAAAGTCCGAGTCGCAACCTGATTCGTTGATCGCATGTCATTTAATGCCTTTTTCCCGTAAAAATGCTAACAATGTAATGCCCGGTTCAAAACCTGAGTTCAACCTTCGAACTCTCTTTCAAAATGCGCGAAATGACGTTTGGCATTCAAATGCTCATCTTCAAACTTAAAAGCCACCTTTTTACATTCAAAATCATTTAATATGTTTTTTCCGTAAAATCGTTAACAATGACACGCCCGGTTCAAAACCGGAGTTCGACCTTCAAACTCTCTTTCAAAACGCGTGAAATGACGTTTGGTATCCAAATGCTCATCTTCAAACTCAAAATCCGACGTTTGACATTCAAACGTTTTTTCTTAAAAGTCAACATTTGACACTTAAGTTAAGCGGTCAAAATCAGCCCTCGTGCCACTTTTTCCTAAAACTTCCAAAACCGACGTTTGTCATTCAAATGCTCATCTTTTCAAACAGAACCATAATCAACATTTGACATTCAAACCAAGATTAAGCTTGTCATTCAAGCCCCCATTTCAAAATGCAAACACACACACACACGCACACGATTTCGAGAAAGGTAGAAAGACTCGTCATACGAGGCGTTTCGGGTGATCTCAATATACTCTTCCCGAAACGTAACGTGACCTCCGAACCTAACAATCTCTGGTACTAAAAAAGATTTTTACTTGTTTTTGCTACCAATAAAAATGACCCCCTGTTTTCAAAGCCTTTTCCTATGTTTTTGCTACCAATAAAAACAACACTATTTTCAACCAATAGCCGTTTCTCAACGTTTGGGCTCAGAATACAAAAACCGCGTGGCGACTCCTCTCTCCTTCCCGAAAGCGAGGTCTCAGACACCAACCCTCCTGAATGAACGCTCACCGAAATCATTTAAAAATGAGAAAATTTTCCTTTGAAATGAAAAGTTTTCCGGTTTTTTGGGAGTCGCCACGCCGTTTTTTTGATGAAAACATTGAAAAACCAATTTTAAAGAGATTTTGGGTTCGAGGGTCTGGTTACGTGTTTGGGAAGAACTTGAGAGTTCACCTAACACGCCTCTTTCGAGACTTTCAATCAACATTGGACAATTATAGACATTCAAAGTGTGTGTGCAATATTTGTCAACAAGTAAGGCATTCAATTTTGGAATTTCATTAATGCTATAGGGACTGGATACAACTTGTGAGCCATGATAGGGGGCCACACCCTTTACATATGATGATTTTCATCACAAGGCAGAAGGCTGAGACAATCTTCTCAGGAAGCTCTGATGTCGTCCGACGCAGGACTTCCCATGAAGGGGATGTCGGACGACAGAAGACCTCATGGTCAGATTGTCTATTACAATGACAAGGCCACTCTGAAACTGGAATACTATTATTTTACCCAATAAAGACACTATTTAGTGGTCTAAGTTCAGTTTGGGGGTTGATAGGAGTGAGCAAAGCCATGATTGACTTTTAATGATACGGATGTCATATGACATAGAACATCCGAAGTCGTCTATGTCATATGGCAAACCGCCTCTATCAATAAATTGCACCCAAACAGACCTTAGGCACTCCAAATAGTGGCTTATGAGCCAAAAAATACTTAGGTAAGCTTTGAGTTACGAAAGGGGATCAAATCTGACAGATCTGAAGTCCAAAAAAGGCTTTATAGCCTTCTGGGAGCTCTATGTCGTATGACACAGGATCTCCAGAGAGTCCTGTGTCGTCCGACAAGAGTGGCCTATTTCAGTGCCCTTCAGTCTGTTTGATTTCTCCTTTGTTCTCAAAGCAAACCAAGTAATTTTATTAACTGTAAGCAGTAATATAGTAGTATTATGTGAGTATTATGGGAGGATCACATGGCTTTAGTGGCCAAATGTGATAAATCACATGTTTATGGCCACTTTTATGTAGCCATCACCTCCTAACTCAATGGAAATAAGCAAAGATCTAAACTTTATTGATGCTAATGTCACCAAATGTCCAGATCTAAGGTGGGGAGAAGTGAATATTGAAGATTCACTTCTCCACCACCTTTATCATGCAAAACCCCCAATATTTCACATAATATCTAAGCAAATGAGCATGCAAGGTGATATAAGTGTATGAAAGAGCTTATTAAAGAGAGAAAAGGATTTAGTGGATGCCTATTGTAGTCCACAAGGTAAGATTACCAGTAGTATGGTGTCTACCCCTTCAACACACCAATAAAGGAACCTCTTCTTTGGATCTTGGCTTTGGTGTATGTGTGTATATGAGGAGGGAGGTGAGTGTGTGTGTGTTTGAGAGAGAGAGAGAGACTCTATTTCTACAGAGTTTTCCCTATTTTTACTGATATCCTCCCAAAACTCTCCCAAGGTCCTCTAAAATGATCAGCCATGCCTTGTATTTATAGGAAGGCTGATGGGAAGACCTATGTCGTCCGACAGAGGCAGTTAAACCGCCTTAGTGTCGTCCTATGCCGGACGACAGCGTACATCATTTTGGCACAGTTGGGCCGAATGGATGGCAGGCCCAATGGGTTGAATGGGCTGCTGGATAATTGGACTTATTTTGCTTCTTTAGCAATTATATGAGCCCAAAAACCAAGGAAAGTGGACCCAAAACATAAGTTCGGGTCGGGGTACTCACAGAGCCCCTCGGCGACGTCACTTCCACGGGAAGTGGGGTCGTCGACACAATGAGAATCCCGAGCCGGACACGAACGGCGGGGAAAGAGATGACCAAGATGGGCAAGTGGCTGGACCTCTTTATGAAAAGGATTCCTACGTATCCCGTGGGGGAATCAAGCCGAATCGTAGTTCGTCAAAGATGGACGTTTGCATCCCGGGGGAATCGACCATGATGGTCATGCGGCTGGACCTTTTATGAAAAGGATTCCTACGTATCCCGTGGGGGAATCAAGCCGAATCGTAGTTCGTCAAAGATGGGGTGCCAATGAAAGGCCACAGGTTTTGTACCCGAAAAGTGACTGTTCCAAGGGGAGTCACCCCGAAGGTGGGCATTTGTACCCGAGATTGACTGTTCCAAGGGGAGTCACCCCGGGGTTTTGACTTTTTCTTTGGGAGTCACCTGCGAATCTTGACTTTTTTCTTTAGGAGTCACCCGCGAAAGATTGACTGTTCCAAGGGGAGTCACCCCGGATTTGACTGTTTTTCTTTGGGAGTCACCCGCGAATTGAGTGTTTTGATGGGGAGTCACCCCGAAGATGCTGACTTTTTTCTTTGGGAGTCACCCGCGAATTTGACTGTTTTGATGGGGAGTCACCCCGAAGGTTTGACTTTTTCTTTGGGAGTCGCCCGCGATTTGACTTTTTTCTTTGGGAGTCGCCCGCGATTTGACTTTTTTCTTTGGTAGTCACCCGCAAATTTGCTGTGTGGGAAACTGTACGGTTTTCCGGACCGGGTAGTTTATAGCCATTCCGGGCTATTGACTTTGATAACTGAGAGAGGTGGGCATTTGAACCCAAATGGAATGATGAATTTTGATGATAGGCAGTCAAGATAGACTGACAGAATTGACCAGGGGCAAAAGGGGAAAATCACCCCTTCTGGACTATGGATGTCGTCCGACATGGGGAGTTTCCCAAGCTATTTTAATTAAAACAGTAGGTCGTAAGACAGGGATCCAAAATCAGTGTGCCGCCGAGCTCAAAGAGAGAAAGAGAGAAAATTTTGAAAATTTCTTCCTCCAATTTCGATTTAAATCAAGAATTGATAATGCCTCCGCGAGCGGAATCGAGGAGAAATTTGCAAAGATTGTTGTTCGAGAGGAGGAGACTCGTCGATCGAAACAAACGGAAGAAATTTCCGGAGGGTAATGGACTTTATTCGGGCCTTGATTTTCATACTTCCACCATGGATCGGACAGGGGTAAGTATTCTAAATCATCGACCCTTCCCTTTTCCTTTCCGAAAATTAGATTTATAGGGTTTGAGATAGAATTTGGGAGAAATCGCACCCAAAGAGGAATTGCATGCTTGGCATGAAAAATGCATTGTTTTGAAAGGATTTTTATTTTTCGTTCTTTTGAAAGAATTGGGTGATTTTTTTTTTGAAAATGCACATGAATGAATGCACACATTTGTTATGAGTATGTTTTGATACCTGTGTTGTGCTCACCTGCAGGCTTTGCGGACCAAGGGGTCCCCTGAGGCGATTGCGACTATTTAGGGCCTTCTTCCTGGCTCTTCTGATCTGCCGGGTAGTCCCAAGGGTTTGGTTTTTGCTGCTGGTCTTGGACCATTCTTCACTGCCGTTGGAGACTTTGGTGACACGCCCAGGCTGGGCCGGATTTTCTGACACCCTATTCTGTAATGCCTCTACGATGGCATTGACTCTTCTGCTGGAGCCTCTTCGTGATTGGAGCCAGGTATCCACTTTTTCTTGGGGCGAGGCTGGTTTAGCTCAGGTGTATAGAGGCCTGGATGAGGTGAGCAGAGGCAGCGTGACCTCTTTGGATTTTTATCAGACTGTGCTGGAGGTATGCTTTTTGTTTTTTTTCGCACATTGACTGCTGCATTGACTTTTCTGTCATCATTCTTTTACTGTTGCTGCACACTGAAAACTTTTTGTCTGTGATTTCAGGTGTGGGTGTGAATGTGTGCCCAAATTTAATTTTTTGTTGGATTCACGCGAGTTTGAAAACATCTGGTTTAATTTGAAAAACGGAGTCGCCACGCCATTTTGATTTCCTCAAAACTTTGAAAAAAAGGTTTTTTTTTAGGGTTCGGAGGTTAAGTTACCCCTTGGGAAGAAGGGATCGTCGTTCACCCAAGGTGCCTTGCCGTAGCAAGTCTCCCAAGATTCCGTTTATCGTGCTTGCTTGCGTGCTTTCTTGTGTGCATGTGTTTGAAAAGAGGGGGGGGGAATGTCCCAAGTTGTCTTCCGGATGTACAAACCATTTAGTTGGTTGTCGTTCGGGATTCCTTGGATTTTATGTATTTGGGATTTTGATCCCGTCCTCATCTTGGACTTGTGATCATCGCTTTTTAACCTTGGAACTTGCGTGATCGAGAGAAAGACTCTCTTTTATAGTCCAAAATGAGGTTCTTTAGGAAAGGAGTGACCTTAGCCCATCAATCCTACGCCTTGAGACGATTGAGCTTATATTGGAGCTATCATGCTCGTCTCAAGCGATAATTGGAGATATCGGGTTCAAGGTTTATCCCTTTCTAAAGAGATTATGGCACCTTTAATGGAAGGAACGATGTAAAGATAGGATCTTTACACCGGTCCGTTCCGAAGGTTGCTAATGGGGACATGGGGAAATGCATGTAAAAATGACATTTTTAGTGAAAAGATGACATTTTTGGGTTGCAAATGATGCATTTGATTTGCAAAGGATGCATTTTTATATAAAGACATGATTTTTATGCAAATGATGCATTTTTATGAGGAAAATGGTATTTAATATGCAAAGGATGCACAAAGATTACATTTTGGAAAGCAAAGGATGCTAATTTGATTGAAAAGTAATGACTTTTAATGCAAAGGATGCATGAAAATGGGTTTTAGATGCAAAGGATGCACCTTTATGGTAAAGACATGATTTTTATATGCAAATGATGCATTTTAAATATAAAGATTGCATTTTTACGAGCAAAGGATGCATAAAGATGATATTTTTATGCAAAAAAGGAATTTTTAGGTGCAAAGGATGCACCTTTGAATATAAAGATTACATTTTTAAGAGCAAGTGATGCTTATTTCATGCAAATGATGCAAAGGGAAAGGGGGTATGATTTATATGAATAAAGATAGGATCTTTAACAACAAATACCAAGTCCCAAGCAAGATAATAGTAATATATGAATGCAAGGAGCAATTATATCACCTATGACAAGTATAATGCAAGGTAAGGGGGTGAGAGGTTACCAATGGTGGTGACCTCTTCTTCTTTGGGTCTTGCTTGGTGGATGGACCAACTTGGAAGGCTTCAAGGAGGAGGGAGGTGGCTTCTTGGCACTCTTCACCTTCTTGGAATTTCGCAACAGTGTTTGGAGAGCTTTTGGGACTGAATATGGTGTATGTTGTTGTTGTTGAAATGGGTAGAGGAGGGCTCTATTTATAGGCAGTCTGGATAAGGCTAATGAGGCCGTGCAGCTAGGATTCTTCTCGTAATGCAGCCGTGCGGCATTATCCAGTATGACTCAGCATTTTTCTAGAATCATGCAAGGCGGAAATTCTAGAAGGATGCCCAAATCAATTAAAACGTGCCCTTTTTATTTAGAGCAGTCCCTTCATCCCTCGGAAGGTTTGGAACAGTTCCGGAACTGTTCCCGGACTTTAGGAAAGTCCGGGGAATTACCGGGAAACTTATCCGGAAGGCATGAGCCAGATTTGGGTACTTACAGAAGCCCCTCGGCAACGTCACTTGCAGGGCGAGTGGGGTTGTCGATAGAAAAGGATCCGATCTGACGAATGCCGAGACGAATTAGGTGACCAAAGTGGTCGAGTGGCCGAACCTTAAGGTAGGCTACCTACGTATCCCGAGTGGGAATCAAGCCAGATCGTAGTTCGGAAAAGATCCACAGGGGAATGGCAGAGAGAAACTGGTCTCTTGCCGGGGAAATAGAAGAGAAGGTGACCTAAGAGGTCAAGCAATTGATCCTGCTGGGGATATGCTAGAAGTGACCGAGGTGGTCGGATGTCAAGACCTCTATGAGGGGATACTTCATCACTGAGGAGTGACGAAGGAACAGGGTGACCAAAGTGGTCGAATGGCTGGACCTTTTATGAAAGGCTACCTACGTATCCCGGGGGAATCGAGCCTTGGTCATAGTTCAAGCATCACTAGATAGTTAGGAACGATGTCTAGGATCCTTGAGGTTTTGAAAATTAATGGAGGTTGTCACCTGATTGGATACTAAAGCTTACGTCTCTATCGAGGAGATAGAGGTAGCTAAAGTTTGGAGAACTTGAGCGTACTTCTCAATTTGTGATAGAGGTAGCTAAAGTTTGGAGAACTAGAGCGTACTTCTCAATCTGTGACAGAGGTAGCTAAAGTTTGGAGAACTTGAGCGTACTTCACTATCTGTGATAGAGGTAGCAAAAGTTTGAAGAACTAGAGCGTACTTCTCAATCTGTGATAGAGGTAGCTAAAGTTTGGAGAACTTGAGCGTACTTCACTATCTGTGATAGAGGTAGCAAAAGTTTGGAGAACTTGAGCGTACTTCACTATCGGTGATAGAGGTAGCAAAAGTTTGGAGAACTTGAGCGTACTTCACTATCTGTGATAGAGGTAGCAAAAGTTTAGATTTCGACAATTCGGAGGTTGTCACCTAGCGTTATCCAGTTATAACTGGAGTAACGGAGGCGACTGGGGAAGAAAGTCTATTTTCGTAGGAGATAAAGGATACCTTTTGAAAAGGATGTTATCCTAGTTAAAGGATAACAGGAATTATATGCCCAAGTGGAAAGTCCAGGGGCAAAAAGGTAATTTCTGCTCAGAGCGAAAGAAGCCGCCCGGCATGAGAGGGAGGCAAAAGAGGCCGTACGGCCAGAAGCCTGATTTTTCCAGATTATTTAAAACAGATTTGAACGGGCATTGGGCATTGTTGCCGCCCTAAACTACCGAGAAAGAGAAAGAGAAGAGAGGAAGAAAATTCGAAAATCTTTCCATCCCTTTGCCTCTACTGATTTAGAATGGATCCGGAGGGGAATCCGATGCCAAGGCAAGCGAGGAGGAACATCTCCGAGGCCACTCTAAGGAGGAGGAAGGAGCTCGTCTGCACGGAGAGGAAGTATGACTTCCTTACGCCTCCATCGGAGCTTTATCCGGGCAAGAGGGAGCATAAATCAACGAATCCTCAATCGGTTGGGGTAAGCATTCTTAATTTGCTCAATTCCATTGATTTTGATTGAATTTTGATTGATTTAGGGCTTGACACGAATTTTAGGAATTTCTCGAATTTTCTTAGGATTTTAAACGATGATTTTGAAATCTTGATGATTCAACCTATGAGGCTAAGAAGATGAAAAAACATGCATGTGCAATTTATTTGACAAAAATAATGAGAATGACCCACTTTTTTTTTTGAAAATAAAAGTAAGAAGGATAATTGTCTAAGAGGTGACGGAGTTCTTGCATGTGCTAGAACTAGGTCATAGATGAGAAAACGGGATTTTGGATGTTGAAAAGGATTCATGCATGCCATTTTTGAGAAAAAATTAACGCTTATGTGCAAATAATTGTGGAAACTGTGATTTTGTGCTTAGGAGAGCAATGTGCTTGATGTGTTTCAAGTGATGAAAGACACGTTTTTTTTATGCAAAGGATGCTAGAAAAATTTTATGAATGCTTTTCTTTTTGAAAGTATGTGCACTTTTGAATATATGCATGCTTTTTTGAAATGAGACGAAGGACTGACACATTTCTTTTGTGTGCTTGTCTACAGGAGAACAAGTCTAGGGGACCTTCCGAGATTGCAGTCAGGCTATGGCAGAGGATGCCCGATTTTGAGAAGAATGGGGTGAACCCCTAAGCAGCTTGTGAGGGCTACCGGCCTTGATCTGTTCATTGAGGCCATCGGCAGAGGTATTCACATTACCTCCAAGAGCAAGGGCTTGATCCAGGCCCTCTGGGAGTTCTGGTGGGACACCACCCACAGCTTTCACCTTAGCTGGGGAGAGCTTACGGTGACTCCGACCGATTTCACTGCTATCACTGGCTTACAGTTCACCGGGAGGCCTGTGACTTGGAGGGACCACATCACGGCGGAGGAGTTTAGAGATTTGGTTGGGTTTGAGCTTATTCCCAAGGGGCTCGGAATGGAGACGAGGAACGTCGAGGTGGCAGTCCAGAACTACATGCAGGGATTTGCTGCTAATGAGGTGACTGCCCACCAGCTTGCTAGAGCCTTTGTGTGGTTGATGCTGTCAGTCACCATTTTTGCCAATTCTGGGACTCTGGCTATGACTTGCCTCCTCGACTCTTTGGTGGATGTTGATGGGATTGGGACTGTCTCTTGGGGCAAGGCCGGATTGGCGGAGCTTTACTTCTCCCTGGACATGTACAGCCGGAATAAGGCTGCCTCCATGGATTGTTTCTCCTTCGCTCTTGAGGTAGTCCCTATTTTCTTTCTCTTTTCTCTTCCGTCTTGAGACTTTTATGAGAGAGCAATGACCTTTTTGAGGTTTTGAACATGCAGGTCTGGTTTTGCGAGGTGATCAGGTTCTTTCCGTGGAACCAACAGAGCGATGCTACCATCTTTCCCACTATGATCCGCTGGAGGGGAGATGTGAGAGACAAGTTCACCGGGAAGACCCGGATTACCTTCGATTACAAGATGGTGAGGCCAGTCATCAACAGGGATGGGCACGATGGAGTGGATTTCTACCCTTGGGGGAGGTATCCGAAGAATCTGCTAGGGGAGGCCGTGGAGGCGACTAGACAGAGAAGGTGGTTGACTGGGCTGACATGTGATGTCATCTATCTGGGGGACCGTTTTTCCAGGCAGCATGGCCATATCCCTCCATTGGATGCCATTACTCCTCTTGATCCTCCAGCACGGATGCTGCAGCCCCGGGATTGGTCGGCGGATGACATTGCTAGGTACCAGGCAGGCGTGGCCGCTGAGGAGTATTTTGATATGGATACCCCATATGCTGTCTTTGTGGAGCAGCGATTGAGGACGCCACAGAAACTAGTGAAGCTGGCTGTCACTCAGGGCTATAGGGAGGTCGAGCCTTCTGACCCGCCGATGCCTCATGCTCACCTTTCTTATGTGGTGAACGGGGTACCGAGGAGGTTCAGGATACCTGTCCCCGACACGAGGGAGCCCCAGTATACTCTGCCGCCGGACAGCACTGTAAGTACACTTTTAGGGTCTTTTCCCTTCTCTTTCAGATTTCTTTGCTTTTTTGCAATTCTGAGATTTTTCTGAGATTTTCTTCTCTTTTTCTCAGGTTCCAGCTCGCACCTATGACGGCTTGGTCAGGCAGAATAGGGGCTGGAAGGATGTATGCCGGTCCCTCTTGAAGAAGCTGGCTTGTGCTTCAAAGGCTGCAGCTAACGTGCAGGAGCCCGTGCGCAAGAGAAGGCACGTCGGGGGCACGACATCCACCTTATTGGCTTCGGAGTACTCTTCTAGTGCCATGCCTCGGGGACGGGGACCCAATGCCGGCATCCTGGAGCATCTAGCTGAGTACGAGCACGGGAATGTCCATCTTTCTGACATGAGCGACAGCGAGGACTTGATGAGGGAGACTAGCGTCTATGAGCTGAGTAGCGATGAAGAGGAAGGATCGGAGGCCTAGGAGGTCTCTAGAATTGAATTAGGAAGGAAAACAAACAATGAACAAGTTTTATGCACATTTTGTTTATTTTTTTGCTTTATTTGGGCGCCGATGGGGCGAAAACAATGTATTACTGTTTTATTTGCTTTTTCTAAATTATGCATTATTAATTTGCATATTACTTGAGCCTCGGGGCAGTTTTTTGCTTGGAATTGGGGCTAAAACTGGGCCAAAATGATATATAATGATATATAACTGCTTGGATGGTCTTTGGACATGCTTTTGTACAGGTTTTGGTTGGAAAAGTGGGGTGAAAACTCCCTTTGGGCAGCAACTTGGTTGCTGCAGATTTGTCTTTTACATCAGGCAAATGAGGCCGTGCGGTCTGGTCTCTGGAGCAAATGAGGCCGTGCGGCTCACAGTTCTGTCTGGACTGGTCATTTTCAGAATAAAATCAAGCCTTGGCCATTTCATTTCATTTTCAACTTAGACTTGTCCCAACTGTTCCCAGAGCACATTTTGGACCTAAAAGCATCATCTTTGATCATTTTGCAATGGAGAAGCCCGTCAGATTGCAAAGGGGGAAGAGAGACCGTTTTCTGTCCGATCTTCAGTCTTGGGTGAGATACAACTTTCAATCTCACAAGGGGTCGTTTGATTCTTCATTCAAGATCAAGTCTTTATGGCATTTGAAGGATCTCCCGCCCGATTGGGACCTTTTGAGAGCAGCAGCAAGGTTTTGGGACGTCCGGAGACACGTTTACTGCTTTTCTTACAATGAGATTGTCCCAACCTATGAAGACTTCAGAGCCTTGATTGGGGGTCCCGAAATTGAGGCTATATCGATTCCGCTGATCGAAGACGTGCCGGTGGCGGCAAAGCTTGCATCTTTTCTGCAGATATCTATGGGAGAGGCTGAGAGGATGATGATTGCTCCGGACAGGATTGACCTTTCTGATATCCCAGGCCGATTTGGATCTCCGGATATAGCTACGACCATGGTGGCTATGGATGCCTTTATCCTCTGCGTATTCTCGGCTCTGTTCACTGCTGAGTCCGTGGGGATCTGTCATGGCGGTCTCTTGGACATGGTCAGAGATTGCAGGGCTGGGAAGGACATTGTCCCACTGGTTTTGGGTGAGACCCTTCATGGTATTGAAAGGATGGCTAAAGGAGACCATTTCATGAGGTCTGGGAGCCTGCTGTGTTGACTTTATAGCTGCAGGAGAGGCTCGGGGCTTTGCCAGGGGCTTTGCCGACTCAGTGCCCTTGGGTGATTTCTCGGAGGGGTGCACCTAGGCAGCAGGACCAGGGTAGCTGGGAGCTGATGATGGCTAGGTTGTCCACTTCGGACATTCGCTGGTGGGTACCTCATTGGAGATTACAGACCATGAGGACATTTCAGGAGTCCTATATAGTGAGGGTTCCAGGGTTCTGCTGGTCATCCTTCTACATACCCTGCTTGGTGTCCAGGCAATTCGGGGCCTTGCAGGAGCCGTTGGGCGATTGGGAGGGCATCCGCACCATGGAGGTGGTGCCATTAGATATGAGAGACCCAGCCATCTTCTCTTTCTTCTCGGCTTGGACATACACCGTTTTCCCACCCAGGGCTATCTTCAGGAGCAGGAAGAGTACCATCTTGACCACTGTCTACTTGGACTGGTACGAGATGGAGATGGGAGTGACTCAGGTCATATTGGGGGAGAGACGTTAGGCTTTATTGGGGGCTGACTGCGACTTGAGTAGGACTCTGAGGGAGACTGAGGCTAAGGCGAGTCCCCATAACCAGTCAGGTGACCTTATCAGGGATATGGAGGCTCAATATAAAAGGCTTTCTGAGGTCGCTCCCTTGACTGAGGCTCAGAGGGAGAAAGTGTGGACCCGTGCCCGTGTTGAGAGGGCACTTATTGACACAGGTTTGATGGAGGCTCCTGTGAGGATACCGGAGATCGGAATGAGGGAGACTGACATCATGGAGAAGAAGAGAAAGAAAACTCGACGGGGTCGAGGTAAAGGGAAGAAGACCAAAGAAGACTCAGTGAATGACGACTGACAGATCTTTTCTTAGGATTCCCTTATTGCCATTTTGCAAACACAGTAATTTATTAGGCATTTTATTGTATTTTAGATCTTTGTAGCAGGTTAGCAGAGTCAAGAGTAGACCGTGCTTGAACTCATCAAGAAGTTTTTAACTTGTAATGAACAAGAGATATTTATCTTAGAAATTAATCAAGACACATTTCATGGAAATTCAGATGTCTTATTGATTGGGACCCGTTTTATGAAAACTGGAATGCCCTTTATTTATTTTTTTATTGTTTAGACCGAACCATAAATGGCTGCCTACGTTCCCCTTTTACAAGAAAGACTAAGGGGCTCAGGTCTTCGTAGTTCATTCTGGTGAACTTTTGATTTTTTTTTATATGTGCAACCCTGTTTTTTGCCTAGGCCGCCCTTTTTGGATTTTTAGCCTAGCTGGGCATTACTCTTTTTGCACTAAGATTTTTTTTCTTCTTTTTTTTATGTGCAACCCTGTTTTTTGCCTAGACCGCCCTTTTTGGGTTTTCAGCCTAGCTGGGCATTACTCTTTTTGCACTAAGATTTTTTTCTTTTTTTTTATTTTCTTTTTTTTATTTTCTTTTTTTTTTTAGACATAGTACCTTCGGAGCTTATCACCGTTGACTGGGTGGACAAAGGGATTGCCGTCCAGGTCTGCAAGCTTCATGGCTCCTCCTGATAGTATCTTCTGCACCACATACGGGCCGATCCAAATGGGTTCCCACTTTCCCAGGGGGTTATCTCTGGTAGGGGGCTTCACTTTCAACACTAAGTCACCCTCTTTGATGTCCCGGCCTTGACTTTCTTGTCAAATGCTCTGGCCATTCGCCTCTGGTAGGCTCGGGTGTGCTCTATGGCTTTTAGCCTTCTTTCGTCGAGCAGGGCCAACTCATCATGCCGGCTACGCAGCCATTCTACTTCGTTGACACTGTTTTCCAGGAGGACCCTTAATGACGGGATTTCCAACTCCACTGGTAACATTGCTTCCATCCCGTAGGTTAGGGCAAAGGGAGTTTCTCCCGTAGCTGTTCTGACAGATGTCCTGTAGCCCTAGAGTGCTAGGTTCAGCTTCTCAGGCCAGTCACGACCATGGGTGGCCATTTTCCGGATGATCCGTTCGAGCGTCTTATTAGCAGCTTCCATGGCTCCGTTAGTCTGGGGTCTGTATGGGGATGACTTGTGGCGAGTGATTCTGAATTCTGACAGTAACCTATCGCAGTCTCCTTCAAAGTGTGACCCATTATCGGAAATGATCTCGTTGGGCACCCCATATCTACACATTATGTTTTCCTTGATAAACTGGGCCACCTTCTTGGAAGTGAGGACCTTGTAGGATTTGGCCTCTACCCACTTGGTGAAGTAGTCGAATGCTACCAACACAAATTCATGCCCATTGCTTCCTGCCGGGGCTATCTTCCCTATCACGTCAATACCCCAAGTTGCAAACGGCCAAGGAGTCGTCATGCAGTACAGGTCATGAGGCGGGAGATGGTTGAGGTTGGCAAACCGCTGGCATTTGTCGCACGCTCGGATATGCTGGACACAGTCTGTCTCCATGGAAATCCAGTAGTAACCCATTCTGAGGATTACTTGCATCAGGGCCCTAGCATTCATATGAGGACCGCAGGGACCATTGTGGACTTCAGTCATCAACTCTCTGGCCCTTTCTTGAGTGACACACAAGAGGAGTGGTCCTTGGTACCGCTTCTTGTACAGGTTGCCTCCCAGAATGACATAATGGGAGGCCAACCTTTTCAGGGCTTGCAAGCTCTTAGCTTTGACACCTTCTTTTGGTCTACCCTCTTCATGAGCTTGTAGATGGGCTCGCACATAGTGGTCAACTGGTTGATGAAACGGCTGATGTACTGCAACTTGCCCATAAAGCTTCTGACTTCTGTCTGAGTTTGAGGTGGCCTCATGTCCATAATGGCTTTGATCTTTCGGGGGTCAACTTCGATACCTCGCTCCGTGACCATATACCCAAGCACTTTTCCCCTTGTCACTCTGAAGGTGCATTTGGCAGGGTTTAGTCTCATGGAATGCTGTCTCAGCCTCTCAAAGAACTTTCGCATGTCAACAAAGTGATGTCCATTCTCACCTTTGGAGTGGATTATCATGTCATCGACGTAGACCTCAATCTCCTTGTGGATCATGTCATGAAAAAGTGCGGTAGCTGCCCTTTGGTAAGTAGCCCCGGCATTCTTAAGCCCAAATGGCATCACTGTATAGCAGTAAGTTCCCCACGGTGTGGTGAAGGCTGTCTTTTCTTGGTCTTCCTCGGCCATCTTGATCTGGTTGTAGCCTGCAAAGCCATCAACGAAGGATTTGACTTCGTAGTTGGCAGTGGAGTCCACCAAGATATCTATGTTTGGCAAGGGGTAGTCATCTTTGGGGCTTGCCTTGTTCAGATCTCGGAAATCCACACAGGAGCGCACTTTCCCATTGGCCTTGGTTACGGTCACGATGTTGGACAACCATGTCGAGTATTCGATGACTCTGATGAACCCTACATGCAGTAGCTTCTCAATCTCTTCTTTGACCTGTAGAGACCATTCTGGCTTGATCTTCCTCAGTTTCTGATTTACTAGCTTAGCATCTGGTGCTAGAGGGATTCTGTGCTCTACTATCGAACTGTCTAGCCCCGGCATATCCCTGTACGACCATGCAAACACGTCCATGTATTCTCTGAGCAGATCTATCAGTCTGTCCCGTTCAACCCCCTGGAAGAAGTTTCCAATCTGTGTCTCTTTAGGTTCCTCGATAGTACCCAAGTTAACACTTGTCAAAACCTCCTCGACAGCTTGGGCCCGGTTTTCCTCTTTTTCTGTAACCTACTTAAAGATCTCTTTAATGTATTGTTCATTTAGTGTGTTTGCATCTTGTTCAAATGATTCATTATTAACTGTTGTTAAGTTTTGAGTTAATTTATCATTTGTTAAGTTGGCAATAAGGGGATAATCAGAAAGATCTGTCATTTCATTCAAAACAAGGGGAAAGATGACATCGATTACATATTCATAATCCTCTGGCGTAAGGCCTTCGGATGACTCAGAGGACTGGAATTCAATGATTCCTGACTCAACTGTATGGACAACAGGGTGTTTGACACGACTGGGCTGAGAAGGACGTGGTACCAACCCAAGCTCCGTGATCATTTGCTGTCGGCTGGCTATCGGTCCAGAGAATGTCTCCCAATTCTTCAACGGCATCTCTGTCTTAGTCACCAAAGTGCGGGGATCAAAAGGATCTTCACCACCGTCTCCAATTATGGCAACTACCTCATCATCTGAGCTGAAGTCAATCAAATCTGGGATCTGTGCTTCTTCATCAAACAACTTCTGCAAACCCAAATCGTTGTCTTCGCATCGCGCCTTCTATCCGTCGATCTTCGGAAGAGCTAACTCGAAGGTGGAGAAGTCCATTACCCCGGATGCTGACTCTTTGACACTGTCTGAATTTTCTTTGAAGACATACTCATTCTGAACGGTAGTGGTAGCCCCAGGAATGTCTGGCAAGTCAAGGAACATCCTCCGAATAGGATTTGCCAGTTTTCCCCTAACTTTCTCAAGGTTTTCCAGAAGGGTTTTCTTCAAGGAGATCTGGTGATCACTCTCACTATATTGTGTCCCGCCTTTTGTGAAGTAATGGGTCAGGGATAAACTGTAGGGATAGAGCTGGACCCCTTCACTTTGTTTTCTTGGAACTGTGCCTTTAGCTTTTCTGCCATCCCGAGAGTTTGGTTTGTATCCTAAGCCATATCTGGTAGTCTGTTCCTTTACATCAATGATAGTATTGCGACCCTGCAGTCTTTTTCCCAATCCAAGCCCCGGAAGATAACCCATTTTTCTCATCATTCTCATGGCAGGGGGAATTTTATCGGAAGTAGTGGTGAGGTCAGTGCAACACACTTGTGCTTTGGAAGAAGCTATAGAGAATCCGGTCAAGGCAAACCCTTCATCATCATGCTTAATTTCCAATATCGGGATACCTCCAGTGCTGGTTCCTTCTACCGTGACACTGTCTCCGTAAATAGTGGTGATAGTACCATCGCTAGACTGAAATTTGACGCACTGGTGCAAAGTAGAGGCTACCCCGTTTATCTGGTGAATCCAAGGGCATCCTAGCAGAGCGGTAAATGAAATCGGAATGTCAATCACTTGAAAGTCAACGTCCATGACATTTTTCCCGAACCATAGCCTGAGAGTAGCAATCCCCAAAACTAATCGTGCAGTGGAGTCATAGGCCTTAATAGTATGACTAGAAGGCTTCAAATCCGTGGGTTTCAAATCCAATAAGTCCATCATCTTTGCTGGCAGGACGTTCATTGCGGACCCTCCGTCAACTAATACTCGTGGCAATCGGCGTTCTTCCAACTGGACTGTGATGTAAAGGGGTTCGTTATGGCTAACCCCATACTTTGGCAGGTCCAAGTCAGTGAAGGTAATGATGTTTCCGTAGTGGATACTTCCAATCATCTGGACGACCTCATCTGGGGTGACATCTATGGGCACCATGGTCTTGGCCAAACTTTCTTCTAGCTTCAATTTATGAGGATATGAAGAGGTTAAAAGGGACCACAAGGAGATATTGGCCTGAGTACACTTCAACTGAGTCAGCACCGGATCCTCTTTATCAGAGTCAGGCTTTTCTGCTTCTGGCTTATAAGGTCTTTTATCTGTTTTCGGCTCAGAGACGGCATTTCCTTTGTCACCCTTAGGCTGCTCAATACTCATCTGTCCAGACCGAGTCATCACATAGACATTAGATTTTCCTTGGTCATAATTCCCACTGGAGGATTCTGTCAGCT
This sequence comes from Adenophora triphylla var. japonica, assembly GCA_022495995.1. Taxonomy (NCBI): domain Eukaryota; kingdom Viridiplantae; phylum Streptophyta; class Magnoliopsida; order Asterales; family Campanulaceae; genus Adenophora; species Adenophora triphylla. The sequence continues at coordinate 179,948 of JAFEMH010002381.1, forward strand.
CTTTCAAGGTTAGAGGCGGGCTCTTACTGGCGTATGGTCAACTCTGCTGATTAATCTGATTAACCGCACTACTAGAGGCATAGGCGGCTTCCCGAATCTGATCCCAGGTTACTGGCTTTCTGACTTTTTCTGAGTTCTGACTCCCTAATTGGCTTAGTAGCCGGCTGGTTTCAACTTCACCTTCCTCATTTAAAGCCTTCACAATCTCGTTCAAGCTTTTCAAGGTCAGCATGCAACAGGAATTATCGCTTTCAGGGTTTGGAGCCTGGCAAATGGCTTTCTCACCCGGAACTAGCAATTTTTTCAGCAGAGTGGGATCACATTCCTCATCACTATCAAGCATGTCCCTCCTTTCTCTAGGGGTCAGCCTTCTGACGGCATCTTTGACATTGGCCAAGCATTTTCTGAAGTGGGAAATTCCATCATCAAGAAGGACTTCTGCAGGGTCAAACCTCATGGTAGGTTCCTGTTCTTTACTGTCGGGAAGGTTTTCAGGCCTTTTCGGCTTCTGGGCTAACCACTCCTCTACTGTTCCTTCTGGTACTTCGACTGTGTTTTCCTCAGTATCACTACAGTAACTCTCGTGAGAACTTTCATCTTGACTCTGATGTCCAATGAGGGCAAAAGCAGGTCGGGACACTTGGCGCCATATAAGGGGTATCTTGGACTCTTCCTCTGACTTGGGAATTACCAAGAAAACATCGCTGTCATCATAGGATATAAAGGGGACCGGGGTCGCTTCAAACTTTAGGACTCTTTCTAGGGCATGCATACACTCTTCTTCAGACAAGGTCTCAGGGGTGATTCTCAGCACTGCAATGGAGTCTACTCTTCCTGACGGGGGTTTAGCCTCAATGACGCTTACGTGTTCTAGATCGGCGGGCGGAGCCCACTTCCCTCTTTCAGCTAAAGCTTCAATTAAATCCCTCCACTCACTGACTAAGTCTTTGTAAGGAGTATTGAATTCTAGGATGTAGAATTCATACGCTGCCTCATCTGAGCCAGCATCCTTCTCCCCTTTCGAGCCTTCACACAGGCTACAGATACATTTTGAAGTGATTCCATCTCCTATTCCAGGTCTGTGATTTTCTACTTCATCTTGCCCTCTGGATTTCACTTCCGCCGACTCCAGGTTCATTCCTTCTACTGAACTGTCATCATCACTGTAAATTCATCCATTCCTATTCTCATTTCCGACTGACTCTTCGCTGTAGCTGTCTAAGAGGTGGGAAAATTCACAGGCGTTGACAAAGTTAGAAAGGTCAGGCTGGTACTGGAATTCCAGGGTAAGGAGATTTGGATCAGGCTGAAAGGAGGGAAAGGGTCCCATGGGGGAATGCAGAGGCTGCGTAACTGGAATAGCTGATGCGTTTGCTCTCTGTTGGAAGGGAACAATGCTGGGTCTTATCTGAGGAGGTGAGGGTGTCGGGACCCTGACGGTTTGGGATACTGGTAAGGACTAGAAAGGGGTAATCCTTGGTAAGGGATCATACGAGGATGGAGGAGGGCATTGGTTATAAGCTGAGGGAGCTGAGATGGCTACTTCTGGAGTCTCATCTTCTACTATAACCAGGGAACCGTTGGGCTCAACCACTATCTGAACCCCATGACGACGGAGCGCATCCATGAGCATGGCTTGCTGTTCCTCATGGGCCTTACGACTATTTTCCAAGGCTAAGGCTAGCTCTTCTTCCCTAGTCATCTGATTACCCGAACCACTGCTGTTTTCAGTCAAATCGGCCATTCTGACTCTCTGAACTGACAAAACTGAGGATTCTGGCGAACTGTCTGAGAATTCTGCGCTAACAAGTCGCTGACCCGGTGTTCTCACCCACTTCTTTCTCGCTGCGGGAAAGGGATAGGAGAGGTTTAGACTCGAGGTAGGTGTTTAGGATGAAGGCTCAGGCAATATGCAAATCAGGAATCTTCCAGTTTATTTAAAATAGTGTCTTTTATTAATTTCTATTTGGTTGGAAAAGGGGGTTTGCCCTTCTTTTTCGCAACTACTCTAGATCCTGGATCAGTGGGTTCCGTCACTACGTCTATAATCCCCTCGTATTCCACCTGTATTTCGACCTCCCAGGGTGGACAGCCCCGGGGGAGGGTCCTATAGGGAACGCGGATCCCACCAACCGAGAGAGAAGAACACTCCTAACGGGTCTAGCGGGTCATAGGAACTTTTAACGCACGAGCGATGCAGATTATAGTCAAGGCAATACCGGGAAAGTCTCGTCTTTCAGCCTTAACGAAATTTCGGCAGAATTTCGCTTGCGCGAATGACATTTTGACTTTTTGGTAATGTCCGAGAAGATAATAGGCATGGGTCGGGCGGTAAAAGCCGGATGACGCAGTGTCACATTGAACTTCGTTGCATACGCAGTGCGTGAGTCAGAATCGAAGTCAATGCCGGGTCAAGATCTTGCCAATTTTTCCTTGTCGGAATTTTGGCAGAGCTTCGCTTGAGCGAAAGATCTTTGGATTTTTTGGCAAAGACTCGGTCTTGACTCTTACGCATTCCGTGCGGGTCAAGGCCAAAGTCAATGTCGGAGTCAAGATTCTACCGATTTTTCCTTGTCGGAATTTTGGCAGAGTTCCGCTTATGCGGAGGACCTTGATTTCCGTTATGAACTAATGCCTGACCTTTACGAGGATATGCAACTGGGCTATATGACACAGACTAGACCAAAAACCAACCAAAAGTCACGGTTTTTTGAAACGTGTGACACGGACTGTGCATTGGTCGACACTGGCTGCCATGGGGAGTTTGGGATGATTCTGTGCGCGCCCGGGAGCATCGTAAGGCTGTCCGTGACTGCAACTGAAAAACCATCCCGGGTTTGAAGGACGTGCGTGCAAAGTGTACAGGATATATAAGGTGCGCGTAGTGTGTGGTCTCCTAAAAATGTTCCTTTTTGAGTTAAAACAGAGATTTTCATAAATGTGTTTTAAAGGAATGATTTTTGGGACAGGGGGAAAATGCAACAGTTAAAGGCACGTAAATTTTCTGGGAGCCCTGGTCAGCTTTGGAACTGAGTAGCCCCAAGCTGCCAAGACTGCCAGATTAACCTCAATTTGTCCTGGTGGAATTGCCACTGAGGTCGCCCGGTCAGAATCCAGGGAGGATTGAGCCGCACGACTGCATGGATCAATTTTCCAGGTTCCACTCCTTTGCAGTTTCAAGGTTGTTCCCCGAACTTTTAGGCACCTTTCTTTTTCCAATTCAGTATGCACAAATCCCAAGATGCAAATGATGCAATGCAAGGCAAAGAAAGCAAGCAAGATAAACGGAATCCGCGACGGGAGTCTAACCCGCTCAAAGGAAAAAGCTTTATTATTTTTTTTTTATTTCGAAAAGAGATACCGGTACGTGGGATTGTTAAACCACTGTTTATCCCAAGCCCCGGGTTAGGGAGCGATACAGGAAGGTTAAATGGTTTCCACCTATATACCAGGTATCATTTTTTTTTGAAAAGTAAAAGCTTTTCTCCTTTTGGGTATTTCCCCAGCGGAGTCGCCAAACTGTGAATGTGTGCCCAAATTTAATTTTTTGTTGGATTCACGCGAGTTTGAAAACATTCGGTTTAATTTGAAAAACAGAGTCGCCACGCCATTTTGATTTCCTCAAAACTTTGAAAAAAAGGTTTTTTTTTAGGGTTCGGAGGTTAAGTTACCCCTTGGGAAGAACGGATCGTCGTTCACCCAAGGTGCCTTGCCGTAGCAAGTCTCCCAAGATTCCATTTATCGTGCTTGCTTGCGTGCTTTCTTGTGTGCATGTGTTTGAAAAGAGGGGGGGGGGAATGTCCCAAGTTGTCTTCTGGACGTACAAACCATTTAGTTGGTTGTTGTTCGGGATTCCTTGGATTTTATGTATTCGTGATTTTGATCCCGTCCTCATCTTGGACTTGTGATCATCGCTTTTTAACCTTGGGACTTGCGTGATCGAGAGAAAGACTCTCTTTTATAGTCCAAAATGAGGTTCTTTAGGAAAGAAGTGACCTTAGCCCATCAATCCTACACCTTGAGACGATTGAGCTTATATTGGAGCTATCATGCTCATCTCAAGCGATAATTGGAGATATCGGGTTCAAGGTTTATCCCTTTCTAAAGAGATTATGGCACATTTAATGGAAGGAACGATGTAAAGATAGGATCTTTACACCGGTCCGTTCTGAAGGTTGCTAATGGGGACATGGGGAAATGCATGTAAAAATGACATTTTTAGTGAAAAGTTGACATTTTTGGGTTGCAAAGGATGCATTTGATTTGCAAAGGATGCATTTTTATATAAAGACATGATTTTTATGCAAAGGATGCATTTTTATGAGGAAAATAGTATTTAATATGCAAAGGATGCACAAAGATTACATTTTGGAAAGCAAAGGATGCTAATTTGATTGTAAAGTAATGACTTTTAATGCAAAGGATGCATGAAAATGGGTTTTAGATGCAAAGGATGCACCTTTATGGTAAAGACATGATTTTTATATGCAAAGGATGCATTTTGAATATAAAGATTGCATTTTTACGAGCAAAGGATGCATAAAGATGATATTTTTATGTAAAAAAGGAATTTTTAGGTGCAAAGGATGCACCTTTGAATATAAAGATTACATTTTTAAGAGCAAGTGATGCTTATTTCATGCAAATGATGCAAAGGGAAAGGGGGTATGATTTATATGAATAAAGATAGGATCTTTAACAACAAATACCAAGTCCCAAGCAAGATAATAGTAATATTTGAATGCAAGGAGCAATTATATCACCTATGACAAGTATAATGCAAGGTAAGGGGGTGAGAGGTTACCAATGGTGGTGACCTCTTCTTCTTTGGGTCTTGCTTGGTGGATGGACCAACTTGGAAGGCTTCAAGGAGGAGGGAGGTGGCTTCTTGGCACTCTTCACCTTCTTGGAATTTCGCAGCACTGTTTGGAGAGCTTTTGGGACTGAATATGGTGTATGTTGTTGTTGTTGAAATGGGTAGAGGAGGGATCTATTTATAGGCAGTCTGGATAAGGCTAATGAGGCCGTGCGGCTAGGAGTCTTCTCCTAATGCAGCCGTGCGGCATTATCCAGTATGACTCAGCATTTTTCTAGAATCATGCAAGGTGACAATTCTAGAAGGATGCCCAAATCAATTAAAACGTGCCCTTTTTATTTAGAGCAGTCCCTTCATCCCTCGAAAGGTTTGGAACAGTTCCGGAACTATTCCCGAACTTTAGGAAAGTCCGGGGAATTATCGGAAAACTTATCCGGAAGGCATGAGCCAGATTTGGGTACTTACAGTGGGCCTATGAGGTGTTCGGCTGTTACGCCTGGACTGTGCCTTAGAGGATTGCGGCAGACTTGTTCCCTGCTATTCGCCGGTGGACTTTTGGGGCAATGGAGAGCCGGAGAGTGGACGGGGTGAAGCCCCGTAAGACGGCCTGTTACCATGACACGATGATTGCCCTTAGGGGCACCCCTGTTGGGTTGAGACTGTTCCCCTGGCATGGCAGGTACGGCGAGGATGTGGTTGGTGGCGCTGCTCTGGTGACCAGGACGAGGAGGCTTCTGATTGGCCTGGAGGGAGATGCCCTGTACTTGGGGGAGAGAGTCTGTAGGCAGCATGGTTATGGTGCTGCCGCTCGCGTTCCTCATGATCCTCCTGTGGGGATTTGGCATGTCTGGGCCTTGCCTGACTTGGAGCGGCTGCGGACCGGCATTGGTGCTGCAGAGCTGTCCGATGATGGGGATTACGCCCAGTTTGTCTTCACCCGATTGGTGACCCCTCAGGTTATGGCTGCTAGGAGGGCAGCGGGGATGCAGATACCGGCGCCTCCCCTATTTTTTGAGTATGAGGATGGGGGTGTCATTCGCCGCTCCTCATTTGACATGTCTGAGACTCATCCTCATCTGCGGCTTCCCCGCGTGACTACCTCTGTGAGCAATATTTTCTTTTCTAATTCGTTCAAGCTTTTTACTGCTTTACAGTCCGTATTGATTGCTTCTGACTGCCTTTTTTGTTTTCATTGAACAGGTCCCAGCCAAGACCTTCAGGGTGGTGGCCAAGGCGCTCACCGGTGCTGTGAAGATGTTGCGCCAGTTTCAGAGGAGTGCAGAGCATTGGAAGGGGAGATGCAGCTCCCAGCCTGGTGACGTCATGCCTCCGAAGAAGAGGCCTAGGCCGACTTTGGCTCCTTCTGGTTTGCAGGCAGGCGGGTCGAGTCAGCAGCCCCAGCCTGATGATGATGGCGAGGATGACCCTTATCAGCCTCCCTTTTCCACCGTGCCTGAGTGGCATGGGTATTATGCTGAGCCCTATCCTTGGGCCCAGTATGAGGATGATGATGATTCAGTCGGCGAGATCCATGAGGCGTCGGAGGGTGGCGGCGACGGCCAGGAGCAGAGCAGCTCTGAGGAGGTGGTGGGCAGCATCCAGGATGACAGTGGCTCCGAGGAGGGTGAGGAGGATGATTCCGATTCAAAGTGATCACGGCGATCCCCTTTTGCCATGCTTTGGACTCTTTTAGGGAGAGAGATTTAGATGCATGAACTATTTTTTGTTCTTTTGGATTGTAAAACAAGCATTTTATTTCATTTTGTATTTTGATGACTGAAACACTTGCTTATTTATATATTTTGTAGCTCATATGCACGAGTTCATCCCAAGAAAGGCACAAAATGGTGGCTTTTGATGTGATTGGGTGTTTTTGCGATTTTGTATGCATTGGGTGACGTTTATGCGTCTGCGGGTGTGTTGGATGTGCCGGGTCCTCTCCCATGGGCTTGATGAGCCAAAGGGAGTGTTTATGTATGATTTTCTGGAATTTTGGATAGGTTTGGGTAGGCCTTTTGAGCAAGCATTGGGCTACTAGGGGTTGCTGCAGTTGCAGCTGCTGCTGGTTCTGATGGGACTCTCCATGTCGTCCGACACAGGACTTCATGGAGCCTCCATGTCGTCCGACAGGTAGAGTCTGGGAGACAGGTTTCTTGATCAGCAAGCCCCAGCATTTAAAAGGAGGCAGACTCGTAAAAAACAGATTCCAGCAGTCAGAGCAGACTTCAAACTGGTCTTCTTCCCCGAAATTAGCCCCAAGATTCGACCTTTGACCCGAAATGGAGCATTATAACGACAGATCTAAGATCAAAGAACGTCAATTTCATTCCGATCTCATAGATCTAACCCGCCATCACCGTAGCAACAATAGGAGGGTTATCGACCAACGATATGGGTTGAGATGCATCTGGGCATTAAAGGAGTGCGCGGTAGATTGGAACCTTCTCCGGGCTGCATCCAGATACTGGGATTGCGAGAGGCATGTCTTTACCCTCTCGTATAATGATCTTACACCCACCATTGAAGAGTTTCGGGCACTGAATGGGGGAGCTGAGCTCAGGGATGCTGTTTTCCTACGAGATCCACGACCCTTGACTGAGCAGTTGGCAGATTTATTGGGATTTCACACAGAGCAGGTAACTGATCTGATTCTTGACCTGTCCTTTGTTGACCTGACCCAGATAGCCCGATTGGCTGTATCGCATCCGGAGTTGTTTGACCCATCTACGGCCATGGATATTTTTATGCTGATTATGATCTCCCTATACTGCTTTTGTGAGTATGACGGGGTATGCTCTGGTTTACTGCTGGGAGTTGTTAGATAGATGCGGGGTTCTCGAGGCACCACATTGGCTGATATCTGAACCGGGCAGGGAGAGAGAGACATAGTTCCCATTCTGTTAGCAGAGACTTATCATGGGATGGACCGACTGGCTGGAGGGTCCTTGCACATGGGATGCGGCAGCCTCAGTCTCTTATCATTCTGGCTCTTTGAGCGGTTGAGACTCATCTCTCCATTACCCGCAGGGCAGACCGCAGCACCATGGGTTACACAGCAGAGGCGAGTGGCTCCGGAGGCTTCACAGGAGAGCTGGTAGAGGCGATTGGCCAGGTATACTACCACTGATATTCAGTACTGGGTTCCTGGATGGAGGCTTGAGACCATGAGTGGCAGGCAGGATGACTCTACTGTAGTGAGGCTGCCGGGGTTACACTTCTCATCATTCAGTATCCCCTTGCTTGTTCAGAGGCATTATGGATACCCACAGCAGGCTGTTGATGGGTTCAGAGAGCAGATGGCCCGGGATACCTTTCTTCTTGACATGACTGATGTCTAGACCCTCAGGTTCTTTGCCAGGGCCTTTTCAGGAGCAGCTTTTCCTGCTCACACACTGATACGGAAGACCCGAGGGATCACATATCTGTCCACCATGTATCTCATTTGGTATGGGGAGCAGATGGGACCAGTTCAGGACACCATTGAAGTATATTGCCGAGGGACCCGAGGAGGAGACCAAACTAGCCGAGAGCTACGCGATGCTGAGGCACAGGCTGACCCAGACAACGTGACCGACGATCCGACAGCGGATTTTGAGAGATTCGTAGAGAGGAGAGCCAAGATGAGGGATGACCCTGAAGTTATGGCTCGGAGGACAGCTTTAAGAGAGGAAAGGGCTGCCCAGGCGGCATTGAGAGCTGCCGGATTGGTTGACTCACCGACTCGTATTATTCCTGAGCCGGGACGACGGGAGACAGAACTGTTTGGGATAGCTAAGCCAAGGACCTCCCGAGAACCGAGGAAGAGGAAGAAGAAGAATGCTAGTTCGGGAGTGGGAACGAGCGACTAGGATTGGGTGACCGATCATTGTATCCCTTGTTGCCGACACAGACAATTTAGATGTACTTTTTAAAAGATTTTATTTCTGCTAATGTTAATGAGTCGAGAGTAGACCGTGCTTGAACTCATCAATGAATGTATTAATGTGATGAAAGTTTGAAATTACTTCAGAACTTAATCAAGACACATTTTGGTAATCACAAATATCACTGTTGACAGGATTTGGTGATTTTTATGATTTTTAGACCGAACCGCGAACGACTGCCTACGTTCCCCTTTTACAAAATGGACTTAGGGGCTCAGGTCTCCGTAGTTCGACCCAATTAACTTTGTGTTTAAGAAAGGGATAGATAGAAGGGGGACAAATGGTGCAACCCTATTTTTTACCTAGACCGCCCGTTTTTAGGGTTTTCAGCCTAGCTGGGTATATTCTTTTAGCACCTAGCGCGCCCTTTGTTTTGCACGGACTGCCTTTTGAGAGGTTTTCAGTCTCGTCTGGGTACATTATTTTTGCGCTTTTGTTTTTTTTTTTTTATTATTTTTCCCTTTTTCTTCTTTTTTTTTATAGAGGGGGAGACTCGATTCAGACGTAATAGCGGCGTAATTTGTCGCCGTTCACCGGGTGCATGAAGGGGTTACCATCCAAATCTGCCAACTTCATTGCTCCGCTAGAGAAGATCTCCTTTACCAAATACGGGCCTACCCAGACTGGTGCCCACTTGCCCAAAGGACTGAACTGATTCGGCGGCTTTTCTTTTAGGACCAAGTCACCCACTTTAATGTCGCGGGGATGTACCTTCTTGTCAAAGGCCCTAGCCATGCGCTTCTGATAAGCCCGGATGTGCTCCATCACCTTAAGCCTTCGCTCGTCTAGAAGAGCTAACTCGTCATGTCGACTCTGGAGCCAGTCTATCTCGTTGACTTCATTTTCAAGCAAAACTCGGAGAGAGGGTACTTCTAATTCAATGGGCAGAACGGCATCCATTCCATATGTCAAAGCGAACGGGGTTTCACCGGTGGCTGTTCTTACTGAAGTACGGTAGCCCCATAGTGCCAAATGAAGCTTCTCAGGCCAATCCCGGCTCCTTTCGGCCATTTTCCGGATGATCCTTTCTAGGTTCTTGTTCGCGGCCTCGACAGCACCATTGGTTTGAGGGCGATAAGGGGAAGACTTGTGTCGCTTGATTCTGAATTCCGCGAGCAGTTCGTCGGTATGTCCCTCAAAGTGTGACCCATTGTCTGAGATAATCTCATTCGGAACTCCGTATCGACACAAAATGTTTTCTTTTATGAAACGGGCCACCTTTTGGAGTTCAGGACCTTGTAGGACGCCGCTTCAACCCACTTGGTGAAGTAATCCACAGCGACCAACACGAATTCGTGCCCATTGCTACCGGAAGGAGTTATCTTCCTAATAACGTCGATCCCCCAAGTTGCGAATGGCCAAGGAGTGCTCATGCAGTAGAGATCATGGGGAGGCATATGGTTGAGATTGGAGAACCGCTGACATTTATCGCAGGTTCGCACAAACTGAATACAGTCAGTCTCCATGGAGATCCAATAATAACCCATCCTGAGTATACTGAACATCAAGGCTCGGGCGTTCATATGTGGCCCACATGCGCCACCATGGACTTCTTCCATGACCTTTCTGGCCTTAGACTTGCTAATGCAGAGTAGAAGTGGGCCTCGATGCCTTTTCTTCCATAAGTCATCTCCCAGAATAACGTACTGTGCAGACAACCTTTTCAACGCTTGTAAACTTTTGGCGTGGAGACCCTCTTTTAGCCTACCATCCTCTCCCGTAGGGAACGAGGCTTCACCGTACTTAAGTTACTGAAAGATCTGGCTGTACCATAGGTCATCGACTTTTTCTAGCTTGATCTGACAACAGTAGGCAGGGTTCTCGTGCCTCCCAACTCTGAATGGCTTTACTGACTTTCCCTCTGGAATTTCTACAAAAGAGGCTAAAGTGGCCAGGGCATCTGCGAACCTGTTCTTGTCCCTGGGTAGGTAGTGGAATGTGACCTCCTTGAATTGGTCGATCAGGTCCTCCATGTAAGCATAGTACATTTGCAAGTACTGGTCCACGATTCTCCACTTATTGGATACCTGATTGATGATTAGTTGAGAGTCTCCGTACACCTCCAACTTTTCGACGTTTCGCTCTAAAGCTGCCTTGAGGCCAGCTATACAAGATTTGTATTCCGCGGCGTTATTGGTAGCCGGGAAATTCAACTTGATAGCTATGGGGGTGTGCACATCTTTTGGATCAACCAACACCATGCCTATACCATTGCCCCTTTTGTTGGCGGCACCATCAAAGAACAACTGCCAACGGTCTGTACCCTCTATCATGAAAATTCCATCGTCTGGAAATTGGGGTTCGAACTCGGGCGCTTCTGAGCTTGGGAAATCTGCCAAGTGATCTGACAGAGCTTGGCCTTTGATTGCCTTGTGGGTTACGAACTTGATATCAAATTCGGCTAAGAAGAATGACCATTTCGCAAGCCTTGATGACAGAGAAGATTTACTGAATAGGCATTTGTGGGATCCATCTTTGACACCAGGTGTACTGTATGCGCCAAGAGGTAGTGTCTCAATTTGCTGACCACCCATACCAAAGCTGCACAGGTTTTTTCTAAAGCTGAATAGTTCAACTCGCTGCCCTGAAGTTTCCGACTGACGAAGTATATGGCATTTTCTATTTTTGAATCTGGCTTTTCTTGCGCGAGCATGGCTCCGACAGCCGTATATGTAACTGTCAAATATAGTAACAAAGGCTTGTCCTTATGTGGAGGACACAGGATTGGGGGATGGACTAAGTAGGCCTTAATTGTCTCGAAGGCGGTTTGACATTGTTTGTTCCATTCAACCTCCTAATTCTTCCTGATCAACTTGAAGATCGGCTCACAAATGGAGGTTAGCTGGTGGATGAATCGACTGATATACTGGAGACGGCCCATGAAAGCCTTTACCTCTGTGACTGTCGTCGGCGGCTTCATCTCCATGATGGCTTTGATCTTTCTTGGATCGGCTTCGATTCCCCTTTCTGTGACCATGTATCCCAGAACCTTTCCTTGGACTACGCCAAAAGTGCATTTTGCTGGGTTCAACCTCATCTCATGCTCCCGCAGCCGGTTGAAGAACTTCCTCAGGTCGATCAAGTGTTGACCATCTGATCCTTTGGAGTGAATAATTATATCATCAACATAGACCTCGATCTACTTATGGATCATGTCATGAAAAAGTGTAGTGACTGCTCGCTGGTAACTGGCGCCGGCATTCTTCAGACCGAAGGGCATAACCGTGTAGCAGAAGGTTCCCCAAGGGCTGGTGAAGGTAGTCTTTTCCTGATCTTCTTCGGCAACTTTAATCTGATTGTAACTCGCAAAGCCGTCTACAAATGACTTGACTTCGTAGCTGGCAGTAGTGTCTACCAACAGATCGATATTGGGCAAGGGAAAGTCATCCTCTGGGCTAGCTTTGTTTAGGTCTCTGAAGTCCACACAGACCCTGACTTTGCCATTCGACTTGGTAACTGTCACTATGTTGGCCAACCACTTGGGGTATTCGACCACTCTAATGAAACCCACTCTGAGCAGCTTCTCTATTTCTTCTTTAACCTGGAGAGACCATTCTGGCTTGATTCGGCGGAGCTTCTACTTGACTGGCCTGGCTTCTGAGTCCAGGGGTATTCGGTGCTCAACAGTTGAAGTGTCCAATCCAGGCATATCTTTGTAGGACCAGGCAAATACGTCCACGTACTCCTTAAGCAAATCAATGAGGGCTTCCCGTTCTTCCCTGGTGAAGAAACTGCCAATCTGTGTCTCTTTGGGCTCTTCAGTAGTTCCCAAATTCACTGTAGTTAATACCTCATCGGCAGCTTGGGCCCGATTGTCGTCTCGATCAAAAACCTTCTTTATATTATCATTTAAAAAGTTTTCATCTAAAAAGTCTGTGTCCTCTTCAAATGAATCATTATTAACCACTTTTAAGTCATTAAGATTTGTCTTAGTTAACTTATCATTTGTTAAGGTGGCAATTAAGGGATACGCAGAAAGGTCAACCATTTCATTTAACGCAAAAGGGAAGACAGAGTTAAAGATACGGCGATGATCGTCAGCCGTGAGAGTATCAGACCTATCTAGAGACTCGAACTCAATAACAAAAGACTCTGAGGACTGGGATTCGGAGAACCCTGACTGACTCTGGACCCTACACTACTTATTTGACTTGAAGCTTTTTGGCATGGATTGGACCCTTACGTTCTCCTACTGTCGTTCTCCAAAAAACTAGAAACTTCAAGCTGACCGAGGAACCTGTCGGAAATCATTGGTAAGCCGATACCTTGGAAAGACGGTGCGGGGAGCTAGGGAGATCTGATCCAATCCCTTGGCTAGCTTGTTCATGACAAACGGGCTTATTGGCTGCGGGGCCTGGCTCATCTTGTCAATACCCTACGGATAAATCAGCTCCTCTTTACTGATCACGACCTTATCTGTGCGGCCAAAAGGAGGGTTAACCTGGATGGTGCTGACGAAGCTTTCTTCGGGAGATACCTTGGTTCTGCCTTGGTTAACTCTACATTCCATGGGAATATTATATTCTGCCCCCAGATCAGCCGATTTTTTGTCGGGCTTTGCAGCGGCGATAAGCTCAGAATTCTTTATCCCAAGAGGATCAATGGCGACAGGAAGGTCGGGCTGGGCTTTGTTTTGGCTAATTGCTTCCTTGGTGGGCTCTTTGATGTAACTGACGTAATAGTCAAATTTGCCTGAGGGTTCCCCCAAAGTTTCCACACTCTCGTCTCCAGCTTCGTATCCTTTCTTCAACTTCTGTTGCATGGACTTCCTCTTCTCTTCTTTCTTGAAGGGGAATTTTCATTGATCCAGTCTTGATATTCATCTTCCAAGCAATCTTCACAATCACACACATCATACCAGATATGGGGTATGGGTTGAGTTGGGGCAGCCCCGCCTAGCATCTGGTCATCAGCATTGTTGACTACCACATTGGCCATCCTTAACACTGGAATGTTGAAGTCGACGATTTTAGGGTTTATCTGAGACTGCTGAAAACGAATCCTTGACTGGAGAGAAACTGATAAACCGACCGCCCGGAACTCTGACCCAATACTTGCTCGCTGAAAGGAGAAAGAAAGGCTTTAGGTAGGTGTGAGTACCCCGATCCGAACTCAAGTTTTGGATTCAATTAAATTTGGGCTTACACAAATTGCTAAGAGGCAATTAGAGTCCAAAAATCCCAGCAGCCCACCAATCCATTGGGCCTGCCAGCCACTTGGCCCATTATGGCCAAAGGATGTACGCTGTCGTCCGATAAGGGACACTAAGGCGGTTTAACTGCCTATGCCGTGCGACATAAGAAGCCCCAGCAGCCCACCAATCCATTGGGCCTGCCAGCCACTCGGCCCATTATGGCCAAAATGTGTACGTTGTCGTCCGACAAGGGCCACTAAGGCGGTTTAACTGCCTATGTCGTGCGACATAAGAAGCCCCATCAGGATGCCTATAAATAGAAGGCATGGCTGATCATTTTGGGAAAGGCAAAGAAAGAGAGCCAAAGTGAGGGTCATGTTATGAGAGTAATATCAGTAAAATAGGGGAAACTCTTGCCAAATAGAGTCTCTCCCTCTCTCTCTCACACACACACTCACCTCCCTCCTCACACACACACACTTCAAGGTCAAGACTCCAAGAAGCTTCCTTTGGTGGTGATTGAAGGGGTAGACACCATACTATTGGTGATTCTACTTCGTGGACTACAATAGGTAGACACTAAACCTCTCTCTCCCTTTAAATAAAGTCTTTAAATATACCTTGCATGCATACTTGCTCTCTTACCATGTAGAAATTGGGATTTTGCATGACAAAGGTGGTGGAGAAGTGAATCTTCAATATTCACTTCTCCCCACCTCAGATCTGGACATTTGGTGGTACACACACCAATAAAGTTTCAATCTTTGCCTAGCTACATTGGGTTAGGAAGTGATGGCTACTTCAAAGTGGCCAAAATCATGTGATTTATCACACTTTGGCCACTAAAGCCATGCGATCTTCCCACAATACCCATATTATAGTATTATATTACTGTCTACAGTCAATAAATATGCTTGGTTTGCTTGGGAAACAAAGGAGGAACCAAACAGACTGAAGGGCACTGAAACAGGCTCCCCATGTCGTGCGACATAAGTCTCCATGGAGACCCTGTGTCATACGACATGGGACTCCCAGAAGGCTGCAAAGCCATTCTTGGACTTCAGAATCTGCTAGGTCCATCCCTTTGTGACTCAAAGCCTACCTAAGCATCTTCTGGCTCATAAGCCTCTATTTGGGTGCCTAAACTCAGTTTGGACGCAACCCACTTGACGAAAGAGGATCACCATATGACATAGAAGACTTCAAAAGACTCTATGTCATGTGACATCTGTGTCGACAAAGTCTATCGTGACTTTGTCCACTCCCATCAACCCCAAACTGGGTTCTAGACCACTAAATAGTGTCCTAAATGAGAAAAATAATGTCTTTTTATTTCTCGAGTAGCTTTACCTCTGTAAGGGACAATCTGTCTCGAAATCTCTGCCTTGTGATAAAAGATATCACGTGTAAAAAGGGTGCGGCCCCCTATCATGGCTCGCAAGTTGTATTCAGTTCCATACCATTAATGAAATCTAAGGCTTGCACACTTTACTTGTTTACACACATCGCACACACATTTTGAATGTCCATATTTTTCCAAATGTTGATTGAAAGTCCCGAAAGGGGCGTGTTGGGTGAACTCTCTAGTTCTTCCCAACACGTAACCAGACTCCCGGACTCAAAATCTCTTAAAATTAGGTTTTTCAATGTTTTCCTCTAAAAACGGCGTGGCGACTCAAAAAAGAAGAAATAACATCATTCATATTATTTTTTTCGGCCGAGCGTTCATTCAGTGGCGACTCTACTGGGGAACATTGAAAAACTTTTTGTTCTAAAAAGTGAAGACGATACTTGGTATATAGGTGGAAACCACTAACCTTCCTGTATCGCTCCCTAACCCGGGGCTTGGGATAAATGGTGGTCTAACAATCCCACGTACCAGTATCAATCTTCTATTTTCTAAAAGAAGAAAGGTTTTTCTTAAAGAGAGTCTAACTTTCTCCAAATTAACTTGGATAAATTTTTCATTCTTCTTGTGTGTGCATCTGTGTCATGTTGTGTGCTTTGCCTTGATTCCATGCTTATATGCTCTATCATGCTTTGGTATGTGATACTATCGAGAGTCGGGGCTCTTTTCCTTTTTTGCTACTTGCTTGTTCCGTCAAAGTAGAACAGGGCAGAAAGATACAGGACTACAGCTGCTGGTAAATTCTGACATTTGGGGCAGTCCCCTTTCGTCATGCTTTGACTCATTCTTTTACTTTTTATTTGCATACTGCATAAAAAAAAAAAACCTTTTGCAAAAAAGCAAAAAATATATATTTTCTAGAGAATACCTTCACACTACTCGCACTCAACCGCACATAGAGTTAGAACCCGGGAGTGTACGGACGGCATCGCGGAAAGTGACATGTTTCGCTAACGCTTGAGCGCCTAAAGTCCTCCTAGCCTGTGAGTCAGCCAACACTTATCCGTGACACACTTTCTATCGTGACCGGTTGGTTTTTGGCCAATACTTTTCAAAACATTTTAAACTCGGTTTTTCAAAATTTTTCTCACAAAGTCCGAGTCATGCTTCGTCTTTGAAAACCTTGGCATACTCTCCCCCTTCGTGTCGGAATCACGACATAATTCCAACGTAAGTATACGTTAGGATCTCTACATATCTCGACGTAGGTACATATCGATTTCTCGGCTTGGCTTCGTGAGAAGTCATGACGCGTTCTCGACATGTGTCAACACGGGACCATGTCAATTTCTTAACGCATACTAACAAAGAGTTATGCCGAAATTTCGCCACCAAGTGACGAGAGGCCATGCCACATTTCCAACTCGAAAAGAGGAAAGGTCATTGCGGTCTCATACGTTCAAACGTACGCTCGACCTTCTCTCCTCCCGAGTTTAGACGTTGACTTGGACTTGGTTTTGAAAACCCCGAGTTTGACTTGTTTTGGCTCGTATGCCCATAGGTTCGTTCTCCCTTTCGGTCGGTGGGTTCCACGTGCCCTATAGGACCTCTGCCGAGATTGTCCGTCCCGGAGGTGCAATACAGGTGGAATACAGGGGGTCTATAGACGTAGTGATGGAACCCACTGATCCAGGAATAGAGTAGAATGCGAAAAAGAAGGTTTCCCGCCTTTTCCAACCATTCCTAGGACTAATAAAGATCATTTTTAAACAAAAACAAAAAAAATATATATAAAAAAAAAGAGAAGAAAAAAAAAGAGCATATGCATGAGTCCGTCCTCAGCCTATCCTCTCCCCTACATAAAAACGTTCTCTCCCCCTTATAGCAAGCAAGTATTGGGTCAGAGTTCCGGGCGGTTGATTAATCAATCTCTCTCCAGTCAAGGGTTCATTTCCAGCAGTCTCAGAAATGGCAGATTCGCAGGTCTCAGCGGGTTTGGGTCCGAATGCAAGTATTGATCCAGCTCAGAATCAGAATGTCAGTCAGAGTGTAGGGCCAGATCGAGGTCAGAATGCGGGACAGGATGTCAGATTTGGATTCCCTCTCAGCTCTGAAAACAGTGAACAAACCAATCCTCCCAGGTTCACTTCCTTCCATCAATATGCTCAATCAACAAAGTTCACCCCCGTGACTTTTCCAGCCCGTTTCTTTGGACACCTTGTACTTGCTCCAGCTGCTCCATGGCCTCAAACCCCTCCACTTCCACGAGTATCATGGGCACGTGACTGATCAATGCCTCGGTCTGCGGTAATGGAATCCAGAAGTTAACAGGAAATGGAAAGCTCAAGCGTCCTGGCAATCTAACCAGCGAAGAGTAGCTAGGCTAGGGAAAAAAATCTCTCAGTCAACCTTCTTAGGTTCTAGTATTCTCCTCTTTCAATCAAGTCCTCTTTGGACATTGTAATTAGTCTTCAATCTTCTATAAAAGAGTCTTCTTCTTTTCTTGCTAGACTTAAGACATTATTTGAACGCCTACATTACATTTAATGAAATGGTTTTATTTCATATGATCACTTGCATTGCTCAACAAATAATCTCTTGAAATAATTAACATTCTGATTAATCAGGGTGAGAAAGTCAACTAATGCCTTCCCCATACACTTTCCTTACCCCACAAAAAAGCCTTCATCAAGCCATACGCTTCCCAAACCATGTCCTCACCTTCACCTTGACCAAGTCAACGACGACGGCATCGTCAAAGGACAACAAAAGGTCACTCAGCTTCGAAAGATTGACCACATGTCGACAACAACCTAGGAGCTTGGCTTAGACCTCAAGGGTATCAAGAAAGCTCAAGCAGGGGCTCGCCTTGGCCCTCAGGTGCACAAAAAAAAAAAATCTTAGTGCAAAAAGAGTAATGCCCAGCTAGGCTGAAAATCCCAAAAAAGGGCGGTCTAGGCAAAAAACAGGGTTGCACATAAAAAAAAATGAGGCCAAGGACCCAGCACCGCCAATCAAAAGCTTGACGGACAGGCAAAATCAAAGCTCAGAGAATGAAAGTTGTCGATAACAATGGGTTGGTCGAAGCAAAGCCAGAAGCATTTCATAAGCCTGTAGGCACGTGCAAATCCTTTCTCCCCCAATAAAAGAGGAAGTAATCAGAAGCAGTCGTCCAAGAATGACTTGGTCAAGGAATCATCCAAAGGCCCACGCCTCATCATCCAATCTTCTCATCCGAGCCTTTTCACTAAAGGAACCACAAATCCCATTTCCCAAAACCTGAAACAATCCGGCCGAAGCCCGAACTACGGCGACCTGAGCTCCTCATCATGGAGGGGAACGTAGGCAACTAGGAATGGTCTGGTCGAAATCACAAACAAATCTCAGAAAAACCCGGTCTCACCGAAGACATCCCTATACACAAACCTTTCTTTCACACCTAGCCAACCTTGATCCGCGACATTGGTTGACTTCCCCCTCATGATTGATCAGAATGTTTTTTCATATCGAGATTATTGGTTGAATAACCCGAACATTAATAAAGGGTTTTAAGCAATCTTGTGATCATTGTAAATAAAACAAGTTTTCAGATGTCTTGACAAGTCTTCCTTTTCTACATCTTAGGAAAAGTAGTGCTAAACACTGATTTTCTGTCAGCAGGGGCTTCCATACACTTTTACAAACCTTTCTACGCTTATACTCTCTTAAAAGAGTCAAACCCAAAGCGAGATTTCGTGCCTATATCGAATAAGGCCATCAGAAAATAACACAAAATCGGGATTTGTTCCCACTTTTCGAAAAATATGCCCCTGCATGTATAAATTCTCTTCTCTTACATCTTCTTAAGGTTGACTGAGTGACTAAAGAAAATAAGAGAGCAAAGGATAGGTTTTTTCCCTCTCTGGCTACAATTCGCATTAGGGCTGCCTTGAAACTCTTTAAGGTTGGAGCTTCGTCAAGCCATTTCTTTAGACTGGGGCTTCTTTGGTCATCTTTGGGGTCCGCGTCGGGTTCCTCGCTACGCCACAACATGGATTCAGTCTTATTCAGATCAGCCTCAGGATCACTTTTGTAGTACCAATCAGATTGGGACTGTCGTTAGGACATCATCCGAAACTCTATCGAGTCATCTCTTCCAACCGGGGCTTTTTCCAATGAAAGGATCTCCCCTTGCTTTAACAAAATATGGGGCTTTGCATAAATTTTTTCCTTAGTCTTTGTTTCTAAAAGTCTATCGGCATCAGCTTCAAGCGTCAGGGTTTGAGAAATGAACTTCAATCGAAACCCGAGGTTTAAACCCGATCTCAGCCCAAGAGGGAATTTTGGTCCATATGATACCTTTTAGCAGCTTTAGCCAAGTCTCAGCAACAGCAGCAGCTCATTCCGCACCCAAGGGGTACGACCCCATCTGCTCTCTGAACCCATCAACAGCCGGCTGTGGGTATCCATACTGCCTTCGAACAAGCAAGGGGATGCAGAATGATGAAAAGTGTAATCCCGGCAGCCTCACTATAACAGAGTCATCCTGCCTACCGCTCATGGTCTCAAGCCTCCATCCAGGAACCCAGTACTGGATGTCAGTGGTAGTATACCTGGCCAATTGCCTCTGCCAACTCTCCTGTGAAGCCTCCGGAGCCACTCGCCTCTGCTGTGTGACCCAAGGTGCTGCAGTCTACCCAACAGGTAATGGGGAAATGAGTCTCAATCGCTCAAAGAGCCACAATGATAAGAGACTGGGGCTGCCACGTCCCATATGCAATGACATTCTAGACAGTCGGTCCATCCCATGATAAATCTCCGCCAGCAAAAGGGGAACTACATCTCTCTCCCCCTGCCCGGGTCGAACATCAGCCAATGTGGTGCCTCGAGAACCCCGCATCTGTCTGACAACTCCCAGCAGTAAACCAGAGCACACCCCGTCGTACTCACAGAAGCAGTACAGGGAAATCATGATTAGCATAAAAATGTCCATGGCTGTCGACGGGTCAAACAGCTCCGGATGCGATACAGCCAATCGGGCTATCTGGGCCAGTTCAACAAAAGACAGGTCAAGAATCAGATCAGTCACCTGCTCGGGATGAAATCCCAAGAAATCGGCCAACTGCTCGGTCAAAGGTCGCGGATCTCGGGGAAAGACCACATCCCTAAGCTCAACTCCCCCAATCAGTGCACGGAACTCCTCAATGGTGGGTGTGAGATCATTATACGAGAGGGTGAAGACATGCCTCTCGCAATCCCAGTATCTGGATGCGACTCGGAGAAGATTCCAGTCAATCGCCCACTCCTTCAATGCCCAGATGCATCTCAACCCATATCGTTGGTCAATGATCCTCCTGTTGTTGTCGCGATGATGGCGAGTCAGATTTATGAGATCAGAATGAAATTGACGTTGTTTGGTCTTAGATCTGTCGTCATGATGTTCCATTTTGGGCCAAAGATCAAATCTTGGGGCTAATTTTGAGGTGGAAGGCAAGTTTGACACCTGATGTGACTGCTGAAATGAGTAGTTTATGAGTCTGCCTTTTGTAAAGTGCTGGGGCTTGCTGATCAAGAAAACTGTCCCACAGACTCTCTATGTCGTGCGACATAAGTGCCCCATGAAGTCCTGTGTCGGACGACATGGATAGGTCCATCAGGATCACCAGCAGCTGCAACTGCAGCACCCCCAAGCAACCCAATGCTTGCTCAAGAAACCACCCAAACCTGTCCAAAACACCATAGAATCATACCTAAACACTCCCCCTCGCTCATAAAGCCCACGGGAGAGGATTCAGGACATCCGACACACCCACAGACACATAAATGTCACCCAATGCGTACAAAAACCGCAAAAACACCCAATCACACCCAAAAACCACCATTTTGTGCCTTTCTTGGGACGAACTCATGCAATAAGCTCGCAAATGCATAAATAAACAAATATTGTAATTGTCAAAGTACAAAACAATAAAATATTTGTTTTACAATCCCAAAAGAACAAAAATTTGCACATGCATTTCTCCTCTCTCCTAAAAAGAGTCAAAGCATGGCAGAAGGGGACCGCCGTGATCACTCCGACTCGGAGTCGTCATCAGAACCATCCTCCTCCTCAGAGCCGCTGTCATCCTCAGCGCTGCCCACCTCCTCCTCGGAGCCACTCTGCTCCTGGCCATCATCGCCACCCTCCGGCACCTCATGGATCTCGCCGTCAGAGTCATCGCCCTCATAATGCGCCCAAGGCTGGGGCTCAGCATAATACCCCTGCCACTCAGGAATAGTGGAATAAGGGGGCTGGTAGGGATCATCCTCACCATCATCATCATTAGGCTGGGGCTGTCGACTCGATCCACCCGCCTGAGAACCAGAAGGAGCCAAAGCTGGTCTGGGCCTCTTCTTCGGAGGCACTACATCATCAGGCCGGGAGCTGCACTTCCCCTTCCAATGCTCCGCGCTCCTCTGAAACTGGCGCAGCATCTTCACAGCACCGGTGAGCACCTTCGCCACCGTCCTGAACGTCTTGGCTGGAACCTGTTCAATGAAAACAGAAAAAGCAGTCAAAAGCAGTTGATATAAACAGTAAAGCAGTTAAAAGCTGGAATGAATCATGAAAAAGAAGAGAAATTACTCACAAAAGTAGTCCCTCGGGGCAGGCGCAGATGCGGGTGAGTCTCGGACATATCAAAAGAGGAGCGGCGAATACTGCCCCCAGCCTCATACTCAAAAGATCGCGGAGGCGCCGGTGTCTGCATCCCCGCTGCCCTCCTAGCAGCCATGACCTGAGGAGTCACCAACCGGGTGAAAACAAAATAGGCGTAACCACCCTCCTCATAAAACTCAGCGGCATCAATGCCGGTCCGCAGCCGCTCCAAATCAGGCAGGGCCCGAATGTGCCATATCCCCGGAGGAGGATCGCGAGGAACACGAGCAGCCACACCAGGACCATGCTGCCTGCTCACTCTCTCCCCCAAATACAGGGCATCGCCCTCCAGGCCGATCAAGAGCCTCCTCGTCCTGGTCACCAGGGCAGCAGCACCAACCAAATCCTCACCATAACGGCCGTGCCAGGGGAAGTGTCTCAACCCAACAGGGGTACCCCTCAGAGAAATCATAATGTCATGGTAGCAAGCCGTCTTACGGGGCTTAACCCCGTCCACCTTCCGGCTCTCTCTCGCCCCGAAAGTCCAGCGGCAAATGGCAGGGAACAGATCTGCCGCAATCCTCTCGGGCACAGTCCAGGCATAACAGCCGAACACCTCGTAAGCCCACACCTGAAATCAGAGACAAAAGACTCTCAGTGTGCAGCAACAGTATGAAATGAAGACAGAAAAGTCAAGTGCAACAGTCAATGTGCGAAAAAGCAAAGGACGTACCTCCAAAGACACCGTAAAAATCCAGAGAGGTCACACTGCCTCTGCTCACCTCATCCAGGCCCCTGTTTACCTGGGCCAAACCAGCCTCTCCCCAAGAGAAAGTGGACACCTGGCTCCAATCACGAAGAGGCTCCAGCAAAAGGGTCAATGCCGTCGTAGAGGCATTGCAAAACAGTGTCGTATAACCCGGCCAGCACAAAGGCTCTAGCTAGTCGCTCAGCGGTAACCACTACGGCACCCTCAGAAAACAGACGACTCTGATGCATCAAGGCCGAGTGCAGGTCCGCCAACGGGACCCCATTGCCCTTAAGGCGAAAAGTCATGCCAGTCAAGGCTCTGATGGCGTCTGGGCTCTGCACGCCAGGGTCCTCAGAAAAGATGGGCCTGTCTGTAAACTGCAGACCAGTAATAGCCGTAAAATCATACGGATTGATGGTCACCTCACCCCAGGAAAGATGGAAAGTGTGGGTAGAGTCCCACCAGAACTGTCTGAAGGCACGCACTAGCTCGACGCTCCTGGCCGTGTCCCCGAAAGCTTCGACAGCTGTGAAAAATGGTCCAAGACCAGCAGCAAAGACCAGTCCCTTAGGACTGTCCGGTAAATCAGAAGAGCCCGGAAGAAGACCCCAAATGGTCGCAATAGCCTCAGGAGACCCCTTGGTCCGCAAGGTCTGCAGGTAAGCACAGCACAGGTATCAAAAACCATAACAATATGTGCATGCATTCATCATCACTAAATTCTTTCAAAATAAACAGAAAAGGAAAAATCTTTTCAAAACTCATTCATCCCATGCCAAGCATACAATTCCTATTTGGGTGCGATTTCCCCCAATTTCAATCCCTAACCCTAGAAATCAAATTTCGAAAAGGGTTAATCTTTCAATACTTACCCCCTTCTGCTCCAACGTAGAAGTGTGAAAATCAAGACCCGTGTAGAGCCCATGTCCCTCGGGGAATTTCTTCCGCTTGTTCCGATCCACAAGCTCCCGTCTCTCGGACAATACTTGTAGCACATTCCTTCTCGATTCGGCCCGCGGAGGCATTTTCAATGTCTTGATCTAAATCAAAATCGGAGAATTTTCAAAATTTTCTCTCTTTCTTTCTCTCTGTTCTCGGCGGCAATGGATGGTCTTTTGAAAGACCTGTCTTACGACCTGCGGTTTTAATTAAAACTGCCTGGGAACCTCCCCATGTCGTACGACATCCATGTCCCAGAAGGGTGATTTTCCCCTTTTACCCCTGATCAACTTTGTCAGCCTATCTTGGCTACCTGACATTAAAATCCGTCGTTATAATTGGGTTCAAGTACCCACCTCTCTCGGTTAACACAACACAATGGCCCAGAACGGCCTTAAACTACCCGGTTCGGAAAGACCGCACAGATTTCCACAGTCAGATTAGCGGGTGACTCCCAAAGAAGAAAGTCAACATTTCCAGCGGGTGACTCCCAAAGGAAAAAGTCAAATCCCCGAGGTGACTCCCCATTAAAAACAGTCCAACCAGTGGGGTGACTCCCCATCAAAATAGTCAAACTCGCGGGTGACTCCCAAAGAAAAAGTCAATTCTTCGGGGTAACTCCCCACCAAAACAGTCAAATTAGCGGGCGACTCCCAAAGAAAAAAGTCAAATCAGCGGGTGTGATGATGTGCCATTATTTCTCGGGAAAAATTCGGTTTTGCGTTTCTTTGAAAAAACCAAATAAAACCGGAAAAAGACGGAGTTGCCACGCCATTTTTGTTTTAAGGGCCAAAACTTTGAAAAATGCCCGAGATTAGAGATTTGGGTTCGGAGGTCATGTTACACGCCGGGAAGGACGTTAGTGTGCACCCGGAATGCCTCGTAAAACGAGTCTTCCAAGCTGAAAATTATTTGTGTGTGTGTGTGTGTGTGTGTTTTGGCCAAAATAATTTGAAACTCAGAAAACTAAAAATTGGGATGTCTTTTTAAGACTTTAAACTGATTCCATTATTTTTTGGAAGATTTTTGGATTGAGATTTGTTACTCAAAATACCTTTTGAAGTTGAGAGTCACTTCTGCCAGAATGAAAAAGGCAGTGGACCTTTGATTTTGAAATGGATTCAAGGGCCTTAAAACTTCATAATCTGGATAAACTCAGAGAATGAAAGTTGTTCCAGACACCTTAAATAAGATTTTTGAGAAGGAATTTTCCATTTTGGAGAAGATTTGAGGGGTCAAAACCTTCTGGAAATCTCAGATATGAAATCTGGATTTCCAGAAGCTGATGAACTGGCCTCTAAAAGAAAATTTGAAAAGAGGAGTTTTACTCACCCAGAAAATAAAGTAAAAATATTTCTGGAAATCTAAGGATGTTGGCTACAAAAAGTGTTTTGTAGTCAACACCAAATTCCAAGTTTATCTGTGTCCAAAAATTAAGACAATGGACTGGGGTCTTGGAAAATTGTTACTGGACAGCAACTTCTCAAGAAAGGAAAAATGATTTTAAAGGGGGTTTTTGCATCCATGCTTGTCCCCATTTCCCTAGGTTTTGGTTAGTGATCACTTGACATTTTAGTGGTGAATCAACTATACCAAACCATCCTTGGGGTACATTAGGACTAAGCACTTCATTTGCTTGGGAAGGGGAATTTTATCCTTTGAAAATGAGATTTGATGCTTGAAAATGGTTTTTAGGGTTTTGAAAATGCATTTGCAAGTAAGTAAGAACACATTGAACAAAATGTTGATCCTTGTAGAAGATCATCCATGGAGATGAACTTCCATGGTGATCTTCTTGGATCTAAGACAAGAAGATGAATGAACTACATTTTGTAGCTTGAAAATGCATGCATGGATGAGAGATTTAGGGTAAGAAGAGGGAGGTTATATCTATCTTCTTTGTGTTTTTGTTTGAAGGCTTGAATGTAAGAGTGAGTGGGTTTGATTTGAGTGAGTGAAAGTTGGGAAGATTCAAGAGAAAAAGGTGACAATTCTTAGAGAATTCTCACTGTTTTCTCAAGTATTTTCGCCAAATGTTGTGAGTTGTGTTCTTGTTCCTCTTTTTTTTTGTGACTGGAGGGCTCAATTTATAGCCCTCTGGAAATGACAGACTTATCCGCGCGGATAGGACCCTTCAGTGTGCACTGTTCATTAAATGCTGCTCCAGGCTTTGGACACAAGGAATAATTTTCAAAAAATCAAACAGAAACTGTTTTTCAACTTACTGTTTCGGGATTTTCTTAATTCTTTTTCTTTTTGAGATTCCTTTGAAGGTTTATCTTTTTTTGGCAATCCCTAATCTACCCTTACTTGGTTAGAAATGTTAGGAATGTTAGGAATTGTTAGAAATGTTATAACTTTCGTTAATTTTCTAACGAAAATACTAACAAGCTCAAATTGGAGCACTTACAGCGGGTGACTCCCAAAGAAAAAAGTCAAATCCTCGGGTGACTCCCCATCGAAACAGTCAGTCTTCGGGATGACTCCCCTTAAGAACAGCCAAACTCCAGTGCAAATGCACATCTTCGGGGTGACTCCCCTTGGAACAGTCAATCTCGGGTGCAAACACCCATCTTCGGGGTGACTCCCCTTGGAACAGTCACTTTCGGGTACAAAACCCGTAGCCTTTCATTTGGCACCCCATCTTTGCCTGAACTACGACTTGGCTTGATTCCCCCACGAGATACGTAGGAATCCTCTTCATAAGAGGACCAGCCACTTGACCATCTTGGTCACCTCTTTCCCCGTCGTTCGTGTCCGGCTCGGGATTCTCATTTTTTTGTCGACGACCCCGCTTCCCGTGGAAGCGACGTCGCCGAGGGGCTCTGTGAGTACCCCGATCCGAACTCAAGTTTTGGATTCAATTAAATTTGGGCTTACACAAATTGCTAAGAGGCAATTAGAGTCCAAAAATCCCAGCAACCCACCAATCCATTGGGCCTGCCAGCCACTTGGCCCATTATGGCCAAAGGATGTACGCTGTCGTCCGACAAGGGACACTAAGGTGGTTTAACTGCCTATGTCGTGCGACATAAGAAGCCCCAGCAGCCCACCAATCCATTGGGCCTGCCAGCCACTCAGCCCATTATGGCCAAAATGTGTACGCTGTCGTCCGACAAGGGCCACTAAGGCGGTTTAACTGCCTATGTCGTGCGACATAAGAAGCCCCATCAGGATGCTTATAAATAGAAGGCATGGCTGATCATTTTGGGAAAGGCAAAGGAAGAGAGCCAAAGTGAGGGTCAAGTTCTGAGAGTAATATCAGTAAAATAGGGGAAACTCTTGCCAAATAGAGTCTCTCCCTCTCTCTCACACACACACACTCACCTCCCTCCTCACACACACACACTTCAAGGTTAAGACTCCAAGAAGCTTCCTTTTGTGGTGATTGAAGGGGTAGACACCATACTATTGGTGATTCTACTTCGTGGACTACAATAGGTAGACACTAATCCTCTCTCTCCCTTTAAATAAAGTCTTTAAATATACCTTGCATGCATACTTGCTCTCTTACCATGTAGAAATTGGGATTTTGCATTACAAAGGTGGTGGAGAAGTGAATCTTCAATATTCACTTCTCCCCACCTCAGATCTGGACATTTGGTGGTACACACACCAATAAAGTTTCAATCTTTGCCTAGCTACATTGGGTTAGGAAGTGATGGCTACTTCAAAGTGGCCAAAATCATGTGATTTATCACACTTTAGCCACTAAAGCCATGCGATCTTCCCACAATACCCATATTATAGTATTATATTACTGTCTACAGTCAATAAATATGCTTGGTTTGCTTGGGAAACAAAGGAGGAACCAAACAGACTGAAGGGCACTGAAACAGGCTCCCCATGTCATGCGACATAAGTCTCCATGGAGACCCTGTGTCATACGATATGGGACTCCCAGAAGGCTGCAAAGCCATTCTTGGACTTCAGAATCTGCTAGGTCCATCCCTTTGTGACTCAAAGCCTACCTAAGCATCTTCTGGCTCATAAGCCACTATTTGGGTGCCTA
Source organism: Adenophora triphylla var. japonica (assembly GCA_022495995.1). Lineage (NCBI taxonomy): Eukaryota > Viridiplantae > Streptophyta > Magnoliopsida > Asterales > Campanulaceae > Adenophora > Adenophora triphylla. Next base: position 207,487 of record JAFEMH010002381.1, read on the forward strand.
AACTCAGTTTGGACGCAACCCACTTGACGAAAGAGGATCACCATATGACATAGAAGACTTCAAAAGACTCTATGTCATGTGACATCCGTGTCGACAAAGCCTATCGTGACTTTGTCCACTCCCATCAACCCCAAACTGGGTTCTAGACCACTAAATAGTGTCCTAAATGAGCAAAATAATGTCTTTTTATTTCTCAAGTAGCTTTACCTCTGTAAGGGACAATCTGTCTCGAAATCTCTTCCTTGTGATAAAAGATATAACGTGTAAAAAGGGTGCGGCCCCCTATCATGGCTCGCAAGTTGTATTCAGTTCCATACCATTAATGAAATCTAAGGCTTGCACACTTTACTTGTTTACACACATCGCACACACATTTTGAATGTCCATATTTGTCCAAATGTTGATTGAAAGTCCCGAAAGGGGCGTGTTGGGTGAACTCTCTAGTTCTTCCCAACACGTAACCAGACTCCCGGACTCAAAATCTCTTAAAATTAGGTTTTTCAATGTTTTCCTCTAAAAACGGCGTGGCGACTCAAAAAAGAAGAAATAACATCATTCATATTATTTTTTTCGGGCGAGCGTTCATTCAGTAGGGGAGAGGATAGGCTTAGGACGGACTCATGCATATGCTCTCTTTTTTTGTATTTTTATATTTTTTTATATATATTTTTTTTATAAAAATGATTTTTATTAATCCTGGGAATGGTTGGAAAAGGGGGACACCTTCTTTTTCGCATTCTACGCTATTCCTGGATCAGTGAGTTCCATCACTACGTCTATAGACCCCCTGTATTCCACCTGTATTGCACCTCCGGGACGGACAATCCCGGTAGAGGTCCTATAGGGCACGTGGAACCCACCAATCAAAAGGGAGAACGAACCTATGGGCATACGAGCCAAAACAAGTCAAACTCGGGGTTTTCAAAACCAAGTCCAAGTCAACGTCTAAACTCGGGAGGAGAGAGGGTCGAACGTACATTTGAATGTACGAGACCGCGATTTGCAGGTAAAACCCTGGAAGAATTGGGCATGACCTCTCCTCATTTCGAGTTGAAAAAATCCGGCATGGCCTCTTGTCACTTAGTGGCGAAATTTCGGCATAACTCTTGTTAGTATGCGTCAAGAATTCGACATGGTCCCGCGTTGACACATGTCGAGAACGCGTCATGACTTCTTACGAAGCCAAGGCCGAGAAATCGATATGTACTTACGTTGAGATATGTCAAGATCTTAACGTGTACTTACGTTGAATTATGTCGCAATTCCGACATGGAGAGGGAGAGTATGCCAGGATTTTTGGAGACGAAGCATGACTCGGACTTTGTGAGAAAATTTTGAAAACCGAGTTTAGAAAATGTTTTGAAAAGTATTGGCCAAAAACCAACCGGTCACGGTAGAAAGTGTGTCACGGACAAGTGTTGGCTGACTCACAGGCTAGGAGGACTTTAGGCGCTCAAATGTAGGCGAAACACGTCACCGTCCGCGATGCCGTCCGTACACTCCCGGGTTCTAACTCTATGTGCGGGTAGAGTGCGAGTAGTGTGAAGGTATTTCTCTAGGAAAAATAATTTTTTTTGCCTTTTTTTTTTGTAAAAGATATATATATATATATATATATATATATATATATATATATATATATATATATATATATATATATATATATATATATATATATATATATATATATATATATTTATGCAATATGCAAAAAGGAAAAAACAAGAGAATGAGTTCAAAGCATGACAAAAGGGGACTGCCCCAAATGTCGAATTTTACCAGCAGCTGTAGTCCAGCGTCATCCTGCCTTGTTCTGATCGACGGAACAAGCAAATAGCAAAGGGGAAGCTCCAGCTCCCATAAATGCCACATACCAAAGCATAGAAGCATGGCAAGGCCCACATGAGCACACAAAATGACACAATGCACACACAAGGAGAATGTAGAAATTGTCCAAGTTGATTTAAAGAAAGTTAGACCCTCTTAAGAAAAACTCTCTTTTTTTCAAAACAGAAGAATGACACTGGTACGTGGGATTGTTAGACCACAATTTATCCCAAGCCCCGGGTTAGGGAGCGATACAGGAAGGTTAATGGTTTCCACCTATATACCAAGTATCGTCTTCATTTTTTTTAAAAAAACAAAGGTTTTTCAATGTAGTCCCCAGCGGAGTCGCCACTGAATGAACGCTCGCCGAAATCATTTAAAACTGAGAAAATTTTCCTTTGAAATGAAAATTTTTCCGGTTTTTTGGGAGTCGCCACGCCGTTTTTTGGGGAAAACATTGAAAAACCTATTTTAAAGAGATTTTGGGTTCGGGGGTCTGGTTACGTGTTTGGGAAGAACTTGAGAGTTCACCCAACACGCCTCTTTTGTGACTTTCAATCAACATTGGACAATTATAGACATTCAAAGTGTGTGTGCAATATGTGTAAACAAGTAAGGCATTCAATTTTGGAATTTCATTAATGCTATAGGGACAGGATACAACTTGTGAGCCATGATAGGGGGCCACACCCTTTACATATGATGATTTTCATCACAAGGCAGAAGGCTGAGACAATCTGCTTAGGAAGCTCTAATGTCGTCCGACGCAGGACTTCCCATGAAGGGGATGTCGGACGACAGAAGACCTCATGGTCAGATTGTCTATTACAATGACAAGGCCACTCTGGAACTGGAATACTATTATTTTACCCAATAAAGACACTATTTAGTGGTCTAAGTTCAGTTTGGGGGTTGATAGGAGTGAGCAAAGCCATGATTGACTTTTAATGATACGGATGTCATATGACATAGACCATCCGAAGTCGTCTATGTCATATGGCAAACCGCCTCCATCAATAAATCGCACCCAAACAGACCTTAGGCACTCCAAATAGTGGCTTATGAGCCAAAAAATACTTAGGTAAGCTTTGAGTTATGAAAGGGGATCAAATCTGACAGATCTGAAGTCCAAGAAAGGCTTTATAGCCTTCTGGGAGCTCTATGTCGTATGACACAGGATCTCCAGAGAGTCCTGTGTCGTCCGACAAGAGTGGCCTATTTCAGTGCCCTTCAGTCTGTTTGATTTCTCCTTTGTTCTCAAAGCAAACCAAGTAATTTTATTAACTATAAGCAGTAATATAGTAGTATTATGTGAGTATTATGGGAGGATCACATGGCTTTAGTGGCCAAATGTGATAAATCACATGTTTATGGCCACTTTTATGTAGTCATCACCTCCTAACTCAATGGAAATAAGCAAATATCTAAACATTATTGATGCTAATGTCACCAAATGTCCAGATTTAAGGTGGGGAGAAGTGAATATTGAAGATTCACTTCTCCACCACCTTTATCATGCAAAAACCCCAATATTTCACATAATATCTAAGCAAATGAGCATGCAAGGTGATATAAGTGTATGAAAGATCTTATTAAAGAGAGAAAAGGATTTAGTGGCTACCTATTGTAGTCCACAAGGTAAGATCACCAGTAGTATGGTGTCTACCCCTTCAACACACCAACAAAGGAACCTCTTCTTTGGATCTTGGCTTTGGTGTATATGTGTGTGTGAGGAGGGAGGTGAGTGTGTGTGTATGAGAGAGAGAGAGAGAGACTCTATTTCTACAGAGTTTTACCTATTTTTACTGATATCCTCCCAAAACTCTCCCAAGGTCCTCTAAAATGATCAGCCATGCCTTGTATTTATAGGCAGGCTGATGGGAAGACCTATGTCATCCGACAGAGGCAGTTAAACCGCCTTAGTGTCGTCCTATGTCGGACGACAGCGTACATCATTTTGGCACAGTTGGACCGAATGGATGGCAGGCCCAATGGGTTGAATGGGCTGCTGGATAATTGGACTTAATTTGCTTCTTTAGCAATTATATGAGCCCAAAAACCAAGGAAAGTGGACCCAAAACATGAGTTTGGGTCGGGGTACTCACACCTCCGCAAAAGACAACCGACTTTTTGCATCGCGCGAAATCCCAGTTAATTTCACTAAGCTCAAAAGCTAATGATGTCAATCTGTGGCACCAAAAATTAGGGCATGCTAGCTGTAGAACTCTAGAAGAACTTCAAAGATTTGAAGCTGTTAAAGACCTCCCTAAGCTGAACTTCAAGAACCCTGATGTCTATGGTTCATGTCAAAAGGGAAAGCAAACAAAAGCATCACATAAAAAGGTCCAATAGTGCTCCACATCTAGGTGTTTGGAGCTGATTCACACTGATTTAATGGGACCTATTGAAGTAGAAAGCTTTGGTAGGAAAAAGTATACCTTTGTGTGTGTTGATGATTATTCTAGGTACACTTGGGTAATGTTCTTAAGAGAGAAATCTGAAACAATTGGAGAATTCAAGAATTGGTACAAAAGGGTTAGAAATCTTTATGGTCTTAAGGCTGTGAGGATTAGGTCTGACCATGGCACTGAATATGAGAATCAAATGTTTACTGCCTTTTGCAATTCTAAGGGAATCACACATGAATTTTCTGCACCAATCACTCCACAGCAAAATGGAATTGCTGAAAGAAAGAATAGAACTTTGCAAGAAATGGCTAGGGTTATGTTAAGTTCTAAAAACCTGTCCAAGAAATTTTGGGCAGAAGCTTTGAACACTGCCTGTCACATTCGCAATAGAGTGTTCCTGCAGAGTTTCCTCTCTTGCCCTAGTTCCCCAAAAGTCCCCCTTAAAATGATCAGCCATGACCTTTATTTATAGGCATGCTGATAGGAGGCTCCATGTCGGACGACAGAGGGAGTTAAACCGCCTTTGGATAACCAGTGTCGTCCGACACCAGTCAACTTTATGGCACAGTTGGGCCGAATGGATGGCAGGCCCAATGGGTTGAGTGATTAAATGGATAATTGGACTCAAATTGCATTTTAGCAAATAAATGAGCCCAAAAATCAAGGAAAGTGGACCCAAAAACACGAGTTCGGGTCGGGGTACTCACAATCACAATCTTCGATCTTCAAAAACTTTGAATCTTCAGATTTAGAACTCTAGGCCTTGATCGTCGTACGAGCGAAGACCCTCTAGTAGTATCCACACCTTTGAATGAACCAAGAACAGTTCTTGAGGATTGCTAGATCCTTAAACCTATGGAAGAAATTGAGAAACCTTTTGGTGATTTTTCTCTCTTGAAAATTCGTTTGTATTTCGGCTGCTCATAGACTCATATTTATACTACAATAGTATTAATATTTGTGCCCTAATCGTATTAGGAAACTAGGCTGTAAACCGCCTCTGGCAAGATCTGTCGAGCGACCTCCGACCGCCTCTGGGCAAGATCTGTCGCGCGATGACTTATGCCAGATCAGGAACACTCAATTTTCTTCCTTTGGTTTAACCAATTCATTCCAATTGTGTGTGACCCAATAGGATTATATTATGTTGGCAATGAGCCCGATCATATCGACCCTCATAAAACATAAGCGGAATCTAGCAAGCCATTATGTCTACCCAATTAATATAACGTAAGAGTTCACGTTTCCAATGGTACACTTCCATTTCTCCCTTTGTCTCACGATGTTATATTGAACACAAGTCATGGTCCACGTCAACTTGTATTTGTTCAATGCTTTCTCGATATTGAGTATAATGATAATCCAATCGCATTGGGGTATGGCCATACGCTTTCATCATTATCACTCATCGAGGGGACCAAGCAAAACATCTCTCTTTCGAGGGACAAATTCCATCTTGACTTATCATCCTTCCCATCATGAATCCGATCATGCCAAAGATAGCCTTTATAAATATCGTGTTAAGATATCGTTTGACTAAAATCAAACATAACTTTCATCATATGTAAGGACATGATAATCTCAGGTCTAGGGACTAAATGAAGTGACCATATGAGATTTAATTATGACATTTGACCATGACATAAATCTCATACGGGTCAAGTCCAGTCACTTGTTCACTAACAAGTACCCATAATTTTAATGTGCATCTCGATGCATATAATCATCATATGATTATCCATTAACAATTATACTAATTATTCACTTAATAATTAGGGACGGAGATTATTACAATGAATATGCAAAATATATAATAATCAAATAATAAACTTTTCATATAACAATAAATAATGTCAACATATAGGTCTATCAACTATAGGCCTAGGGCATAACACTAACAGTCTCCCACTTGCACTAGGCCCAATCTCCCATGTATCGAATACCCATGGACCTAACATGTCCATCATGCTTAGCTTGTGGAAGAGCCTTAGTTAATGGGTCCGCCACGTTGTCATTAGTATCTACTCTGCATATCTTTACGTCTTCCCTTTCGCATATCTCTCGGATAATGTGGAAACGTCGAAGTATGTGTTTGGATCTTTGATGTGACCTTGGTTCTTTTGCTTGTCCAATGGCACCATTATTGTCACAATAAAGTTCAATAGGATCATTGATACTTGGAACGACTTCCAAATCACTAATGAACTTTTTGATCCAAACAACTTCCTTAGCTGCATCAGATGCTGCTATGTACTCAGCTTCGGTTGTAGAATCAGCGACAGTACTTTGCTTGGAACTTTTCCAACTGACAGTGCCTCCATTCAGCATAAACAAAAATCCTGTATGCGATCTGTAATCATCTTTGTCGGTTTGGAAGCTAGCATCTGTGTAACCTCTTACAACTAGATCTTCTTCCATTCCTCCAAAGACCAAGAATACATCCTTAGTTCTTCGTAAGTACTTGAGGATATTCTTGACTGCTATCCAATGTGGTTCGCCGGGATCCGATTGGTACCTACTCGTCATGCTTAGAGCACACGAGACATCGGGTCTAGTACATAACATAGCATACATGATAGACCCAATTGCCGAAGCATATGGAATACCATTCATTCTCTTTCGCTCATCATTAGTCTTAGGACTTTGAGTCTTGCTAAGAAATACACCATGCAACATTGGCAAGTTTCCTCTTTTAGAATTTTCCATTTGGAATCTTCTAAGAACCTTGTCAATGTAAGTACTTTGACTTAAACCAATCATCCTTTTAGATCTATCTCTATAGATCTTGATACCAAGGATATATGCAGCTTCGCCCATATCTTTCATTGAAAAGCACTTTCCCAACTAAGACTTGACAGTCTGTAGTGCAGGAATGTCATTTCCAATGAGTAAGATATCATCGACATACAACACTAGAAATAGTGCTACGCTCCCACTAATTTTCTTGTATACACAAGGTTCATCTTCGTTCTTGATAAAGCCAAACTCTTTGATTGCTTCGTCAAAACGTAGATTCCAACTCCTAGAAGCTTGCTTTAATACATAGATGGATCTCTGCAACTTACACACCTTATTAGAATTTTCTGAGCTGACAAAACCTTCAGGTTGTATCATGTATACATCCTCAAGTAACTTCCCATTTAGGAAAGCTGTCTTGACATCCATTTGTCATATCTCATAGTCATAATATACGGCTATGGAAATTAAAATTCTAATAGAGTTGAGCATAGCTACAGACGAAAAGGTTTCATCATAGTCGATACCATGAATCTGCCTATATCCCTTAGCTACAAGCCTAGCCTTATAGGTGTGCACCTTCCCATCCATGTCGGTCTTTTTCTTGAAGACCCATTTGCACCCTATGGTTTTTACACCTTCGGGTGGATCAATCAAGTTCCAAACTTGATTATCAGCCATAGATTGTAATTCGGACTTCATGGCCTCTTGCCATTTTTTTCGAATCAGGAGAGGACATCGCTTCTTGATAGCAAGTAGGTTCATCATTTTTGATTAACTCCACTTCATCACTTTCCGTAACGATAAATCCATATCTCTCAGGTTCGGATCGTGACCTACCACTTCTGCGAAGGACTTGTGCATCTTGAACCGGTTCCATAACTCCTTGTGAACTTGGTTCAGTTTCTACCATTGGTTCAATGTTGTTTTCGGGTTCTCAAATTTCTTCGAGATCTATTTTACTCCCACTGGTTCCTTTACGAAGAAACTCTTTTTCTAAGAAGGTACCATTTCGAGCAACAAACACTTTGTTCTCGTTTCGGTTGTAGAAATAGTATCCTTTAGTTTCCTTAGGATAACCCACGAAACACATTTGTCAGACTTAGGTGCTAGCTTCTCAGAAGTTAACTTCTTGACATATGCATCGCAACCCCAAATCTTCATGAAAGACAAACTGGGTTTTCTTCCATGCCACATCTCGTATGGGGTCTTTTGAACTGATTTGGTAGGAACTCTGTTTATAGTGAAAGCAGCAGTTTCTAGTGCATGTCCCCAAAAGGATAAAGGAAGCTCAACTTGACTCATCATTGAACGAACCATGTCTAACAAAGTTCTATTCCTCCTTTCAGATACACCATTCCATTGTGGTGTTCCGGGTGGAGAGAGTTCTGAAACGATTCCATAACTCTTAAGATGACTGTCAAATTCTTGGCTCAAATATTCACCACCTTGATCGGATCAAAGTACTTTAATAGTTTTGCCAAGTTGATTTTGCACCTCATTTTGAAATATTCGAAATATCTCAAACGATTCACTTTTATGTTTCATTAGATAAACATATCCAAATCTACTATAATCATCAGTGAATGTGATGAAGTACTGAAATCCTCCCCTAGCATTGCTACTCATAGGTCCACATACACCAGTATGTATGAGGCCTAATAAGTCACCCGCCCTTTCACCAGTTTTGGTAAATGGGTCCTTGGTCATCTTGCCTAGTAAACAAGATTCGCATGTCTCATATGATTCGCAATCATGTGAGTCTAAAAATCCATCTTTATGGAGTTTAGAAATGCGTTTCTCATTATATGGCCAAGACGACAATGCCATAAGTAAGTGTGGTTTACATCATTGGGTTTAGATTTCTTGTTAATGTTATAGATATCATTATCAAGATTTTGAACATCAAGGATATAAAGGCCATTGAATGAAATAGCAGTACAATAATGCATATCACTCTTGTAAATAGAAAACTTCTTATCACATATAAGAAAATTAAAACCTTCATTATCCAAACTTGAAATCGAAATAATATTCCTACTTAAAGCTGGAACGTAATAACAATTGTTCAAAACAAGTATTAGTCCACTAGGTAAAGTAACTTCATAAGTTCCTACGGCTAATGCAGCAACTCTTGCTCCATTTCCCACACGTAGGTCCACTTCACCATCTTCAAGCATCCTTCTGTTCTTTAGACCCTGCACATTTAAACAAATGTGAGATCCACATCCGGTATCCAATACCCAAGAACTAGAAGTAGATAGGAATATATCTATAACAAAGATACCTGAAGTCGAAGCAACACCTTTGCTCTTCTTCAGTGCTTCCTGATATTTCTTGCAGTTTCTCCTCCAATGTCCAATCTCATTGCAATGGAAGCAGACTGCGTCCTCTTGGGACTTGGGCTTAGCCTCTTTGGGTTTGGCAGCCTCTTTGGGTTTGGCAACACTTGCCTTAGGATTAGCAACTTTTGCCTTTCCCTTACCCTTGAAACCTTTCCCTTTGTTAACCATCAACACTTGATCGGTTTTCTTTTTGACGATATTGGTTTCCGCAGTGTTCAACATTTGAATTAGCTCGGAAAGGTTCTTATTCATGCCCCCCATGTTATAGTTCATTATGAAATTACTAAAACCTTCGGGCAATGAATTCAATATCATGTCAGTAGCCAACTTTTGGCTAATTGGAAAACCGAGCCTCTCAAGATGCTCGATGTGGCCCTTCATCTTTAGAGCTTAGGGACCAACAGCTTGTCCTTCACTCATCTTGCATGAGGTTAGGGCTTTAACTGTGTTATACCTTTCCTGCCTTGCTTGAACTTGGAACATTTCCATCAGTCGATTGTTTAGATCAACTGTCTCCAAGTGCTCAAGATCCTTCTGAAGGCTCTTGCACATGGCAGAGAGCATTCAGATATTGATCCCTCACTGCCCTAGTAGCATTGGCAGTAGGTTCAGGTGGAACAGGTTCCTCGAGAACGTACAATGTTTCCTCTTGCCTGAGAACAATTCTCACGCTACGGATCCAATCCATATAGTTCGTACCATTCTCTTCCAACTTTTCCTTCTCAAGGACAGATCGCAGTGACAGATGATTATTGTTTGATGCCATTTATTCTACAAAAAGATATACATAAAATATGAACACATATAAGCAAACATATTATATGAGAAGTATAATGCATTTACATGAAAATAAATGCTCCCACTAAATTAACACCTTTCAATGCAAATAAGCATAATATACATTTAATGGGCTAAGATCCAACTTTAATTTAATCTCAAGTACGCTATGGCGCACCGCTCAAGATTGAAATTAATTAGGTAGAAAACATCAATCATATCGTATATGACTCTTAGATCTTTTATGAGATTTATTTAAGACATCATATGTCTAAGCATATTTTAATCTCATCTTATGCCTTGGGGTCCAAAACCATTTTGATAACCCAATTAAGTTCATCTACTTTAAACGTATAGGAACCATCATTTCCTCATCTTGCTCGCAAACGAATAGAATCAAAGTACCTTGCTATGGCAAGCCCACCCAAAACTATCCGAGTGGTCTCAAGTGTTTTAATCATGGATTGGCATAAAGAACTTAAAAGTTAAATGAAGGTTCTTTAAAGCAGATTATAAGCATATAAACAAAGATAATCATAATGTACACCAGGTAAGTTCCCAGGAAAATAGGTGAGCCACAAGGACTACTTAAGTACCAAATCTCTCCTTCGACAGAACTCTCCTAGACATGCACAATTAGAATACCAACTTGATTGCAACATAATCAATACTTTGAATACTGACTTGTTTCTCACAAACAATCATATTCCTTCAAATTTTGCGTAAACTGACTTGTTTCTCATAAACAATCAGAAAACCAAAATTTTAATGTTTCAATTTAAACATTCAGGAAATTATAATTCAATGTTTCAACTAAACATCTAACAAAACTCTTAACACATAAGAACATATAATTCATGCATCGCAACAATTAATAAAATCACATTTAAATTAATTAAGCATGCATAAACAATGAAATAATCTAGCATAGCCCTATAAATTTAATTTCCAGAAATTTACAGCAACCAGATTAAAACAGAAACATATCAGATTATAAACATAATCACAGATTAGCAGAAAAATTTAACAAATTGATTCTGCCCAGATTTGGCAAAGTCTGTCGCGTGACAGAAACATCCAGAAGGCCAGGTCCGTCGTGCGACCAGACGAGTCCATCTGACTGCCCATGGCCAACTCTGTCGCGTGACTAGAGATGCCAGATTTGCAGATTTTCATCTTCAATCAATTCCAATCATAAAGCAATTAAATCATACTCCCTCCGTCCCGGTAGTATCAGCACGGTTACTGTTTGCGCGGGAATTAAGGAATATGATATTTTAATAAAATGTTGTGAGTGTAAAAGAATGAGTAGAGAGAGAATGAGTGGAGGGTATAATAAATTATAATGGTGTTGTGAGTATTAAAATAATGTAGGAGAGAGAATGAGTGGGGTTGGGTGAATATTTTATTAATATAAAGTTTCCTTTTTGAGAGTGTGCGGATATTAACGGGACGCCCAAAAAGGAAAGTGTGCTAATATTAGCGGGACGGAGGGAGTATAAAACAACCTTTAAACAGATTTAATTCAACATAATCAGAAAATGATTTTTCATATTGTTTCACATAAACAATTAAAATTCTACCGCATAAAAAACATGCAAGGAACATATAAACAATTTATATCACTTTTCTAGCATGTTAATTCAAACTTAACCATACGAACGGGGCTCTGATACCACTGTTGGGTTTTATGGGTCCATGCGCAGCAAAATTTAAGCATAATTAACACAAAACCCAAGAGCCCTAAGATCCGTTCTATACGATTAAATTGAATTCCTATGAGATAGAATTTACCAACCTTAATTGCTTTCCGTTCTTGAGCTATCAAACAATTTATTGGTGTGATTTTGAATCACAATCTTCGATCTTCAAAAACTTTGAATCTTCAGATTTAGAACTCTAGGCCTTGATCGTCGTACGAGCGAAGACCCTCTAGTAGTATCCACACCTTTGAATGAACCAAGAACGGTTCTTGAGGATTGCTAGATCCTTAAACCTATGGAAGAAATTGAGAAACCTTTTGGTGATTTTTCTCTCTTGAAAATTCGTCTATATTTCGGCTGCTCACAGACTCATATTTATAATACAATAGTATTAATATTTGTGCCCTAATCGTATTAGGAAACTAGGCTGTAAACCGCCTCTGGCAAGATCTGTCGCGCGACCTCCGACCACCTCTGGGTAAGATCTGTCGCGCGATGACTTATGCCAGATCAGGAACTCTCAATTTTCTTCCTTTGGTTTAACCAATTCATTCCAATTGTGTGTGACCCAATAGGATTATATTATGTTGGCAATGAGCCCAATCATATCGACCCTCATAAAACATAAGCGGACTCTAGCAAGCCATTATGTCTACCCAATTAATATAACGTAAGAGTTCACGTTTTCAATGGTACACTTCCATTTCTCCCTTTGTCTCACGATGTTATATTGAACACAAGTCATGGTCCACGTCAACTTGTATTTGTTCAATGCTTTCTCGATATTGAGTATAATGATAATCCAATCGCATTGGGATATGGTCATACGCTTTCATCATTATCACTCATTGAGGGGCCCAAGCAAAACATCTCTCTTTCGAGGGACAAATTCCATCTTGACTTATCATCCTTCCCATCATGAATCCGATCATGCCAAAGATAGCCTTTATAAATATCGTGTTAAGATATCGTTTGACTAAAATCAAACATAACTTTCATCATATGTAAGGTCATGATAATCTCATATCTAGGGACTAAATGAAGTGACCATATGAGATTTAATTATGACATTTGACCATGACATAAATCTCATACGGGTCAAGTCCAGTCACTTGTTCACTAACAAGTACCCATAATTTTAATGTGCATCTCTATGCATATAATCATCATATGATTATCCATTAACAATTATACTAATTATTCACTTAATAATTAGGGACGGAGATTATTACAATGAATATGCAAAATATATAATAATCAAATAATAAACTTTTCATATAACAATAAATAATGTCAACATATAGGTCTATCAACTATAGGCCTAGGGCATAACACTAACAGGTTTCACACACCATTGCTTCTAAATCAAGCCCATTCAGCCTTTCAATAATGGTGGCTTGATATCTGGAGTCGGTCTCTTGAATCTTGTAGACCCGTTCCAATGAGTTCCACAACTCCTTGGCTGTCTCCACGAAACAGTACTCCTCGTATAGGCTTTACTTAGCCCACTCAATATGTACATTTTACAAATGAGATTTCCATGATTTCATGCCTCTGTGGCTATCCGTCCTTGTGAATCTGAATCATCATCTCGACTAGCGGGGATACCTTTTTAAACGAACATCTTCAAATTGAGGTTGGTTAAGAGGTACAACATCTCTTGTTGCCAGCTTATGAAGTCCGCACCTTCGAACTTCATTATTTTCTTGCCAAGTGCCGGATATTTCTAAACCGGAGCGGGCACAACAATCTGGTTCGTTGCATTTGTCTGATGAGGGTGGGTACGAAAAACTGAGAGGTTTTATTTTCAGTCGACATTTCCTTAAGAAAACATAAATTACTTCTTACGATTGTTAGGAAAATTATAACGAAAATTCGAAAAGGCTTTCTTTTGTAAATAACTGAAAATAAAAAAAACCAAGGAGATAAATAAAAACCCGGAAAAAATGAATTAAACCGGGAATGCAGAGAGTCGAGGCTTGTGTTAGACACAATCTCCGTAAGAAGTAATGCCCCATACTAGTGCTAATGGTAATTGACAATCTTCTCGTAAAATGCAACGACTTTAGCTATCGTTAATAGGAGCACTCCAAATTAACGACTTCGGCGAACAAATTTGAGTATTTGGAACTTCTGTACTTGAAAGGAATTTTATGCTTCAATATGCTCTTTCTCTACTAGGCTATTAGATATTTGATGGATGAATGAATGAATTTGCCAAACTTGATGGGGGTATTTATAGTTAATGAAGAGTTGGGGGCCCTTGGGAATAAACACAATTGGCACCTGGTGGATATTGGCCGTTGGATCAGATCTGGATTAAGGGCTCAGATTCGCTGGATCAACCATCAGATCCGTTCGGAAGGACACGGGTTATACCCATTTGCTTGACCCGACTATTCCAAACAGCCACAGGTTGCCCACCTCTGAGTTTGCCCAGATGCATGAACTTGGCCCAATTCGCTTAAGCTCATACCAAGCAGCCCATTATCTAGATCGGACTGACCCAAGATTAACCAAACCGAGCTGCCCCCTTACTGGACCACCCTAGAGCCGAACCAAGTCCAAGACACCTTGATTGATTTTCTAAAAATTAAGGCTCCAATTGCTCCTAGCGAAAATGCGCACGTACAAAGTGCGCCCAATGCGCCCTTCACGGGTGTGGTCCAAATTGAGCTAGTATAAAACTGACGCAATTTGGCTACTCCTTCCATGGTTGGTCCAATGGTCCACCTAGGTTGGCCCAAGGAGGAACATCTTGATGACTCCTCCTTGTTTGCATCCACTTATAAACTAGCATTACTTTATATCTCAAAGCAATGTGGGATAACTCTTTCATATCCCATAAACTCTTCATTTTCCTATTTCAAGTTACAATCTTTAGCCATTAATTTCTCATTCACCCGCAAATGGTTTTGAGTAAATAAATACATTTTCTTAATCTACAACAAATGTAGATTATAATTTTGTAACTTATTTCATTAAACAATAAATGAAAACTATTTTAAAATTGGGTCAAAAATTGGTCAAACCAAGTTTCCAAAACCCATTTCCAACAGGGGCAGCAAGATAATCTTCACTTTCTTCCAACAAAACAAGAGCAAAGACTTCCTCATCTTCTTCTATTGCATTGCTAACTTCAGATTTGGAGAGTAAACTGGTTCCCTCCCCATTAAATGGTTTAGGATTTTTCTCCATCTTTGAAGGACCCAAGATAACCTTCTTCCCATCTTTCCAAAAGGTGTATGTATTTTTGTAGCCATCATGAATAACCTTCCTGTCAAATTGCCACTGTCTTCCGAGCAACAAATGACAGGCATCCATTGGAACGACATCATATAACAACTCATCTTTATAACTACTCCCGATAGAAAATTGCACTAAACACCTCTTATTAACTGTTACCTCATTCCCTTTGCTGAGCCATGACAACTTATATGGCTTTTGATGTTTCTCTGTCTTGAGCTGCAGCCTTTCAACTATCTTTAAAGCCACTACATTTTCACAACTTCCTCCATCAATAATAACATTACCGACCTTACCATTAGAGGTACACCTTGTGTGAAAAATTTTGTTGCGAAGCC
Organism: Adenophora triphylla var. japonica; assembly: GCA_022495995.1. Classification (NCBI taxonomy): domain Eukaryota; kingdom Viridiplantae; phylum Streptophyta; class Magnoliopsida; order Asterales; family Campanulaceae; genus Adenophora; species Adenophora triphylla. The sequence continues at coordinate 222,867 of JAFEMH010002381.1, forward strand.
AATCATCCTCCTTTGTATAGGAAACATTTAGAACTCGGCATATGACAAGAGACTCCCCTTGATCTTCATACGTGATCTCTTCTTATCCATCATATTCTCCTTTGTCTAAAGTTCGCTCTCCTTCTGACTTTTCTTCCACCTCATCATCTTCCATAAGGAGATGATATTGCGGTTCGGGCATTCCGAAGCTATATGCCCAAAGTCGTGACACTTATAGCACTTGCGAGGATTAAATGTTGAATTATTCGGGCGGCTTGAAGCTGTTCCATCTTCAGATTTTGGTGTGGGTTTTGAACCACTTGCCTTAGTCGAAGAGGTTGTCTTTGAAACCAATGTGCCTGCCCATCGATTGCTCGCATTTCCTTGAGCATAAGAGCGATAGTTGCTGCTCTTTGACTCCCTAAGTTGCCTCTCCACCTTAAGAGCTAGTTTTACGTCATTGAAAGTCCAATAAGGTTGTAGTTGGACTACGTTACATATTTTGGAGCGCAACCCTCCATGATAACGAGCAATAGTTTGCTCTTCCGGTTCTTATAGATCATGCATCAGCATGAAATTCTCAAATTCAGCTGTATAATCTTCCACAAACTGCTCCTTCTGCTTGAAATTATGGAAATGGAGGAATGCATCTTGTAAGTAGTTCTCCGACAAAAATTTCTTGAGGCATTTACAAAAAACTCATTTTGAAAGATGGAAATTACAAAAAAATACACACAAGATGGAAATTACAAAAAACTACTATAAAAATTACAAAAAACTACTTTTGTAAATTGAAAGCACTATTTTCTTAAAAAAAAAAAGAAAGAAAGAAAAAGAAAAAGAATATAAATAAACATAAAATGTAAAACAATTATTCTTCAGTTCGAGGAATATTCTGCATGATCACAAACTACTTCAACAAAGCTTTAATTCAAAATGCTTAATCTTCATCACTAACAACTTAAATTTTACTAATCCAAAGTGCATGCATTACAAATTGACTCTCCAATTCCATCCAATTCTCACATTCCAATGACCAAACTGAATCAAATTAAAACCCCTAACGAGAGAAATTCAGATCTACTAACCTTCATTCTGATAAACAACTAATAAAACAACTGATAAACAACTGATAAACAACTGATAAACAACTGATAAATAACTGATAAACAATTGATAACAACTGATTAAAAACTGATAAACAACTGATAAACTAGATAAACAACTGATAACAACTAATAAACCTGATAAAACAACTGACGTAGCACGGAAGCGATAGATTCGTGATTAGCGCACTAATAACAAGAGTTCTCAAGCGAAGAACCCTAGAACACAATAAACTGGAATCCACCAGAAATTAATTGGAATCCACCAGAAAATAAAGAGAAAACTCTTTGAAATAATATATCAAAAACTGAGTTTAACAAAGCCCTAAAAGATGTTTAAATACTCTCTCAAAAACCCTAACATAAACCCTAAAACGAAATAGCAAACCAAAGACTAAAATACCCCTAATTAAAATACCAAACATTCAGCAAAAACGGAACAAAACGGAATAAGAAAACAATCACCCCAGGCGCCCGCCTGAGAAGGGCCAGGCGCCCGCCTGAACGCCAGTAGCTTGCTGGCTGTTTGACACCATGAGGCGCTCGCCTGGGAGGATTGGGGCGGCCGCCTGGAGCATATGAACTTGCTGCTGGAGGGGGGCTTGCTGAGGCTTGCACTTGGGCTGGGGAAGGCACTCGACTGGGCTGCAGAACCCTCCTACATCAGTCTCTTCCACCTGTAAAGAACTCGACCTCGAGTTTATATCCTCCCCAACTGTTGATCTTTGTTCCCGGATCCCCTTGTTAATTCTTTCCTTCGGCCATGTTGCCCTTTGTCTTTCGTCTCGTACAACACCATTCACCCCCTCTTCAAAAGAACTCGACCCTGAGTTCTCATCCGATATTTGGCAAGATCCGCCCCAGAAGAACAAATACTTTGAATAAAGTGAGTTTTTTGTAATAAGCCCAAATTTCTTCTTTAGAACTTTCTTCATTTTGTCCCACGTCACGATCCTGCTCATGCCATCCCGAGAACATTGTTTCTTAAGGTGCTCACACCAAATTGAAGCATGCTTCTTCAACTTTATAGCTACTAGTTTCACCTTCTGATCTTCACTGATGTCTTTGAAATCAAAGACTCGATCAACATATGAAACCAGTCTATGAAATCCTCCGGATGATTCTTTCCATCAAATTCTGGTATGTCAACCTTCACAAAATCTTGCTGGAAATTTGGATTTCCGTCACGCCAATTTCGGGGAGAACTTCCGCCACTTGTTGCTTCACTACGAACATGATGGAATGGATTCATAAAATCCTCTCCATCGCTTCCATGCTCTGAACCGTAATGTGAGGTTCATAACGCTCAAGGCGCTGCTGGAGTTGCTGCACTTGACTTCGTAGTTCATCCATCTCAACGTCTCGAAGATCCCTTTCACGGGCTGTAGGTTCAGCCATGTTTTTACGGCGACCACGACCACGTCCACGGACCATTATGACTAGCTCTGATACCAATCTTGTTGTGTAATGCAGCGGAAGCAAATAGACAATAACCAAGAACACAATTGAGAAATCGAAAGAGAAAGAGATGTAATTGGGGTTATGAATTTCGCCTCTTTGTATTATGTGCAATGATCCAACCGTTTTCATAGGTTTACATAACATATATATATTAACCAAAACCCTAGCCAAACTTAGACCAAAATACAAAAAAAGCCCGTCAGCCCAAACCGGAAAAATGCCACCAGGCGCCCGCCCCATGAAACCCAAGGCGCCCGCCTGGGCCCTTGACATGCCTCGGCCAACCTACGGCCTTCGAGGCGCACGCCCAAGAATATCCCATGCGGCCGCCTCAATGCTGCATCTCATGGCCTTAGCCTCGGCCTTCCAGGCACCCGCCTCAAGCTGCAGAAGTCTACAGTTTTGCTGAAGATGATGCATAATCCTCGGAGGGCGCCGGGCCCTTTGCCAGGACATCGAGCCATAACATCCAACAAATCTGATGACGGAAATTAGAGAATTCAGGAAAAACTACAAGTGAACACTCTCAAACTCAACACTCTAAGGAATCCACCAAAGAGGAAGAGCAATAAACAAGAAGAAATCCTTCTTCTAATAATAGCCAAAGGCTTAATAATTCATTAACTTAAAATCTGCCTTTGAATTACAAATTGACTCACTTAAATAGCTATTACAAAAATTTTGGATAACTCTTCCAGCAATTACTTTTCATGATCTATAATAGATAAGGATCAAATAAAAATGAACTTAGGACTAGAGATGAAAGGACTTTGACTAGCAGTAGATGAACATGGACAGAAGGACCAAAAACTAAGTGAAATGCTTGCAATTTCGAAGTCAAAATAGGCTGCAACAGTGAGACAGTCAGCACAGCACACCTTGACCAAAACTACCATAACTCAGTGCACGAACTATATTTTGCGAACCATTTTTTATTAGAAAGTAGACTCACAGAGCTTTCTAAGCACGTATGGCACTCCTCCTAGAACATTCCGAGCTGGTACAGACAATTCAGCAAAGTACACTGAATTTCTTGAACTGCAAATTCTGGACAGCACTTATTTCGCCTCTGTTTTCTTGGTCATTTGGCAACATAACTGGTTCACAATAACCTGGTATTACTACGGTATCAAAAGACTGAACGAAAAAGACGATACAAGACGGGATTGAACCCTAATAATTGCTCACAGCAATATTTTCTCATAAATAAATATCAAAGTCTGCTGAATACCTAAGCCCTAACATACCTATTTATATTACTTCTAAGTTCTAATTAATAAAAGAAATAATAATAACCGAATCTTTTAAAACTAAATAAAATATTCTTGACTGATTGTGAAATATTCTTGACTGATTGTGAAATCTTGCCTCCTTCCATATTGTGAAATCTTGCCTATTCCGACCGACCCCTTCCATACTTGCACCACCTTTACATACCTGTACCATTCTCCCATTCTTAGAAAAATTCGACCTCGAATTTTGAGTGTCGTACCGGGAAAGACTGTTCGAAATTTATCTTTGAATCGACGACGAACTATATACTTCATTCCTTTCATCCCAACATCCATCCAATCACACCATTGGAACGATACAACCTGTGGATTCTTATATCCAAAATTATGAAAGAACCTTGAAGGTGAAAGATGTGTTGTATAACGATCAAATGGATCTTCATACGGAGAAAAAAACATGGTTTCAAAATTCCACACCAAATCAACATGTGGACCAAACATCGGCACTTTTGACGCAGAAACTCCCCCGTCAATGAGGTGCCTGCCTGGCTTCAAATGAGGCGCTCACCTCGACTCCAGAAGCTCAGTCGTGATGTCCTTCAGGTGAGGCGCTCGCCTAGGCATGGGTGGTGCGGCCGCCTCGGTTACAGCCATGTTGTTCACTGCTTTGGGTATTTCTCCCAGGCTGACTTCCGTCCTCTCAGGTCGCAGCCTCCTTGTGTGTTCCGCCTTGTCAATTACTTGAGTTGTCACAACATGACAAATCTCGCAATCACACTTATCAAACACCAGTGGGATAGACCAATCAACAAACTTTTTAGGCTGTGTCATACCTTCTGAATCCGAAATCTCGGTCTTCATGTTGCCGATAACCCTAGAAGGATATGTCCACTTCCTGTCACCAAGTTCGTGATCCCTAGCGGAGGGACTGGCCACTGCTACACCCTCTTCATCAGATGATATGTCTGAATCTGAGTCCTCCAACCGCGCTAGCTGTCGTTGGATTCGTCGACCCTCCACCCGATCAAAGTATCGTTGGAGTTCTCGAATCTCGGAACGCAACAAACGAAGTTTGAGATCTTGAATCTTTCTTCGCACTTCGTCCTTCTCGATTTCATAGAGTTCACGTTCGTGATGGGGATCGTATTCCTGGGGATCCGCTTCACGAACCCTACTACGAACACCATGAACACCACGACCACGCCCTCGTTCAGCCATCAATTCGACCAGGAAACTGATACCAAATGATACAGACGGAAGGTTATATGATAATTATTGAGAAAAGACTGAACGGAAAAGACGATACAAGACGGGATTGAACCCTAATAATTGCTCACAACAATATTTTCTCATAAATCAATATCAAAGTCTGCTGAATACCTAAGCCCTAACATACCTATTTATATTACTTCTAAGTTCTAATTAATAAAAGAAATAATAATAACCGAATCTTTTAAAACTAAATAAAATATTCTTGACTGATTGTGAAATCTTGCCTCCTTCCATATTGTGAAATCTTGCCTATTTCGACCGACCCCTTCCATACTTGCACCACCTTTCCATACATGTACCAAGAGATTCCTTTATCCTTGTCAGGTTGTACACGGCTGAGCTTTTTAGATGTTGGAGAGAACTGTGATAACCCGAAAATTTAAATTCTTTTTATTTATTAATTAAATGTGTTATTTAATTAATTAAGTTATTAAATATTGTATTACCTCTCCTAGATGGACTAGGATAGGTGGGCTAAGTAAACAAGTTTGGGCTATTTAAATTAAGTGGACTCCTTAACCTAGTGGGCCTAAGTAATCTAATTAACCTAGGAATTAAAACTCTACCAATATATATATAATTCTATTTTTCCTAACCTAGAGGCATAATTAAAACCTTTAAACCCTAGCAGCCCTTTCTTTCAGCCGTGAGTAGCAATTGAGAGGGAGGGAGGCGGCCTAAGAGAGAGAAGTCGAGAGATAGACTGAGCCGTGAGAGAGGAAGAACAGAAGAAGGCGTTGTAGCTAAGGAAGAAGCAATTATCAACCAAGGTTTGGATTCTTTTCGTCTAACAAATAGTGTTCTTGAAATTTAAAACCTTGGGAACTCTAGAAAATCATGGAATTGGATTTGGAGCTTTCATATTATTGCTTTGACTGTTTAAGAGTATCTAATGAGATTGGGGTTATATATTATGATGAAAGAATGAGGGAAACCTAATGAAAACTAGGGTTCTTGAGTTGATAAATCAATGGGTTGGCCTAAGATCATTGCATGCTAAAGGATTAAGTGGATTTAGGGTCTTGTGTGTGTTTTAATGTGTCTGTTGTGTGTGTGTGTGTCTGTTGTGGGGTTGCGTGTGTGCGTGTGTGTGTTCTGATGTGTGTTTACAGATTTTTGATGTCTGTTGCTGATGTATGCGTGTTACTGAAGCTGCCTGTGTGTTGTTATCGCATGTACAGAGGGTGAATTGCTGTGTGTGCATGTTATCGTGAAGCTAGGAGTGGGTGTATAGATTTCTGTTATGCCTGTTGCTGCTGATGTGCGTGCGTGTGTGTTGCTGTGTATGTGTTTCTGCTGTAGAGTATGTATGTCTGCCGTGGGTGTGTGTGATGCGTGTGTGCTGTGTGTGTTTTCTGAGAGTGTGTTTTAGTGTGTGTAGTGTATGTTCTAGTAAAAGAAAAGAAAAGAAAGAAAAGAAAGAAGTGTTTGGAGAGAAAGAAAGAAAAGGAAATAGAAAATAAAGAAAATAGAGAGAATTACAGAATAGTCTTAGAGATTTCTGGATTCTGCAAATCAGCCCTTGAGTTTAAAAGTTAACAGTTTCTGTTAGAAAATTAACGGAATCCAATAGAAACTTAACAAAAAGGGTTAGGAAGTTAACCCTAGAGTTAATTAGAAGGATTTAGTGCATTAATATAGCATTGTACTCTACCCTAAGACGTATTTACATGATTGTAGATTCGTGCATGTGGAGTTTTGAAGATACTAAGCATCGCTAATGTAAGGGATTACGTTCTATAAGTATTTGAATGTATCTTCCTTTGTTATATGATTCCCTATTAATGATTTGTATACTACCAAGTGGCCGGTAGTTATTCATTTGTATTCCCTCGTTATGAACGTTTTTGGAATATCTTACCATTGATGCGTTTTTGTTCAATGTGTATCTATGTGAATTGAAATTGACTTATGTGTTCTCGTACCATGAACACTATGAATATATGATGTTAAATTGTCCAATTGATGAGGACTCTATATGTATTTGGTCTAGACAGATTGAAATGACCTAAGGCCTAGTCAGATTGAAATGGCCTCAATGTTAAATAAATTGATCTAAACAGATTGAAATGACCTAAGGTCTAGTCAGATTGAAATGACCTCACTATAGAATGAAATGGTCTAGTCAGAATGAAATGACCTTAATTCTATAGATGTGATTATCATGATGCATCAGAATAAGGGGGCGCTTTGATAATAGCGTAAGTGAACCTTATTCAACGATTTCCTGAAAAGGTGTATCGGAGTCGCCTAGATGAAAGGTGCAAAAGTACTTGGAATTGACGGACAAGTGTGTGTAAAGTTCCATTTAATATTTGTAAAAGTGCCACTACTTGTTATTTGAAAAAGTACCCTCTTTGACATTCTCAGTACCAAAACTATTTATTGTACATGTTATCCTTTCATTGATATATTATTAAACTCCGTTCGTTCCGGTCGTCTCTTCTTAGAGACCGAAGAGACCCCGTATGAACTTACTGAGCTTTGTTCGCTCACCCTTTCATATTCTTTCCCCTCCCAGATAATAAATGATTGGAGTGGAGTGGCTGTGTGTTTGATGGATTAGCGGCTTTTGGAGTTCAAATAATTATTTTAGAATACTAAGTATTTTGAGCTAGTGGTTTGTACTAGCCGTAGAGATTATTACCGTTTGTAGCATTTAAGTTTATTTCAAATAGTGGTTAGTACTTTTGAATTATGGTTTTAGTAGCCGTTGGAGGCTATTCTATTATTAAATTAAGTATTATTATTATGTATGAATTTTGGGGTCGTTACAGTTGGTATCAAAGCTTTGGCTTTAGATCACATGGGAGACTGTTAGAGCATTAAGCATATTAGAAGAAGTAGTACTTGAGTATAATTGGGCCTACCTATAAAGTATTTGGGACGGAGGATTTTAGGGTAAAATTTCTCAAGAGTCTAACTATGAAATTGTGGAAATTAAGAGATTGTAATTGGGAAGTTAGCACTTTTGGAAAGTTGCTTTTTTAGGAAACCTTCTATAGTCGGAAACCTTCTAAATCTGGGAAGTTACTATTTAGGAACCTACTATTTTGGGAACCTTTCAATTATGAAAACCTACTATTTGTGGAAACCTTCTATGCAGGAAACTTTCTAAGTTTAGAAACTTTCTTTATTAAGAAACTTACTATTCTGAGGAACTTGCTATATTAGAAATTTTCTATTTGGAGAACTTACTATTTTGGGAAAGAACCTAGAATAAAATTCCCTTGAAAGTATAACAAGATCCTCCGAGTAATCTAGAGGACAACTCTTAAGTTTAAATGTAAATTGTTATTGATGAAAAGGCTTATAATAATCAAGTGAGAGAGCAAGCTTACCAATGGTATTATGAGCTTAAAGATTTGAAGGCTAATGTGCTAGTAGCTGAAGTGTCAAACGAAGGTAACTTAGTGAATGAGAATGCTATGGAAGAAGTAGCTGAGAAAATGATAGGGAGTGAAGCCGCTCCGATTTTGATTGATGATGAGAGTGAGGGAGAGCTGGAATCGAGTCAAGAGGTGGCAACCCCAGTTCGTAGGCCAAGAGGATCCATGAAGAAGGTGCAGATTCTGAGTGGAAGACCTAGGGGAAGACCTAGGAAGATTGTAGCCCCATGAATGAGAAGTGGAGTATTATACTATTTTACTGTTATTTCTAGAAGTAATATAGATTTAGCAAGTTTTAGTTATTTATGATTTACGTTTTGAATTTATGAAGTGAAAACTTTATTTTAGTCAAGTAAGTGATTTTCTTTGACTTATGTGTTTAATTATGTGAATTTTATTGTTCCTTAAGTGTTAAATATGTGTATTGACATGGAACAATGGCCTGGTAACATGGCCCATGAATGAAAAGTAAAGTCTATTGAAATGACTTGTAGATATAATATGGCTTATTGAAATGGCCAAGTTTTGATTAATTGGCTTATTGAAATGGCCAATGAAGATGAAAATCGGCCTATTGAAATGGCCAAAAGTATGAAATTGTGAACATTGGTCTATTGAAACGACCTGAGGAAATGTATTGGTCTAATGAAGCGACCCATGAGTCTAGTTGAAACGACTTATGTAGAGTAATGTTGGTCTATTGAAATGACCAATAGGTCTAGTGAATTGACCTATAATGTACATGTTTAGTCTAATGAAACGACATATGAGTATGAATTAAGGGTCCGTTGAAATGACCTATGAAATTGTGTGGTCTAATGAAATGACCAATAGTCTAGTGAAATGAATTGTGAATGTGTATTCGATCTAGTGAAGCGATCGATGGTCTAGTGAATGGACCGATGATGTAATTGAAGTCTGTTGAGACGCCCTAATTTAAGTGAATGCTATAAGGTAGCAAGTATGAGTACTAGTAGTGTTGGTCTGTTGAAACGACCAATAAGCCTGTTGAAATGACTTATGAGAGTAATGTCGGTCTATTGAAAAGACCAAGGGTCTAGTGAATTGACCTATGACTTAATTAAATGTTTAGTCTGTTGCGGCAGCCTATGTTTATAGTATAAAAGTGTTAAGCATTTGGTATTGCTAGTATAGGCGTGAATAATAGTGCCTTGTATTCGTAGTACTGATAAGTATCGTAAAGAAGATGGTGTCGTAAGTAAGTACCCAAGTAAGAACTTTACCAATTGAAGAGTTGGGATCACAAGTGAGGTCCGTGGTCAAGGATCTGATGAAAAATGTGAAGTGTGCGAAGGGAGGCACAAGACCGATGAGTGTCGGTACAAAGAGAAGAAAATGAATTTGAAACCTGAAGCGTTAGAAGTTCCTTTGGTGATAGATACTCTGACTAACGAGTCGATTCCTATATTGCCTATATATAATAAGTGCCCTTTGAAAATAGGTGATAGAGAACTTTAGCTTGATTTCATTGAATTAGAAATGTATGAATTTGACATTATCCTGGGGATGGATTGGTTAGCTGTTTACCATGCCAAGGTAGATTGTTTTAAGAAAGAAGTACATTTCGGATTGCTATATGGAGAAGAGTTTTATTTTTCAAGGATCGAAACCGAGAATCCAATCGGGTCTTATTTCGGGAATGAAGGCTCGGAAGATGTTGAGAAAAGGATGTGAAGGATTCTTGGCCTATATTGGAGAGATGGATAAGAAAAGAGTAAGTATAGAGTCTCTTTCAGTGATCAGATATTTTAAGGATGTGTTTCCAGAAGATTTGTCGGGAATACCACCAGAAAGGGAGGTAGAATTTTCCATAGACTTAGTACCAGGGATTGCACCGATATCGAAAGTACCATACAGAATGGCGCCGACCGAACTTAAGGAATTGAAGGAACAACTACAGGAATTATTGGATAATGGGTTGATAAGACCGAATGTTCCACCGTGGGGTGGACCGGTGTAGTCGTAAAGAAGAAGGACGGATCGATGAGAATGTGTAACGACTATAGGGAGTTGAATCGAGTGACGGTTAAGGATCACTATCCGTTGCCGAAGATTGATGATTTGTTTGACCAACATTGGGAAGCGTGTTACTCCTCGAAGATAGATTTGGGATCGAGATATCATCAGTTGAGCGTGAAGAAAGAGGATGTTGGGAAGACGGCTTTTAGGAAAAGGTACGATCATTATGAGTTTTTTTTTTTTTTTGGTTATGCCGTTTGGGTTGACGAATGAACCGGCAGCATCCATGGAGATTAATGAATAGGATCTTCCAAGAGTTTTTGGATAAATGTGTGATTGTATTCATAGATGACATTTTGATATATTCAAAAACTAAGGAGGAACATGAAGAACATTTGAGGTTAGTTTTACAGATTTTGAAGAAATAGAAGTTGTACGCTAAGTTCAAGAAATGTGAATTTTGGATTGAGAAAGTGGCATTCTTAGGGCATGTGGTATCTAAGGATGGGATTGCAGTAGATCCAGTGAAAATAGAAGCTATAGTGGATTGGGAGAGGCCAACTAATGTTAGTAAGATAAGAAGTTTCTTGGGGTTAACAGGATACTATAGGAGATTCGTTGAAGGACTTTTGAAATTGTCAGTACATCTAACAAGGTTAACGCAGAAAGGAGTAAGGTTCGTTTAGTCAGAAGAATGTGAAAAGAAAGTTCAAGGGCTGAAGAGTCGATATGTGTCCGCACCGGTCCTTACTGTACCATCAGGATCAAACGGATTTGTGATATATAGGGATACTTCATTGAAAGTATTAGGTTGCATGTTGATGCAGAATGATAAGGTTATAGCTCATGCGTCAAGATAATTGGAGAACCATGAGAAAAAAAAATAAAATAAAAATTAACCGACTTATGATTTGGAGTTAGCAGCTGTTTGCTTTGAAGATTAGGGAGACATTACTTGTATGGGGTAACTTATCAGATTTATACGGATCATAAGAGTCTTAAGTATATTTTCACTTAGAAGGAGCTTAACATGAGGCAACGGAGATTGCTAGAATTACTTAAGGATTATGATTGTACCATTTTGTATCACCCAGGGAAGGCCAATAAGGTGGCCGATGCATTGAGTAGGAGGAATCGAGGAACCTTAGTGGCGTTGATTTCTAAGGGGGTAAGTACATGGAATAGCATGGAGGTTTCAAGTTTAGAAATGAGAGTTAAAGGGTATTTGGCTCAGATGGGTGTTCAACCAATACTATTAGACCGAATCAAGGAAACACAAGGAATAGATGAAGAGCTGTGAGGATACCTTAGAGTATGGCAAAGGGAAAGGTAATAGACTTTTGTATATAAAACAAGGGGATTTTAGGTATCAATCGAGAATTTGGGTACCTAGTGACAAGGATATAAGAAGAGAGATTCTGTCGAAAGTGCACTGTCAAAAGTTTTATGTACATTCTGAGAGTACGAAAACGTATAAGAACTTAAGGGAATCATTTTGGTAGAAATCATATGAAGGGAGAAGTTAACTAAGTTATACGTGAATGAGATAGTGAGATTTCTTGGGATACCAATATCGATAGTATCCGATCGGAATGCGAGGGTTACATCAAAGTTTTGAAAGAGTCTACCCCAAGCTTTGGGTACAGAGTTGACGATGAGTACAGCTTTTTACCCACAGACAGACGGACAGTCAGAAAGGACGATTCAGACACTTGCGGATATGCTAAGGGCTACGTCACTGGACTGGCAAGAAACTTGGAATGAACACTTACCGTTGGTAGAATTCGCATACAACAACAGTTATCACGCTAGCATCGGTATGGCACCGTATGAAGCGTTGTATGGACGGAAATGTAGATCACCTGCTTGTTGGGATGAAGTTGGTGAGAGGAAGCTGACGGGACCAGAGATCGTTCAAGTAATCGCGGATAAGGTACAACAGATTCGGAAATGGTTATTGACCGCTTAGAGTAGACAAAAGTCGTATGCAGATCGCCGAAGACGAGACTTAGAATTTCAGTTGGAGGATCATGTATTCCTGAAGATTTCGCTAACCAAGGGAGTTATGAGATTTTGTATTCGCGGGAAATTGAGCCCAAGGTTTGTGGGACCATTGGAAATTTTGGAACGAGTTGGGCTGGTGGCCTATAAGTTGGCCTTACCACCTGTACCTGCTGGAGTGCATAATGTATTTCATGTCTCGATGTTGAGAAAGTACATCTCCGACCCGAGTCATGTAATTGAGTATAGGCAGATGCTTTTTCGTGCCGATTTGAGTTACGACGAACAACCGGTGAGGGTTGTGGACCGAAAAGACCAAGTATTGAGGAAGCGTATTATTCCTTATGTAAAAGTGCAATGGAGCAACTACACGGAAAGAGAAGCAACGTGGAAGCTCGAAAGTGAAATACGTGAAATGTATCCCGCACTGTTCTCAAGTTAAGGTGCGTTGGTTTGGAGGACCAAACCCTTTTAAATGGGTAAGAATGTGATAACCCGAAAATTTAAATTCTTTTTATTTATTAATTAAATGTGTTATTTAATTAATTAAGTTATTAAATATTGTATTACCTCTCCTAGATGGACTAGGATAGGTGGGCTAAGTAAACAAGTTTGGGCTATTTAAATTAAGTGGACTCCTTAACCTAGTGGGCCTAAGTAATCTAATTAACCTAGGAATTAAAACTCTACCAATATATATATAATTCTATTTTTCCTAACCTAGAGGCATAATTAAAACCTTTAAACCCTAGCAGCCCTTTCTTTCAGCCGTGAGTAGCAATTGAGAGAGAGGGAGGCGGCCTAAGAGAGAGAAGCCGAGAGAGAGACTGAGCCGTGAGAGAGGAAGAACAGAAGAAGGCGTTGTAGCTGAGGAAGAAGCAATTATCAACCAAGGTTTGGATTCTTTTCGTCTAACAAATAGTGTTCTTGAAATTTAAAACCTTGGGAACTCTAGAAAATCATGGAATTGGATTTGGGGCTTTCATATTATTGCTTTGACTGTTTAAGAGTATCTAATGAGATTGGGGTTATATATTATGATGAAAGAATGAGGGAAACCAAATGAAAACTAGGGTTCTTGAGTTGATAAATCAATGGGTTGGCCTAAGATCATTGCATGCTAAAGGATTAAGTGGATTTAGGGTCTTGTGTGTGTTTTAATGTGTATGTTGTGTGTGTGCGTGTGTCTGTTGTGGGGTTGCGTGTGTGCGTGTGTGTGTTCTGATGTGTGTTTACAGATTTTTGATGTCTGTTGCTGATGTATGCGTGTTACTGAAGCTGCCTGTGTGTTGTTATCGCATGTACAGAGGGTGAATTGCTATGTGTACGTGTTATCGTGAAGCTAGGAGTGGGTGTACAGATTTCTGTTATGCCTGTTGCTGCTGATGTGCGTGCGTGTGTGTTGCTGTGTATGTGTTTCTGCTGTAGAGTATGTATGTCTGCCGTGGGTGTGTGTGATGCGTGTGTGCTGTGTGTGTTTGCTGAGAGTGTGTTTTAGTGTGTGTAGTGTGTGTTCTAGTAAAAGAAAAGAAAAGAAAGAAAAGAAAGAAGTGTTTGGAGAGAAAGAAAGAGAAGGAAATAGAAAATAAAGAAAATAGAGAGAATTACATAATAGTCTTAGAGATTTCTGGATTCTGCAAATCAGCCCTTGAGTTTAAAAGTTAACAGTTTCTGTTAGAAAATTAACGGAATCCAATAGAAACTTAACAGAAAGGGTTAGGAAGTTAACCCTAGAGTTAATTAGAAGGATTTAGTGCATTAATATAGCATTGTACTCTACCCTAAGACGTATTTACATGATTGTAGATTCGTGCATGTGGAGTTTTGAAGATACTAAGCATCGCTAAGGTAAGGGATTACGTTCATTAAGTATTTGAATGTATCTTCCTTTGTTATATGATTCCCTATTAATGATTTGTATACTACCAAGTGGCCGATAGTTATTCATTTGTATTCCCTCGTTATGAACGTTTTTGGAATATCTTACCATTGATGCGTTTTTGTTCAATGTGTATCTATGTGAATTGAAATTGACTTATGTGTTCTCGTACCATGAACACTATGAATATATGATGTTAAATTGTCCAATTGATGAGGACTCTATATGTATTTGGTCTAGACAGATTGAAATGACCTAAGGCCTAGTCAGATTGAAATGGCCTCAATGTTAAATAAATTGGTCTAAACAGATTGAAATGACCTAAGGTCTAGTCAGATTGAAATGACCTCACTATAGAATGAAATGGTCTAGTCAGAATGAAATGACCTTAATTCTATAGATGTGATTATCATGATGCATCAGAATAAGGGGGCGCTTTGATAATAGCGTAAGTGAACCTTATTCAACGATTGCCTGAAAAGGTGTATCGGAGTCGCCTAGATGAAAGGTGCAAAAGTACTTGGAATTGACGGACAAGTGTGTGTAAAGTTCCATTTGTTATTTGTAAAAGTGCCACTACTTATTATTTGAAAAAGTACCCTCTTTGAAATTCTCAGTACCAAAACTATTTATTGTACATGTTATCATTTCATTGATATATTATTAAACTTCGTTCGTTCCGGTCGTCTCTTCTTAGAGACCGAAGAGACCCCGTATGAACTTACTGAGCTTTGTTCGCTCACCCTTTCATATTCTTTCCCCTCCCAGGTAATAAATGATTGGAGTGGAGTGGCTGCGTGTTTGATGGATTAGCGGCTTTTGGAGTTCAAATAATTATTTTAGAATACTAAGTATTTTGAGCTAGTGGTTTGTACTAGCCGTAGAGATTATTACCGTTTGTAACATTTAAGTTTATTTCAAATAGTGGTTAGTACTTTTGAATTATGGTTTTAGTAGCCGTTGGAGGCTATTCTATTATTAAATTAAGTATTATTATTATGTATGAATTTTGGGGTCGTTACAAGAACAACCTAACCGGAATGTGCCTACTTGGATTGGGAGTAACCTATCGACTATCGCAGCTTTGCATTCTTAGTCTGCAACCAAATAAATTTTCAGGGACAATCCCCATAAACTTATGTCACTTAAATAATCTTCAAGTTCTGGATCTTTCTATAAACAACTTACTTGGAAGCATTCCTACATGTTTGAACAATCTAAGAAATGTCTTTAAATCTAAAAATCAACCTGCAGACTAAGCTGAATAGGTGACGTAACCAAGTTTGTCCAAGTCCAGTCATTACTCAAAACATTCTGGTGAAGGTGCATGGATTAAAATCTTTCCATCAGATCCTGGCCAAAAATTGAGACGTCTCTTTTGCTTGCCTTTAGCCTCTTTACTAGCTAAAAGAAGCACATGCCTCTTTATGCCTTTGCGTCATTGCCGTGCCTGATCTTCTCCATGTGTCGGAAGGTTTCCAGGGCTCGCCTCTTGCATGAATGAGGTTCTCGTATATAATAGTTATCGATCCAAAGATGCCCAACAACCTGTAATGGGGGTTCTTTTCCATTCTTTGATGTGCCTTCGTTGATAAAGGTGGAAGTTATAATCGGTTTGTAATCTGATCAATAGAACATTTCCAAACATGAATAACATAAATATTTTCTAACTTTGCTATTGAGACCCCTTTAATTTATAACAAAAACACAAACGTGTGAAGCTTTGAACATCCCCCAGGACTTTACTCGAATTCTTAATGTCCCCCTAATGTTTGAAAAAACATGAGTATTATATTTTTTAAATAATACTCCCTCCGTCCCGGAATGATGATCCAATTTTTTGAGTGATTAATTGATTGAATTTGACCAAAGATTTATAAAAAAAACATAATTATCCTATTAAATTTTTAAATTTTTGAGTTGTATTGTTCGAATCCATTAATACTGTATGCAGATGAAATTCTCCAATAGAAGGGATACGATTGCAACTGATCGAACCACATTATTGTCTTAACTTTCTATTATCCCCCTCCCCCCCTCCCCCCCTCCCCCAACATCATCTATCAACAACAGATCCTATTCGTTAAAACATCGTATTTGCAGGTTGAAAGAGTTTGTCCTGGCTGTCAGACGGAATGCCCATATGTGGTTCCCAAAGCTGAAGCTTTTGGACGAGCAGAGAATGAGAATGAACTCTCTAAGACTGGAAAGAGGTCCAGAAGGTCCAGAGCAGTTGAAGAAGAGGAGAATGAAAATGAGAAATCGGAGGAACCTTCTTTGAGAAAGAGGGTCAGAAGGAACAGAGGAGCTGAAGAAGGTCATGAACCAACTGAACCCTCTCAAGCCCCCCCACTGAACCATCCATTAGAAAGAACCTTAGGAGGTCAAGGGTGGTTGAAGAGGAGGAGGATGAATCTGATGAACCCTCTCAAGCTCCTATTGAACCAGCATTGAAGAAGAGGTCAACTAGAAGTTCAAGAGTTGTGAAAGGAGAAGATGATATAGATGAACCCTCCCTGAGTCAGCCCCCCCCCCCACAGCCTTTGAATGGAAAGAAGTCCAGAACTTCCAAACGCATTGATGCTGATGGATCTATTCCTTCTCAAGCTACAACAAACTCGTCTGATTCGAGGTCAACTAGAAGTTCTGCTAGATTGAAGACTGCTAGTTGAAATATGACTCCTTTGTGTTCTAGAACTATATTTTGCAATGCAGTCATGTTTTGGAAATGATGTTGATGAAATGATCGGTTAGTATATATTTTGTGTCTATTTATATGAGAAGGGCTTTGACCTATAATTTTAAGATACGAGAAGCTTTACGTCGTTCAACAAATTTTCTTGGTTTTGCTTTTAGTTGTGGGATTAAGGTATTGTTTGGCATGCCTTGTGCATGTGAGACGGTGGCTTCATATTTCATTTCTTAATGCTGTTGATGAAATGCTAGGTTAGTATATATTTTGTGTCTATTTATTAAAATGACAACTTAGTATTCAATTCTGTAATTGTTTACAAAACATAAGGGAAACATATATACAGTGCCCAACTAATCAAGTAAATTTCCTACAATTAGGCTATAATTTATGGAAACTATATAATTACAATTATTCTACCAAAATGTGAGTGATTGTTGTGATTCTAGAATATTTGTAATTCTAGAATATTTCTTTACTCCCCCTCAAGTTGGTGCATGTAGATTCGAAATACCCAACTTGGAAAGCAAAACATGAAAATGATCTCGACCAAGTGCATTTGTAAAGATGTCAGCCAATTGAGATTGAGAAGAAATGGGACGAGGTACGAGGATGTTGGAATGAATATGTTGTCGAATAAAATGTGAAAGAGTATGATTTTAGGGAATAATTTACTTCCCTATTTCGAATCAAATTGGTATATTTGGTAAGTTGATATTATGACTTTCTTGGAAAGATTTATATTGTCCTATTATGAAAAGGACATTGTTAATATGTAAATATCTTTTATTTATGTACATAAATGTAGACTAGGACTAACCTACTAACAAATCTCTTTCCTTGTGAGTGTGCTTTATGTTTCCTTTTAAGGAAGAATTCGATTGATGTGAAGATCTTCTCAAAGTGCCTATAAATACAAGACTTCAACACATTGAGAAGACAGGGCTTTAGAGAATAATTTGGAAGACAATTCATAGTTGTTCTTCACGATTCAAAATAGCCTTTTAGGTTGTGAGTGAAGGTTGTGTCTTACATCCGAACTCACATCTTGTTTTTAATCAAAGTTTTGTTTTACTTCTGGTATAAAATAGGATCTACTTGGGAAAGGGAAACTATTCTTAGCATAGAAGGTGGTAAGAACTTGTTTATTATTTTAATCTTTTTATTTTTCACTTATTTGATTTTGTTTTGTAAAACAGTTTTAATAGTGAAAAGCTTTTTGGGCTTAAAGCCTTGTTTGCTGGGTTTCAAACCAGTAAACATTTATATCTTTGAGTTATTTTATTTTATTCCGCTACATATTGTTGGATGTGTGGACAGTTGTATCTCACAGCTGTACTCACATTTGTGTTCTATTGGGTTGACTTGGTTTCCTAGCTACACGAAACTTTCAATTAGTATCAGAGCCAACTCTCGACATATTACTGAGTGGTTGACATAGCTCGGTACTCAGCTTCAGCTGAGGAATGAGAAACCACAGATTGCTTCTTCGAACGCCATGAAATGGAGGATTGCCCAAGAAAAATAATGTACCCGGTAGTAGGGCGGCGGGTAAGGCGACAACCTGCCCAATCTACGTTACAGTACCCACGTAAAGAAAGAGTGTTGTTGGAATGAAAGAAAATACCCTGCCCTGGTGCAATTTTGAGGTAACAAAGGACGTGTAGGGCTGCCTCATAATGAGATTGACATGGTTGATTCATGAACTGACTCAATATATGCACAGCATGACTAATATCTAGCGGAGTAATCGTTAAATAGAGTAGTCGACCAACAAGACACCTATACTGACTTGGATCACTATACGTTGGACTAGAATCAGGTTCCAAATTGATATGCGAATCCATAGGAAATGGGGCTGGTTTACAACCTGTGAGACCAGACTCGAGCAAAATGTCAAGCACATATTTCTGTTGATTTAGAAAAATGCCGGTCGGTGAACGAGCCACTTCAATACTTCAGCTTACCAAGATCTTTTATATGAAACAAATCATATAGGTAGCGCTTGAGCCAAGAAATTTTTGAGGAATCACTGCCAGTAATAATCACATCATCAACATAAATAAGAACAACAACAAAGCATTCATGTTGACGGTAAGTAAATAGAGAGTGATCAAATGCTGACTGATGAAATCCGACCTTGACCAAAGATTGAGTGAACTTTTGGTACCAATTACGAGAGGCCTGCTTAAGCCCATAAAGTGACTTTAGAAGTCGGCAAACACTTTGCTCCCCCTGTTTGGCAAAGCCTTGGGGAACTTTCATGTACACATCTTTATCAAGATCACTATGCAAGAAGGCATTATTAACGTCTAATTGATGAATTTCCCAATCACGAATAGAAGCAACAGCTAGAAGGCAACGAACTGTGACAATTTGCAATCGGGGAAAAAGTTTCATGAAAATCAACTCCTTCAATTTGTGTGTATCCCTTAGCAACCAGTCGAGCTTTGTATTGTTCAATAGTGCCATCAGGATGGAACTTGACTTTGTAAACCCACTTGGAATCAATTGCTCATTTTCCGGGCGGCAATGAAACAAGCTTCCAAGTGTTATTTGCTTCTAATGCCAAAATTTCCTTGGCCATGGCCTCTCTCCAGTGAGCATGTTTAACAGCCTGAAAAAAATGTTTTCGGCTCATCGGTAGAGGAGATGGCCACCAGCAAAGCATTATTAGTTCTAGAAAATTTGGAATAAGAAATATTGTGAGATAAAGGGTGTACCGTCGAGTTAACCGAAGGAGGGATGGATGGCGATCCATTAGAACTTGGGAGTAGGGAAGGTGGTAGCACATAATCAAAACCTGATAACTTCTTGGACACTTGATGAGCTCGAGTGAGGGGTAGAGTTGGTGGGTCATTTGTCTCAGAAATGGTCTGATGTCCCTCCAAAAGTGGCGATGGTGACACTATTATTGCTGGTCTGGAATCAACAGACTGAGTGGTTCTAATTTCTTCATCAATATGTGGATCAATTGATGAAGAACCAGCTGAACCAAAGTAACTAGATGGCTGATCCAAGAAGCTTGTCTCATCATTTTCACGATTTTGAGGAATAGATATAGGAACTTCAGCACCAATAGGATGAAAATCAGGCAACTTTATTGATGTTAATTTTGTTTCAGCATCAACTGATGTGAGAGCAAAAGGAAAGGTGTGTTCAAAAAATTGAACATCCCGAGAGACATAAATATTTTTACTCTCCAAGTCGTATATTCGATAACCCTTTTGTCCATGTGGATACCCAACAAAAATCCTAGGCTTACTTCGAGCTGCAAATTTATCACGAGGCTTGCTATTGACATGACCATAACAGAGACACCCAAAATTTCGCAGGTGATCATAAGTTGGCGACTTTCCAATCAAAAATTCATATGGTGATTTGTCTTGTAAAACTGAAAGTGGCATGCGATTGATCAGTTAAGCAGCCGTTAACACGCACTCACCCCAAAAACGAATTGGTAAACTTGCTTGAAAACGTAAAGCTCTAGCCACCTCTATAATATGTCTGTGCTTTCGTTTTACCACCCCATTTTGTTGTGGTGTGTCCATACAACTTGTTTACTTATCCATTCCGTGCTCAAAGTAATGATGCAACAACTCCACATGATTAAATTCTAGACCATTATCTGTCTGAAATATTTTTATCTTGATATTGAATTGAGATAATGTTTGGTATCTGACTTACGTTTCATTAGAAAAACCCACGTTGCCCGAGTGTAGTCGTTATCTAAAGTAAGAAAATACTTTGCACCAGAATGTGACGGAGTACGATATGTACCCCAAATATCACAATGGACTAATTCAAACTTTTGCATTGATTTATTTGAATGAATAGGAAAAGGCAACCTTGTTTGTTTTGCTCTAAGACAAGCATCACAAAAGAAAGGTTTTGATTAATCATGCATGATAGATAGTTCTTTAACTAAAGGAATTCGATTTACTGGTAGATGCCCTAGCCCAGAATACCATAAATTGCTGAACTTTGTCTTCCTGTCAAAAACACCTTCCCCATCTCAATCGGTTCCAAATGATATAGGCCATTTCGAATCCTACCCATTCCAATCGGCTGCCTCGAGGGTAAGTCCTGTATCACACAAAAGTTTGATCCAAATATTAGAACACAATTTAAATCCCGAGATAATTTACTGACTGAAAGCAAATTAAAATTAAACTTGGGTACTCCCAAAACTTGTTCAAGACTCAAGTTCTTATTGAGTTTCACTCGACCCATAGCCTCAACAGGGACACTGTCCCCATTAGGTATTTGAACTGGTGGAACAACCGGATTTGCTCGGACATCAGTCATGAAATCAATATTACATGCTATTTGGTCTGTTGCCCCTGTGTCAATAATCCAATATGCCTTACCAGAGAACTCGTGTGATGCCATGTTTGCAGTAGGTCATGCTGATGTTGAAGACCCAACTTGGACTCCAGATTGATGACACAAAAAGGCCATTAGTTGTTGAATTTGTCCAGGAGTAAGGTCCGGAAAAGCCATACCTTGAGATGTGTTGGAACCAGAAGCATCTGAAGTTGCAGCAAAAGATATTGCTGTTGGTGTGTTCATTGTCCATGATCGTGGTTGCTCGCCCCCTTGCTGATTTCTTTTTTGCCATCCTGCTTGGTATCCAACCAACTCAAAGCATTTCTCCTTCAAGTGCCTAGGTTTGTCATAATGCGTACAGTGAGTTTTTCACTCCGATGTATCTCCCCCTTACTCGCTACGTCAATCTATCCTCTGATCACGCCTTTGTTCTCAAATTGATGAGGCCTTAGCGAGTAGAGTAGTAGCTTCAATGGAAGGGCTCCTAGTTGCTGTCATGCTTCGCTGCTTCTCATCTCGGGCAACCATTGCATATGCCTTTCCTATTCCTGGCAAAGGCTCAGTACTTATTATCTGAGAGCGTACCATCTGGTATGATTCATCAAGACCCATTAAGAAGTCGAATACCTTCTCCTCTTCATGAAGTTCCTGCATTTTCTTTCCAGCCCCACAAGTGCACACAGGTACTGGTCTCAAATTCTGCAGTTCACTCCATATGCCTTTCATCCTTCCATAGTACACTGAGATCGCTGATCTTTCCTAGTGCAACAGCGCCATTGATCTCTTCAGCTCGTAGACTCTGAGTGTGATTCCTTGAGTGAATCGCTCTTAAAAATCGCTCCATATTTCTGCTTCTGTGCTACTGTGGGTTGCTCCAGCTTGCAATTCTTTGCAATTCGAATTCATCAACTATGATTTGACAAGTGCGTTACACTGGATCCATAGTTGGAATTCCCCGGAATTACCATCGGGTATCGTAATTGAACCATCAATAAACCCTGCCTTGTTCTTGGATTGCAGAGCATTGGTGAAATGGCTCCTCAATGTGAAATAGTTATCCCCACTTTCTGTCAAGGATTGTGTGACGAAGATCAACCCCGGATGATCTGAAGGATGCATATAGTATGGATATTTGGTATCAATCGCTATATTTTGTGTGTTAGCAACTGGTACCGAATTCTCATTGGAATTGTTAGGAGTAGTGTTTGCCATTAAAGGTGATTGGAGAAGGATATTAGAATGAATGATCTGATACCATAAAATGACAACTTAGTATTCAATTATGTAATTGCTTACATAATTTATGGAAACTATATAATTACAATAATTCTACCAAAATGTGAGTGATTGTTGTGATTCTAGAATATTCCATTATTTATGTTTGGAGGGTTTGATATTTGGATGCTTGTATATCTTTTGTTTTTCTGCTTTCGTAGCGATTGAAACAACAACTTAGAGTGGTAATACGGTAGACATGGCCATCCGGATCTGGGGACCAAGGGAACCAAATCTGAACCGTTAATTTCTGGTTCCCACTTCCCGTTCCAAACCTCCGGTTTCGGGGGGTTTCCGTAAAAACTCAAAACTCAACCATTTTCAGACTTTGGATTGATTAAAGAAATGGAAGAGAAAAACACAGTAGTGTTGAAACCAAATGCGGAACGGATCTTGAACACCCACACACAGTGGAGAAGCCAGGACCTTACGAAAAGGGAGTCAATTTATAAATATAGTGAAAATTTTATTTTGTATCAAGGGGGTTAGATTGTAAAAATATACATGTTTACCTTATATTCAAAATATATTTACAATAATAACACTAGTAATTTTTTTATTTTTTAAAACATGGGGTTCGGCCGACCCCCTACGGCTCCTCCTAGCCTCGCCAGTGCCCACACACCCACAAACAAAGTAACAAATGGACACAAGGATTTACGTGATTCAGAGAAATTCTCTTACGTCCACGGGTGATAACCAAACAATATCACTATTATCAAAGTGATTAAAAAGTGCTTACAAAGTGTATCTCTCACACTTGTCTCCCACTACAAATGTGTGTCTCTCTCTCTCTCTCTCAAAGTGTTTACAATACTATTACAACTTTCCACACAATAATAGAATGAATCATAGTCAAGCCTATTTATAGGCACAAACCATCATAAGATAAGG
Organism: Adenophora triphylla var. japonica; assembly: GCA_022495995.1. Lineage (NCBI taxonomy): Eukaryota > Viridiplantae > Streptophyta > Magnoliopsida > Asterales > Campanulaceae > Adenophora > Adenophora triphylla. Next base: position 246,356 of record JAFEMH010002381.1, read on the forward strand.
ATGTATTTAAGAGATAAGAGAACACCAAGAGTTTCTTTGGAAACTCAAACAACACCCAAGCATGCACCTTGCGGAAAAGACCACATGTCAAAAGCACTTGGACAATTCTATAACTTAAGCCAAATTCAACAATCTCCACCTTGGTGAAAGTTCCCAACCACATAGCCGGTTTTGGTTGCCAAAAAAAAGGGATTATTCTTTCCCTCCAATGTTGATCAACTCCAAGCAATGCTCAAATTTGTCTCGAGTAACCACCTTCATCAACATATCAGCAGGGTTGTCAGCAGTCCCAATCTTCAATAACTGAATGTCAACTTCATTAACAATTTCACAAACAAAATCAAAGTGAACATCAATATGCTTCGTCCGGCCATTCTATACTTGGTTCTTTGATAAACAAATATCACTCTAGCTATCGCAATACACATCAATGTGTTTTTGCAAAATCCACAAGTCAATCACCAAATCGTGCACCCAAATAGCTTCTTTAAAAGCTTCAGTAACCGCCATATACATTGCTTCGGTGGTAGATAATGCAACTGTAGACTAAAGCATAGAACACCAACAAACAGGACCACCAGCCATAGTGACATATAACCAGTAGTAGATCGTCGCATTGTCCAAATCACGAGCATTGTCATAATCAACGTATCCAACCACAAGTTTATCAAGCTCATGTTTTTCCATTTTCTGGAACTTGAGACCAACATCAACAATACTATGAATGTACCTCAAAATCCACTTAATAGCTTGCCAATGCCCTTTTCCAGGATTGTGCATATAACGACTAATCATGCTCAAAGCTTGAGCAATATCAAGCTAAGTACAAACCATAGCATACATCAAAGCACCAATGACGTTTGTATATGGAACTTTCTCCATTTAAATTTTCTCTTCATCTGATCTGGGACACATCAATGCAATAAGCTTGAAATGAGGAGCGAGTGGCGTATGAACATGTTTTGTCGAGCCATTAATACCAAACCTTGTCAAAACCTTTTGCAAATACTTTAACTGACTCAACCAAACAGTACCACATTCTCGATCTCGCTTAATATCCATTCCAAGTATACTTTGTGCTTCACCCAAATCCTTTATATTAAACTCCTTTGACAATTGAGCCTTCAATTTATCTATCTCCACCTTGCTCTTGGATGCAATCAACATAGTATCAACATACAAGAGCAAATAAGTGAAGGTTCCATATTTGAGTTTGCAAAAATACACACAGTTGTCAAACTGGCTTCGAATGTAGTGATGCTCCACCATGAATTGGTCAAACCTCTTATACCACTGTCGAGGAGACTGCTTAAGTCCATACCAGGACTTCTTCAATTTGCAAGCCCAATTTTCCTTACCATCAACTTGGAAACCATCTGGTTGGGTCATATAAATCTCCTCCTCCAAATCTCTATGCAAGAAAGCAATTTTTACATCAAGTTGTGCAAGCTCAAAATAAAATTGAGCCTTGTAGCGAATACTTGAAGTGTCTTCCTTCTTTGTAAATACCCATTTTCACCCAATTGCTTTCTTACCCTTTGGAAGTTCCACCAAATTCCAAGTCTGATTTTTCTTTAAGGACTTCATTTCCTCATCCATAGCCTCTTGCCATCTCGAACTATGAGAACTCAGAATAGCTTCTTTATAGCTATCTGAAACACCTTCAATCATGAGAAGAGCATATGCAACCATGTAATCCAAGCTAGAAGGCCTTTGAATCTCCGTTCGTGGTATATATCTTGCCATGGAGTACTCTTGTTCATTTTCCTATTGACTTTCAACCTCAATATGGATTTGCTACACTTGATTGGAGTTCTCGAAACTCTCCTCCACATGTTCAACAGTTTCTTCAAAAACAGGAGTAAATGCTACTTTCTTTACCTGCTTGGGGGCATTAATCGCTTTCTATTCCTTCTTTAAGGACATCACAAACTCATCTAATGTCACATCTTGACTCTTGACAATCTTCCTAGTTTCAGGGCACCACAGTCTGAAACCCATGACACTGCTGCTAAAGCCCATGAATATGGATTTCTTTGCTCGAGGGTCCAACTTTGAGTCATCCACGTGATAGTAAGCAGGAGATCTGATGGATATGGTTTTACCCATCCAAAAAATATGTTTCCTAGCTTATTTGATGCTCAAAACCTTGGGAATTGAATATGTTTTGAAAGTTCAGGGGTTGAAGTGCAATTACTGAGAAAATGGAGGATTTGAGCTTATTTTGGAAGTTCAGGGACCAAACTGCAATTATGGAAAATATGGGAGTAAACTGATTATATAAAGTTCAAGGGCCAAAGTGCAAATCTTGGAAAAGAAGGGACCAAAGTGAAATTAGGTGAAAACAAGGAGAAAAATTGGTTAAATGAAGTTCAGGGGCTAAATTGCAATTCTGTGAAAGTGGAAGGACTGCAGGTGGAAACTAAGGCAGTGGCCCCAAAATCACAAGCCATGGCCGCATATTGGAAGGGATGGCCGGCCAAGAAAGCACCAAAGACAGGCGTGGCCGAGGCAAAAACGAGGCTAGCCGAGGAAACCTGCACACTGGCCCAGCGACCGCGCCATTTTTCCAGAGAAACAACGCGACCGCGTGCACACGGCCGGGGCGATCGCATGCATTGGCAGCCAGGCATGAGTGGCAAATTTCTGTGATGAATTTGTTCCGTCACAGAATAAAAAGGGCAGTTTCCAACAGATTTGCAGCGGATTAGTGACGAATTACAGCAGAATCCGAATTTGAATAGGAAATTGACTTATTTTGGCTGAGATTTAGGAATCCTACCTCCCTCCTCCTATAAAAAGAACCATAGATTAGGTTTTTTAAGGCTCTCTCTATCTTTTCTTCTCCCTTCACCCATATTACATAGTTTTAGGTTGATGGATGAGGTATTACTCAACCAAGAGATATGTTCCTAGCTTATTTTTGTTCGAAACCATGAGAATTTAATGTATTTTATAAGTACAGGGGCGGAAGTGAAATTTGGCAGAAAAAGTGTGTTTGGAAAGTCCAGGGGCAAAAATGCAAATTTGAAAAGTACAAGGACCAAAGTGTAAATTTGGAAAGTATAGTGACCAAAGTACAATTTCGAATCGAATCCAAGTCAATCATCAGCAAGAGTCAACAATTTGCACGAGTGGTGAATCGGTGCACGAGTCGTGCCCCCAGTTAGCACGGGTGAAAAATATGTCACGACTCGTGACCACGATTTTGTCCTTCGATGACGTCACCTTGGACCTCGGCTGCTGTTATAGTTGATGTTTAATATTTTAAACTTTTTTTATTTTATTTTCTTTTATTTTCCATTTTGGTTCCAACTTTACTTTTCTTTTGGAGGCTTCAAGCCCTAGCAATAATTGAAGCTTTTTATCAAAATTTTAGGTTTTATTATTTTAATTTATTATTTGTGATAATCATTATGTGTATGAGTAGCTAAGTTATTTGATTTGCGGATTGATAGTAACAATACATGGTCTTTATGCTCTAGTTCTTAATTTTTAATTAAATTCAATCTCATTCTAGTGTAGTAAAATATTCTTAATTCGTTCTAGCTTTTCACCCTAGAATTTGTGGGTATCCATTCTTACGGTAACTCGGACATAGATACATTGACCACTATTTTACTACTTAGACCTAATTGAGGACATAACTGAATTTAATTATTTTTAGGTTTATAAATTCTTTTGATCATAATGAATTCTTTGATTATTATATTTACCTAACTAGAAGTATAATAAAAGAAGAATATTTGAGTTGCAAATCGCACACCAAATCGTCCCAACTCATGATTTTGTGAATGAACCCTAGAATGAAATTGATGACTTCATTGATAAAATAGCATAAAGTGAATATATTGTGAAACTCAATCCGTGAATCTCATTGTCAAATCATGAATTCATCCTTTGCTTTATTTTGCAATCTTTAATCATTAGTTTAATTTGTTTGCTTTTCAATTTAGTTCAATCAATCAAAATCAAAAATCCCCTTGGTTACTTTACACTAATTAGATTCACATGCATTCACTCAAGTCTCTATGGTTCGACCCTTACTATTGTACATTGCTACTTCGGTGACTTGTACACTTGCAAGGTTTTTATTACAAGAGGATTTTTTTCCATCAAGTTTTTGGCCCCGTTGCCGGGGACTTGTGTAGCGAACAAGTTAATTTTATTAGTGTATGCTTGGTCGGCGTTCTTTGATTTTTACCTTGGAGCCATTGAACGACGACATTGTTAAATTAGGTCGGCGTTTGAAAGAACTTGAATTAAAAGAGGGCAATCCCCTCCAAAGTGACCTAAATCCTTCTACCAACGGGGTAGAAGAGGAAATAGCCGCGATGGCAATCCTACCGGCTCAAACTATGCAGGACTTTTATCGTCCTAAAGTCGATGCCTCCATATCTTGTATTGTGCTAACGGAGGAGGCAAAGAACTTTGAATTCAGGGGTCAATATTTTAACATGTTGCCCATTTATCAAGGCCTACCGGCCGAAGACCCTTTGACTTTCTTGCGTGAGTATATGATGATAGTATCTAGATCACTTTCAAGGCAGAATAGGTGTAACCGATGAGAAAATAAGATTAAAGTGCTTCCCCTACACTTTGAAAGGGGCGCCTAAGACATGGTTTATGATGTTACCACCTAGAAGTATAAGCACGTGGGATCAATTGCATGATGTGTTTTTACAAAAGTATTACCCCCATCCCACGTTAGCAAATATGAAGCAAAAGATTATTGGATTTTCCCAAGAAGTAGGTGAACCTTTTCATGAGGCTTGGGACCGATTTAAAATGATGTTAGTGCAATGTCCCCATCATAATTTTCCTTTTCCCTTGCTTAATCAAACTTTTTATGACGGCTTGAATCATGTTAATCAAGCCATGGTTGATAATGTGGCGGGGGGCACACTAGGAGCCAAAACTCCCCAAGAGACTCATGCTTTGTTTGAGATGTTGGGTGCTAATTCCCAACAAAAGAGTATAAGAGGTAAGGCTAGGGGAGTACAAGAGTTAGAGGGTAATGATAATTTGGCTAAACAAGTATCTCACTTAATTGCTATGTTTAATGCTAAATGCACCTCTCTTGGTGCTAATGTTATGCAAGAAGCTTGTTCTATTTGTGGTCTCATACTCATGCTACTAATTTTTGTCCTAGTGGTGCACAGTTTATTTCTAATGATGAGCATGTACATGCACTCAATGGATTCAACCCAAGGCCTCCACAAAATAATCCATATAGCAACACCTACAATCCGGGGTGGAGGAATCATCCCAACTTTTCATGGGGAGGAAACCAAGGTAATCAAAATAAACCCTTACATAATCCACCACCCCAAGGGCAATGTGAAACTAGGAAAGAACCTTGGGAAGAGGCATTGGAAAGAATGAGGTTGGAGCAACAACAAGAATCAAGGCAGCAAAGTGCCGCCATTAAAAAGCTTGAAACTCAAATATGGCAAATTGCTGAAGCCCTTCAAAGTCACAAGACCGGAACGTTTCCGAGCCAAGGACATCAAGCAATGGCCATATCCACACTACGGAATGGCAAAGTGGTAAGTAAATAGGTTAGTTCTCCTTCATCATCTTTTTCTCCTCCTCCTAATTCTAAAGAAGATGATGAAAGGAGTACATGTGGATTGGGGGAAAATCCAAAGACACTTATATACCCCCAAGCCATATGTACCACCGGTGCCCTTTCCTGATCAATTGATGAGACATAAGTTAGAACATCAAATGAAAGAATTGATGGAGATGTTCTCCAAAGTTAGTATAAACCTCCCATTACTTAATGTGATTAAAAACATTCCGGCCTATGCAAAAATTTTCAAAGAATTAAACTCTAAAAAACGTAGGTATGGAAAGAATGAGATGTTGATCATGAGAGAGAGTGCTAGTGCCATAGTCCGACAAGACCTCCCACCTAAACTAAAAGACCCCGGAAGCTTCACAATTTCTATTACTATGGGGGATTCTAGTGAGGTGAAGGCGATGTTAGACCTTGATGCTAGCATTAATTTATTATCATATTCCACATATTTGAAATTGGGCTTGTCCGAGTTGAAGCCCACCAATATGACCCTCTATTTAGCGGACCGTTCTATTAGGAGACCGATGGGCATTGTGGAGGATGTCTTAGTTCAAGTGGGGACCTTGATAGTCCTCGTTGACTTTGTGGTTATGGATATGGTTAATGGAGGAAGTACATGTAGAGACCCTCCTATTTTGCTAGGACGTCCCTTCATGGCCACAACTAACATAATAATAAATGTGGGGAATGGGAAATTGTCCATGATGATAGCGGATGAGAGGATAGAATTCTCGGTTAATGATGTGAGGAAACACCCAATGGATGATGGTGGGGAAGATTGTGAGTCCTTAGATGACGTAGAGGAGGATAAGTGTGCGAAATTAGATAAGAGTGACGGTGAGAATTCTAGGGATAAAGCGGACATCCATGATAGGGCTAGTAACAACAAGGCTGACAAACACTCTTTGAGTGACGGACCGTATCACCCCCTAGATCGACCCCATAAGGAGTCTGTGTCAAAATTAAAATCATTTTTTCCTCTGAAAGCTGAAAGTAATAATTCATGTGCTCAAATTGAGGAATGATATTGTCTTGTTATATCTGATTATTCTTTTATTGCTAATATTGATGATCAAGATAGCTCCTCTTATGACTGTGTTGAGAAAGATGAGGTGCTTGATGTCCGTAAGACCGAGGCACCAAATGAGTTTGGGGGAGAGGCCCCCATGAAGAAAAAGAAAAAGAATGCCATGAAAAAGGCCACTAAAATCCCTTGGGCTCCACCCGAGCTAATAAAAAATGGTACGTATATGTGGAAAGCGTGGGCGTTTTTGCCCGTGAATGTGCGAGGTGGGCCAAGGGAAGAAAATCTAAGGCCAAAGAGAAAGTGGCCACCTTAAATCACATGTAAATGGGAGTAACGGTCGGGCTAACGACCTTAACCAAATGCGCTTATTGGGAGGCAACCCAAGTAAGTATGTTTTATTTGCTTTAATTAAATGTTTTGTTCTCTTTGCTATGAGGACATAGCATATTTTGAGTCTGGGGGTAGATATCTCTCCGAGTTTGTGGGTTTATAGGGGAGTGTATATAGTGTCACCCTCCAAAAAATAGAAAATTTTTAAAATTTTGTTCTTTTTATATTTTGGATTGTTGGCTAAAGTCGATGAGGATTTGAGAGTGCTTTAATTTTAAGAATCTTAAGTATTGTTGTTAATATGGGGTTATAATTGCATTGATACATGTAAAGTATGATTTCACCACCTTTCACTTCCATGTTATTTTTCTTAATCATTGTTACCAATTTAGGAGACCATTATAGGATCACTTTGGTATCCTCGGGGTCCCTAAAACATGTTTGCATGACTGTCTATAACACATCAATTAGGCTATTCGGGAAGTGATATTTGACTATTTTCTTTGAACCCTATTTGTGAGCCTTTAACTTTCTCGTCATTTATATAAAATTTTCCGCTAGAACCCCTTTTAAGCTTAAAAAAAAGGAATCTCTCACAAAGTGAGAGGTTATTTTAGACCACCATTCGCCTTCATTTGTACCCTCATTATCCTACCCTTTTAACTTATACACTATTTTCTCACCTTTTCAAGAAAGTGAAACTAGGAAATGACGGGGATATTTGGGTGATGTTTGGAAAATCAAAGGGTTGAGTGGAAAGTGGTCATGAAAAGAAAGAAAAGGGTCATGTTATGTAATTAAAAGAGGGGCTTGAGCAAAAGTATTGAGTGCACATTCTTCGTGATATATTTGTGCAAAGCAAAAAAAAAAAAAAGAGAATAAAAGAAAAGATTGAAAAGTCTTGCCCTCTCTATTGTTGAAGTGGAAAGTGACCAAAAAGAAAGAAAGGTGATCAACCCCAAGTTTGAAAGTATACAAAATTATAAGTTTGGGGGTAGGTATCAATGGATTGGCATGGAGCGGAGTGATAAATTTCAATGTGAGGATGTATGATGAAGACTCTCTAGTTTCACTTGCTTGACTTCGTATGTCCTTACCTTCTTTTGGAATCGTGAACCTAGCCCGCGTTTATCGCGATACATTACAAGCCATAAAGCCATATTTGATTCCTAAAGAGTAGTCGGGTTGACAGTTGTGTTTAAACATGCATACGAGTAGTCATGTGTAGAAGTTTATCTTCTTATCATTGATTTAGAGCATGTCGTAAGTGATCCTATAAAATATCTTACTTTGGTGACAATGATCTCTCATATTTCATTTATCGTTCATTTTGTGGTGGAGAATTGTAAGTTAGATGCATCCATGTAAATATAATCACATGTTCATGATAATGCTTATAGAGTATGTGTGTGGTAAGATCTGAGAATTGTTGTGCCAACAACTTATTATATGAATTGAACAATCCAAAAATACTTTTTTGTTTTAATTAGTTAGTTGGATTTTACTTTGTTTATGTTTTGTTTTACTTGAGGATTAGCAAAAGATAAGTTTGGGGATATTTGATGGATGTGGTGTTACCCACCCAAAAGATATGTTCCTAGCTTATTTTCTGTTTGAAACCTTAGGGATTTAATGTGTTTTATAAGTACAGGGGCTAAAATGAAATTTGGCAGAATAAGAGGAGAAAAAGTGTGTTTGGAAAGTCCAAGGGCCAAACTGCAAATTTGGAAAGTACAAGGACCAAAGTGCAAATTTGGAAAGTATAGTGACCAAAGTACAATTGCGAATCGAATCCTAGTCAATCATCAGCAAGAGTAGGGGTGGAAATGGTTCAGTTTAGCTCGATTTGGACAAATTTAGAAGTCAAACCGCTAGCATCGGTTTGGAGAAATTTCAAACCGAGCTAAACCATAAAAAAAAAATCAGATCGAGCTAAACCGAACCGCTATGGTTCGGTTTGGTTGGCCCTAAACCGCGGTTTGATTTGCGATTTGATTTTGTGGTTCTGACCACGGTCCAAACCGCGATCTAGACCACGGTCCAAACCGCATTTCAAACCATAATTTTTTTGTTAACCATTTTATGACTAATGAATATAAATAAGTACTTAGAATAAAGACAAGCATAACTTGATTACTTTGAAACTAAAGTACCAAATCCCAATCACCAAACAGCAATCATAGAACAATATTTAAAGTAGAATACAAAACATACCATATGAAAATTACAAAGAACAATCTTAAAGTATCAATTACCAAACAACAATCTTAGAGCTATCAAGAAAAACTCTACTATAATTCTTGCAGCAACACATTAAATGTAAACATAATGGTTCGGTTTCACGGTTCAAACCGTGATTCGGTCTTAAATGGTTTAGCTCAGTTTGGCTCGGTTCGGTTTAGGAGTGCCAAACCCCAAGCTGAGCTAAAACACATGGTTTATTAATTTCTCAAACCGAGCTAAACCACTTATGTCGAAAAACCGAACCAAACCACATGGTTTGGCTCGATTCGACTCCAAACCGTGGTTTGAACCAAACCATTTCCACCCCTAAGCAAGAGTCAACAATTTGCACGAGTGGTGATCTGGTGCACGAGACGTGCCCCTAGTCAGCACGAGTGAAAAATATGTCACGACTCGTGACCACGATTTTGTCCTTCAATGACGTCACCTTGGACCTCGGCTGCTGTTGCAGTTGATGTTTAATACTTTAAACTTTTTTTATTTTATTTTCTTTTCTTTTCTTTTCCTTTTTGAATTAGGTTTATTGGGTGGAGTGTATATATACTTCCTTTTAGAATAATATTTAGGGTTCCAACTTTTCTTTTCATTTGGAGGCTTCAAGCCCTAGCAATAATTGAAGCTTTTTAGCAAAATTTCAGGTTTTATTATTTTAATTTATTATTTGTGATAACCATTATGAGTATGAGTAGCTAAGTTATTTGATTTGCGGATTGGTAGTAACAATACATGATCTTTATGCTCTAGTTCTCAATTCTTAATTAAATTCAATCTCATTCTAGTGTAGTAAAATATTCTTAATTCGTTCTAGGGTTTCACCCTAGAATTTGTGGGTATCCATTCTTATGGTAACTCAGACATAGATACATTGACCACTATTTTACTGCTTAGACCTAATTGAGCACGTAACTGAATTTAATTATGTTTAGGTTTATAAATTCTTTTGATCATAATGAATTCTTTGATTATTATATTTACATAACTGGAAGTATAATAAAAGAAGAATATTTGAGTTGCGAATCGCACACCAAACCGTCCTAAGTCATGATTTTGTGAATGAACCCTTGAATGAAATTGATGACTTCATTGATAAAATAGCATAAGGTGAATGTATTGTGAAACCCAATCCGTGAATCTCGTTGTCAAATCTTGAATTCATCATTTGCTTTATTTTGCAATCTTTAATCATTAGTTTAATTTGTTTGCTTTTCAATTCAATTCAATCAATCAAAATCAAAAATCCCTTTGGTTACTTTACACTAATTAGATTCACATGTATTCACTTAAGTCTCTGTGGTTCGTCCCTTACTATTGTACATTGCTACTTCGGTGACTTGTGCACTTGCAAGGTTTTTATTACAAGAGGATTTTTTTCCATCATAGGTTTTCTTTACAAGGATTGAAGATCTAATGCAAGGTTTGTATTTATTTATTTTAATGGCCCTTCGAGGCTATGTTTTATTTTTATTTGCGGATTGGTAGTAACAATACATGATCTTTATGCTCTAGTTCTTAATTCTTAATTCAATCTCATTCTAGTGTAGTAAAATATTCTTAAATCGTTCTAGGGTTTCACCCTAGAATTTGTTGGTATCCATTGTTACGGTAACTCAGACATAGATACATTGACAACTATTTACTGCTTAGATTTAATTGAGGACGTAACTGAAATTAATTGGATCTAGGTTTATATATTCTTTTGATCTTTTATGAGTTCTTCAATTATTATATATGCATAACTGGAAGTTTAATAAAAGGAGAATATTTGAGTTGCAAATCGCACACTAAATCGTCCCAACTCATGATTTTGTGAATGAACCCTAGAGTGAAATTGATGTCTTTATTAATAAAATAGCATAAAGTGAATGTATTGTGAAACCCAATCCGTGAATCTCGTTGTCAAATCTTGAATTTAATCTTTGCTTTATTTTTATTAGTTTAATTTCTTTGCAATTTAGTTTAATTTAATCAATCAAAATAAAAAAACCTTGGTTACTTTACACTAATTAGATTCACTTGTATTCACTCAAGTCTCTGTGGTTCGACCCTTACTATTGTACATTGCTACTTCGATGATTTGTACACTTGCAAGGTTTTTATTACAACAAGATTTTCTCCATCAACATCCAAAAATGTTCAACTGGTCATAATCTGTGACATGTTCTCCAGACCATACTTCAAGAGGTATTTTTCCTCCATTTGCAACTGTTGGCAACCGATTCACCAAGTGAACTGCATAGCTAAGTGCTTCTGCCCAAAATGCCTTACTAAAACCTGCTTATGATAACATGCATCGAACCTTTTGCACCAAGGTTTGATTCATTATTTTTGCAACTCCATTCTATTGTGGTTTACCGGGAACAGTGAAGTGTCTAACTATTCCTTCTTCTCGACATACTTGTGAAAATGGATCATAATTATACTCACCACCATTATCCGATCGCAGCTTCTTGATCTTTTGGCTCGTTTGATTCTCCACCATTTTGTTCCATTCAAGGAAGATTATAAGGACCTCATACATGTATTCATGGGGTACATCCAAACTCTTCTTGAGTTAATCATGAATAAAGGTGACGAACCACCTTTTTCCACCTAACGAAATATTTTTCGTAGGACCCCATACATCCGAGTGACATAATCCAAGATAAAATTGGTTCTATGAACTGCAGTATTAAACTTCACTCATCTATGTTTGTTATCGAACAATTTTCACAAAAGTCGACTTTACCAGTTTTGGAACCTTTGAGTACACCTCGATTCACCAACGTTTGGTTTCTCTCCAACATGTCCATGTCTCATATGTAATAACTTCGACATATCAGACTCCTTGAGCTTGCTAAGGCCATGTACAACAACTATGCTTCCTTCAAGGTAGTACAAGTTACCTCTTTGAGCCCTTTCATTACAACCAAAACACCTTTTGTTACCTTTAGGTTACCTCCATCTATATTAACACGATAGCCTCTTGCATCCTAGGCTCCAAGAGAAATCAAGTTCTTCTTCAAATCAGGGACATAACAAACATCAGTGACCTTACGAATAACTCCATCAAACATCTTCAAATGGACATAACCAATCCCCTTTGTTTTGGAATTGTTGTTGTTGCCCATATTAACAACTCCTCCATCAAGCTCTTCAAAATTCAAGAACATCTCTTTGCAGGGGAACATGTGGTAGGAACAACCAGAATCCAAGATCCACTCATCAACATGCCTGACTAAGAGTGAGAGTGAGACCGTCAAAGCGTCATTTGTGTTGCTATCATCTTTCATAGCCATGTTTGCTTTTTACTCATTTTTTTCCTCATCTTCGAACAATCTTTATTCCAATGAATTTTTTGCCGACGATAAGCACATTCGTCTTTGCTAATTTTCTTTCGATCAATTGACTGTCCTTTTGATTTCGACTGAGATCGACTATGCTCACCATAATTATGACTATTGATCCTCCCACAAACAATAAGAGCGTCCTAATCTAAGTCACAATAGGCTCCTTTGTCCTTTCTACGTACCTCATCATTCATTAAAGCATTGGAAACATCAACAAAACTAATTTCTGGTTTTCCATGCAACAAGGTAGTAGTCAAATGTCCATATGACTCAAACAATAAATTTAACAATAACTATGCTTTATCATCATCAGCAACATCAATATCAAGATTTTTCATATCCGTGATGATTTGGTAAAATACATTCAAATGTTCAGTCATCGAAGTACCTTTCTTGTAATCAAAACACAAGAGATTCTTCTCCATGTAGAGTTTGTTATCTACACTTTTTTACATATATTTGGCCTCGAGTTTGTCCCATAACTCCTTTGCTAAAGATACTCTCGTGAAGGGATATTTTTTGTGCATCCCAAGACAAGAACGAATTGTTCCACAAGCTTGTAGATTAAGCTTATTCCATTCCAAATCTTCCATATCTTCGGGCTTTTCCTCGAGGGTGAATTTGAGGTCTTGCATAGACAAAAGATCTAAGACATCCTAATTGTTTCTTCCATCAAACTTTTCAACTTTAAGATTAGTACTAGACAACCTTGTCCCTATTTTTGGTTGTGATTTAGTACTAGTCTCAATTTCTGCATTTCAAAAATTGTTATCAAAATTATCCGGATACAAGGAAAAAATGAAATAGTTCTTGAAAAAAATAATTTTCTCAAGAAAAAAATAACAATCGACTTATCTTAATATGTAACTTGTGCGGGAATGCCAAGTAGTTGTTGGATCAATGCCAACTTTGTTGGCTTCATAAAAATGAGGCACACATGACACAATCTCAAAATTTATTTTTGAGCAAATCTTCAAATACTCCAACCTCCACAACAAAAGCTCTGATACTAATTGTTGAAACCAAATGCGGAACAAATTTTGCACACCCAAACACCCACAAACAAAGTAACAAATGGACACAAGGATTTACATGGTTCATAGAAATTCTCCTACGTCCACGGGTGGCAACCAAATAAAATCAATGTTACAAAAGTGATTACAAAGTGTATCTCTCACACTTGTCGCACACTACAAATGCGTCTCTCTCAAAGTGATTACAACACTATTACAACTTGCCACACAATACTAGAATGAATTCTTACCATGCCTATTTATAGGCACAAACCATCATAAGATAAGGATGTATCCAAGAGAAAATAGAACAACAAGAATTTCATCGATAACTCAAACAACATCCAAGCATGCACCGACCACATGTCAAAAGCACTTGGACAATTCTAGAACTTGATCCAAATTCAACAAATAGAACCAAGTTCCTCATTAAGCATCCAAATTCGGGGACATTCAGATATAGCACAGAACCACCAGATACCTTCAATTGTGCATCAGATTCGAGATGGATTTAAACGAGACATCTCGTTTGAACCTTTTTCACAGAACCGTTAGAAATTTCATACAATGGGGTTTGATATTTTAAAACTCTCAAATCAGGGTCTAAAAATGATGTAATTATTAGCTATTCAGACCTTTTTGATAGAAATGTTAGAATTTTTTTGTTAAATAAGATCCTTATTTGCTAAAGAATAATAACTTCAGATTTTTATGTGCTAAGAATTGATAATCTCAAATCCTTATTTAACAGAGATTTGTAATGGTCACGTCAAAAATCTTTCAATTACTAATATTTGTCATCTTTAGACCCTCATTTGTGAGCTTTGATACATTAGACTCATTTGTACGAATGACCCCAAAAGTTTAGACTCTGAATTTATACTTTGCGCTTAATAGAATTATTGAAATAAACTCACTCATATACTCTCGGTTCCGAAGAAAAAAAATGGTTACATTTTTAATTTCGGTTTGTGTCAGAATTAAATAAGTTGTAACAATAAAAATATTTTTCATATAATTTGAACAAAATGCAAATAAATAAATGTTCAGATGACTACTGTTGGTATTTTTGAATTTAGATTAAGACCATCTCCAATGGGTAGTTGAATACCCATTTTCAATCATTGAAACCATTGGAGATGCTAGTTGGAAAAAAAAGGGGGGCCAAAGTTGAATAAATTCAACCGGGTTGAATAATTTTTTTGGGCTGGCGAAATAGCCACGTGGCGCTTTCTGATTAGGCATACGTGGCGCGTGAAGACCACTTCCCGACAGTGGCGCGTCACACGGTTTCATTCCAGCTTTTTTTTTGTTTTTTTTCCTTCTGCCACGTGACTTGTTCCTATTGGTTGCTGAGTTTTTTATTTAATCAAAACACATCCGAATTTTTAAAGGCCATTATCTATATCAAAAAAAAAAAAATTATACCAAAATTCATAATTTTTTTTCTTTATAAATAGACTTTTCTTTCATTTGATTTCGACACAGCAAAAAAATCCCTCTTTTTTAGTGAAATTGATGTAAAATAAAATAAATGATAATAATAATTATTATTTTATTAATCATAAAAATAAAAAATATAAATAAAATAAAAGTAGGGAAGTAAAACAAAAGTGGTGGGGTATAGGATGATGAGTTGGAGGGGGTTGAATTTTTTTTTAAACTAATCATTGGAGGGGTTAAAATTGAATGGGGAGTTGAATGATTAGGAGAGAAGCTGATGTGGAGGCAGTTGAATAATTTTGGTAGTTGAAACCATTGGAGATGGTCTAACACTTGGAGTTGGCTTGTGGAAGTCAATAAACATTAAGCAAGTTGGAGATGCTAAAGTTGACTTGACTCGACTTAGCAGTATTAAAGTTTTAAAGTATTATGTTCCACCTTAAAACCAATTGATGTTAAAGGAAGTGACTCAAAATCTTTATATGTTATAGATAAGGTTTGTCAATTTCCGATATTGAATAATGTCTCTAACATTCCTCGTGAAAGATTAGGGAAAATGGAGGCTATTCGAAGTTGCACTTTCATTTAAGAAAAAATAGTAGAGTAACTTGAAAGTTTCGTGTAGCTAGGAAGCACAATCAACTTCAACAGAATACGGATGTGAGTACAGATGTGTCTCACAACTGTCCACACATCCACAGATAATGCAGCGGAATAAAACAAACTAAATCAATAACACAAAGATTATATACGCTTACTGATCTTGAGATCAGCAAACTAGGCTTACGCCCAAAAACTTTTCACTATAAAAACTTTGATGCTTACAAAAATAAGAATAAGTGAAAAACTAAAAGACGAAAATACTAAATGAGTTCTAATCACCTTCTATGACAAGAACAATACCCCTTTCCCAAGTAGGTCCTATTCTAGTCAGAAGTAAAGCAAAGAACTCGATTAAAACCTAGATGTGAGTTACAGATGTATGTCACAACCTTCACTCACAACCTAAAACAACAATGTTGAAAAACTGTGAAGAACAAGAAGTTTTCTCTCTCAAAATTCGTCACTTCTCTTGTGCTGATGACCTTGTATTTATATGCACCATGGAGAAGGTCTACACGCAATCAACACTCTTCCTTTGTGAGATCTCAAATCATATAAGGAAACATATAACACACTCACAAAGAAATAGATTGTTAGTAGGTTAGTCCTAATATAAAACTTATGTACATAAATAAAAGATATTCACTTTATTTACAAAGTCCTTTTCAAAGTAGGATACTTATGAATATTTCCATGAAAGCATAAAATCAACTTACCAAAAATTCTTCTTTTATTCGAAATAGGAAACAACTTATTTCCTATACTAAAGTCCTTATCACAATAGGACACTATAAATCTTTCCATGAAAGCTCCAAAATCAACTTAACAAATGTGAGATATTGATTCGAATAAGGAAACACATTGTTTCCTAAAAACTCACGCTTTCAATCTCCCCCTATTTTGGACTTTCTGGTCAAAACTAAAGATTTATGATTTGATTACTATGACCAACATTTTCAGATTCGAAAACTCCCCCTGAATGGATGTGTGTGCAGATGTGTCAACACATCCACACAAAACTGCATAGAACAAGTCAGTACATAAAATTGCAGTTCAACAAATATAGACTAAAGCAGCCATTCAGCAAAGTATATAGGGATTTCAGATCAAGACTAAAACTAACAAATAACTAAAACGAATATTAAAAGCAAACTAACAAATATTAAAAGCAAACATGTTGATGTTTCATTCACAAGTAAGAACAAACAGTAAAGCTCCCCCTGAGTTTAAGCATCCCAACTGAAACATCAGCAGCAACAGCAAAGATAACATCAGTATCATTCTCATTCATTTTCTTCTTCTCCCCCTTTTTGACTAGAAAGTGAATTCACCCATTTCTGGAGATCCACCTTGAAAACCTTAAGGTTCTTGGCATGTGTCTGGGAGACAATCAAACATACAACTTCCCCTTTCCAACTGAATTAAGGAATTCTTTTCCAAAAAGGTCTCACACAGCCAAAATTTCACAAAGATCCTCCAACGGCTATAACCCTTTGATATTACCACACACCAAATCACGAAAAAATAGGGATTAGAATAAATCAAAATTTTGCCAACGTTTTATGGTAACAAAAAATCACTTCAGCCATATCTTTTTCAACAGAATCCCTTTAAAATTGTCCTTCCTTTTTAAATACAGATTGATACACAGCTTTCTTTTTCATGGGAGATATTGGAGATCAAAAACATGTTAAATCAAAGAATAAGATAAGAATGAAAATAAATTATCTAGTATATTTACAAAGCAACCTATATGACCTAAAAAATGCAGTATGCCTAGCATGATGCAAACACACAGGTGAAGGAAAGATCTCAGCTCACAGATGTGGCATAGGATGTGAGTCACATTTGGGGACACATTTAGATCACACAAAGTCAATGAGCAATAATCCAATCTGCACAGCCTCTAGGATGCATCCACCCATTTTTTATCGTGGATATTTGCATTGTGAGTAGCTTTCACTTTTCTTTGATCCCAAAGATAGCCCTTTTTCCCAATGATCTTATCAAGATTGATTTCAAGATTTCTTATGAGAATCACTTGATCACAATGGTATGGTTTCATACAAAGGGTGAAGCAGCTGTTTCTCACTATTTTTTTCTTTTATAGCACCCACTGTGAGATACCTAGGAAGGTTATATCAAGTCATCAAAAGATGATATAAACAGGAAGTGCTCACAATTAAGTGATCAGAACAATGTCAAAGATGAAGACTCACAAGTGACCACACTGAGAAATTTCGTGCTAATGCATGATATTTTTTTTCTCAGTTAATCTAATATACAGATGTGTTAGAGGATGTGAGACACATTTGTGCTCACAACCTTAGATATCACCCAAACCAAGAGACTTCCTCAAGGAGGAAAATCTATCCAAATCTAATGCCTTTGTAAATATATCAGCCAATTGATTTTCAGTCCCAACAAATTCCAGACACACAGTTTTTTGTTCTACAAGATCCCTAATGAAATGATGTCTAATATCAATGTGTTTTGTTCTATAATGTTGGACAGGATTTTTAGATATGTCCAAGGCACTTTTGTTATCACAAAAAGCAGTCAAGATTTTGCTATTTAATCCATAATCTTTCAACATTTGATTCATCCAAAGCAGTTGTGTGCAGCAACTTCCAAGGGCTACATATTCAGCCTCAGCAGTGGATAAAGACACACAATTCTATTTCCTACTATACCAAGACACAAGGTTGTTTCCTAGGTAGAAGCATCCACCTGTAGTACTCTGCCTATCATCACTGTTTCCAGCCCAGTCAGAGTCTGTATATCCAACCAAATTGGTGTTTGTCTCTTTAGAGTAATGCAGCCCTAGGTGTCCCACTCACATATCTAATGATTATTTTCAAGGCTTTAAGATGAGACACCTTTGGGTTGTCTTGGTATCTTGCACAGAGACACACACTATACATAATGTCAGGTCTACTTGAAGTGAGGTAAAGCAGACTTCCAATCATGCTTTTGTACAGGGTTTGATCAACACTCTCACCATCTGAATCATGACTCAGCTTTTGGGAAGATCCCATTGGTGTTCTTTGATGTGAAGAGTGTTCAAGTTCAAACTTTTTCACAAGATTCTTGGCATACTTAGACTGAGAGATGAACATGCCATCTTTGAATTGTTTTATCTGTAAGCCCAAGAAATAATTCAACTCACCTACCATACTCATCTCAAATGTGGAAGTCATGCTATCCACAAACTCAGCCAGCATAGGATCAGAGTTTGACCCAAAAACAATATCATCCATATAGATTTGTGCCACAAGAATCTCCTTTTTATTTTTCCTCACAAACAATGTTTTGTCAACCTCATCTCTCTTGAATCCTAGGTGAAGCAAATGGTCAGTCAACCTACCATACCAAGCTCTAGGGGATTTCTTTAGCCCATACAGAGCTTTCTTCAGCTTATACACATGGTTAGGATACTTGGAATCCACAAAGCCTTTAGGTTGTTCAACATAGGCTTCCTCATTCAATACCCCATTTAGAAAGGCACTCTTAACATCCATTTGATGAAGAGTAAGCTTGAGGTAACAAGTAATGGCTAACAAAAGCCTAATAGACTCAATCCTTGCAACAGGAGCAAATATCTCCTCAAAATCAATTCCCTCAATTTGGGTGTAACCTTGAGCAACTAACCTAGCTTTATTTCTAGTGATCACACCTTGCTCATCAGTTTTGTTCTTGAAAATCCATTTGGTTCCTATGAAATTTCCATGAGAGGGTCTAGGAACAAGAGTCCAAACCTCATTCTTTTCAAATTGAATCAACTCATCTTGCATAGCAAGAATCCAGTCAGCATCTTTCAATGCTTCAGTAATATTCTTAGGTTCAATCTTTGAAACAAAACAGCAAAAGCTTACATGGGAGTATGCTGAGGAGCAACATCATAAACCAGCCATCTTTCTATAGTCAACTTTGTCCTTTTGTCTAGTTCTCACTTGAGCATGCACATCTCCCACAACTTGTGAAGTGGGGTGGTTTTTCTGGATTTTAGAGGGAATATCCCTTGATCTATCCACACACCCATCCACATTATCTTCTGGATCATCATCCTGATCAGATTCAGAGGAACTGTCATCAGTTACAAGGTTTTGAGTGGATGTGGGAGCAGATGTGTGTTCAGATGTGGATGCAGATGTGTCCACATCCTTGTTTACATCCTTAGCAGGTTCAACAGGTTTTTCAGCACTGGCAATTTTTGTTGGTTCTCCAGCACCTGTTTTTGTATCTTTCCAGTCCAGTAAGCAACCTAAAACATCATCCTCAGTAGTCTTGAGGTTAAGATCAAGTGAGTCTTCAAAAACAACATTAGCAAATTTCATAATGGTCTTTGTTTTGAGATTAAAAACTCTGTAAGCTCTACTATTGGTGGAATATCCCATGAAGATTGCTTTATCACTCTTTGAATCAAATTTAGACAAGTATTCTCTATCATTAAGAATGTGGCAAATACACCCAAACACATGAAAATATTTCACAGTGGGTTTCTTTCCAAGGAGGATTTGATATGGAGTGACAGTGCTACCAATCCTAAGGTACACCCACTCTCTCTCTCATACACACACACTCACCACCCTCCTCACACACACACATACCCCCAAGCTAAGATCCAAAGAAAGGCTTCCTTTGTTGGTGTGTTGAAGGGGTAAACACCATACTATTGGTGTCTTTACCTTGTGGACTACAATAGGTAGCCCCTAAACCCATTATCTTTCTGATTAACTCTTGCATATTCATCCATATCATCTTGCATGCTTATATGTCTTGATATTATGTGAAATATTTGGGATTTTGCATGATAAAGGTGGTGGAGAGGTGAATCTTCCATATTCACCTCTCCCCACCTCAGATCTGAACATTTGGTGGCCTTAGCACCATTAAAGTTTGAATCTTGGTTGGCTTCCTTTGAGTTAGGAGGTGATGGCTACATGATAATGGCCATAGATATGTGATTCATCACATTTGGCCATTAAAGCCATGTGATCCTCCCATAATACTCACGTAGTGTTACTATTTTACTGCTTTCAGTTAATAATATAGCTTAGTTTTGCTTTGGAAACAAGGTGGGATCAATCTGACTGAAGGGCACTGAAACAGGCTGCCTATGTCGGACGACATGGGACTCCTCAAGAGGTCCTGTGTCATATGACATAGAGTTCCCAGAAGGCTATACAGCTTTCTTGGACTTCAGATCTATCAAGATTGACCCCCCTTTGTGACTCAAAGCTTGTTCAAAGTAGTTTTGGTTCAGTTACCGCTACTTAGGGAGCCTAAGGTCTGTTTGGGTGCAATAAATTGACGGAGGCGGTTTGCCATATGACATGGACATTCTCGGATGTCCTATGTCATATGACATCCGTATCATTAAAAGTCTATCTTGACTTTGCTCACTCCAATCAACCCCAAACTGATCCTAGGCCCCTTAATAGTGCCTCTTCCTAGTAAAATAATATTGTTCCAGATTCCAGAGCAGCCTTGGTGTTGTAAGGGACAATCTGACCAGGATGCCTTATGTCGTCCGACACCCCTCTCTGAGGAAGACTTGTGTCGGACGACATCAGAGCTTCCTGAGCAGACTGTCTCAGCCTTCTGCCATGTAATGCAAGTCTCCGTTTGTAAGGGAGTGGCCCCCTGTCAGGGTTCACAAGTTGTATCCAGTACCATCAATAAAAATCCAAATTTGCATGCCTTTCTTGTTGACACATATTGCACACACAATTTTGAATGATTATGATTGTCCAATGTTTGATTAAAAGTCTCGAAAGAGGCATGTTGGGTGAACTCTCAAGTTCTTCCCAACACGTAACCAGACCCCCGAACCCAAATTCTCTTTAAAAATAGGTTTTTCAATGTTTTCCTTTAAAAATGGCGTGGCGACTCCCAAAACTCAAAAATTCAAAAGATAACAACAAAAAAAAAGATTCACAAAACATTTTAAAATGTTGTTTTTCCCGAGGCCGTTCATTCAGTGGCGACTCCGCTGGGGACTAACATTGAAAAACCTTTGTTTTTGAAAAAAAAATGAAAACGATACTTGGTATATAGGTGGAAACCATTAACCTTCCTGTATCGCTCCCTAACCCGGGGCTTGGGATAAATTGTGGTCTAACAATCCCGCGTACCGGTATCGTTCTTCTTTTTTTGAGAAAGGAAATGTTTTTCTTAAGAGGGTCTAACTTTCTTTAAATCAACTTGGACAATTTCTTCATTCTCCTTGTGTGTGAATGGTGTCATTTTTGTGTGCTCTTGTGTGCCTTGTCATGCTTCTGTGCCTATATGTTTTGAATAGCTTTGGTGTGCGAGCATTTTGGATGATGGGACTCTTCCCCCTTGCTATTTGCTTGGTTTTGCTGGTAAGAGCTCCTGTGTCGGACGACATGGAAGGGAAGTACAGGAGCAGTTCCATTTGATCAGAATGAAACAAGGCAGAGCAATTCCACGATACAGCTGCTGGTGATCTACTGGCATTTGGGGCATTCCCCTTTTGTCGTGCTTTTGGATTCACTCTCTTGTTTTTCCTTTTTGCATATTGCATAAAAAAAACAAAAAAACAAAAAAAATCTTTTACAAAAAAGCAAAAAAAAATTTCTAGAAGATACCTTCACACTACTCGCATGCTACCCGCACATAGAGTTAGAACCCGGGAGTGTACGGACGGCATCGCGGATAGTGACGTGTTTCGCTTACGCTTAAGCGCCTGAAGTCCTCCTAGCCTGTGGAGTCAGCCAACACCTGTCTGTGACACACTTTCTACCGTGACCGGTTGGTTTTTGGCCGAATACTTTTCAAAACACTTTTCAAACTCGGCTTTCAAAATTTTTCTCACAAAGTCCGAGTCATATTCCATCTACAAAATCTTGGCATACTTTCCCTCTTCATGTCGGAATTACAACATAACTCAACGTAAGTACACGTCAAAATCTTGACAGGTCTCAATGTAGGTACTTGTCGATTTCTCGGTTTGACTTCGCAAGAGGTCATGACACGTTTTCAACATGTACTAACGCGAGATCATGTCGAATTCTTGACACATACTAACGGGAAGTTATGTCGAAATTTAGCCACGAAGCGACGAGAGGCCATGCCGGATTTTCAACTCAAAGAGAGGAGAGGTCATGCCCAATTTTTTCCAGGATTTTTCCTGCAAATTGTGGTCTCGTACATTCAAACGTACTTTCGACCCTCTCTCCTCCTGAGTCTAGATCCTTTGACTTGGACTTGGTTTTGAAAATCCTGAGTTTAACTTGTTTTGACTTGTACGCCCATAGGTCCGTATTGCCTTTCGATTGGTGGGTTCCACGTGCCCTGTAGGACCTCTGCCGGGATTGTCCGTCCCGGAGGTGCAATACAGGTGGAATACAGGGGGTCTATAGACGTAGTGATGGAGCCCACTAATCCAGGAATAGTGTAGACTGCGAAAAAGAAGGTGTCCCCCTTTTCCAACCATTCCTAGGATTAATAAAAATCATTTTTATTTAATATATATATATATATATATATATATATATAATAAAAAAAAAACAAAAAGAGCATATGCATGAGTCCGTCCTAAGCCTATCCTCTCCCCTACCTAAAGCCGTTCTCTCCCCCTTTCAGCGAGCAAGTATTGGGTCAGAGTTCCGGGTGGTCGTCTAATCAGTTTCTCTTCGGTCAGGGATTCGTTTCCAGCAGTCTCAGATAATCCGTGAAAATCGTCAGTTTCAACATTCCAGTGTTAAGGATGACCAATGCGGTAATCAACAACGATAATGACCAGGTACTAGGAGGGGTTATCCCAGCTCAATCCGTCCCCCACATCTGGTATGATGTGTGTGATTGCGAGGACTGTTTGGAAGGTGATTATCAAGAATGGATCAATGAAGATGCCCCTTCGAGAAAGAAGAAGAAGAAGAATTCCATGCAACAGAAATTGAAAGAAAGGTATGAAGCTGGAGACAAGGGTGTGGGAACTTTAGGAGAGCCTTCAGGCAAGTTCGACTATTATGTCAGTTACGCCAAGGAACCAGTCAGCCATAACAAAGTCCAGCCCGACACTCCTGCAATCACTAATCCTCTTAAGGTAAAGAGCTCGGAGTTTGTTGCCACTGCAAAGTTCAACGAAAAGCTAGCAGATCTGGAAGCAGAATATAAGGCTCCCATGGAGTACAGGGTTAACCAAGGCGAAATCAAAATATCTCCTGAGGAAGACTTCATCAGCATCATCCGGGTCAATCCTCCTTTTGGCCACACAGATAAGGTTGTGATATCAGAGACCAGTAGAGAGGAGATGACTTATCGGCAGTGTATCGACAAGACGAGCCAGACCCTTCAGTCAATGATTTTGGTTGTAATGGACGAGCTAGCCAAAGAATTGCATCGGGCTTCTCTAGCTCCCCGCACCATCTTCCCAGGGTACCGGCCTGTCAGTGATTTCCGACAAGTTTTCGATCAACTCGGAGTCTCCAGTCTTTTGAAGGGCGCTGACAAGACTGCCACTCCTCAGGGCGACAGCAGGAGAAAGTAAACCCCGGTCCAGCCCGTATCAAGCATTTCGAGTCAAATAAGTAGTATAGGGTCCAAGGTCATTAGGGTCAAGAGTCAGTTAAGTCAGGAATCCTTGAATTCCGGTCCTCCGAGTCATCCGAAGGCCTCATGCCCGAGGATTATGAATAAATATCCAATGTTACTTCCCTTTTGCGTTGAATGAAATGGTCGACCTTTCTGCGTATCCCTTAATTGCCACCTTAACAAATGATAAGTTAACTAAAACAAATCTTAATGACTTAAAAGTGGTTAATAATGACTCATTTGAAGAGGACACAAACTTTTTAGACGAAAACTTTTTAAATGATAATATAAAGCAGGTTTTTGAGCGAGACGACAATCGGGCCCAAGCTGCCGATGAGGTATTGACTACAGTGAATTTGGGAACTACCGAAGAGCCCAAAGAGACACAAATTGGAAGTTTCTTCACTGGGGAAAAACGGGAAGCCCTCATTGATTTTGCTCAAGGAGTACGTGGACGTATTTGCCTGGTCCTACAAAGACATGCTCGGATTGGACATTTCAACTGTCGAGCACCGAATCCCCCTGGACCCAGAAGCCAGGCCCGTCAAACAGAAGCTTCGCCGGATTAAGCCAGAATGGTCTCTCCAGGTCAAAGAAGAAATAGAGAAGCTGCTCAGAGTGGGTTTCATTAGAGTGGTCGAATACCCGAAGTGGTTGGCCAACATAGTGACGGTAACCAAGTCGAATGGCAAAGTCAGGGTTTGTGTAGACTTCCGGGACTTGAACAAGGCTAGCCCAAAGGACAATTTTCCCTTGCCCAATATCGATCTATTGGTGGACACTACTGCCAGTTACGAAGTCAAGTCATTTGTGGATGGCTTTGCGGGTTACAATCAGATTAAAGTCGCCGAAGAAGATCAGGAAAAGACTGCCTTCACCAGCCCTTGGGGAACCTTTTGTTATACGGTTATGCCCTTTGGTCTGAAGAATGCCGGCGCCACTTATCAGCGGGCAGTCACTGCGCTCTTTCATGACATGATCCACAAGGAGATCGAGGTTTATGTTGATGATATGATTATCCACTCTAATGGATCAGATGGTCAACACTTGGTCGACTTAAGAAAATTCTTTAACCGGCTGCAGGAACATGACATGAGACTGAACCCGACAAAATGCACTTTCGGCGTAGTCCGAGGAAAAGTTCTTGGATATATGGTCACGGAACGGGGAATTGAAGCCGATCCGAGAAAGATTAAAGCCATCATGGATATGAAGCCACCAACGACAGTCACAGAGGTGAAGGCTTTCATGGGCCATCTCCAATATATCAGCCGATTCATCCACCAGCTAACCTCTATTTGTGAGCCGATCTTTAAGCTGCTCAGGAAGAAACAGGGGGTTGAATGGAACGAACAGTGTCAGACCGCCTTTGAGACAATCAAGGCCTACTTGGTCCATCCCCCAATCCTGTGTCCTCCACATAAGAACAAGCCCTTGTTGCTATATTTGACAGTTACAGATACGGCTGTCGGAGCCATGCTTGCGCAAGAAAAGCCAGATTCAAAAGTGGAAAATGCCATCTACTTCGTTAGCTGAAAGCTTCAGGGCAGTGAACTGAATTACTCAGCTTTAGAGAAAACCTGTGCAGCTTTGGTATAGGTGGTTAGCAAATTGAGACACTACCTTTTGGCGCATACGGTACACCTGGTGTCAAATATGGATCCCATCAAATGCCTATTCGGTAAGTCTTTTCTGTCATCAAGGCTTGCGAAATGGTCTTTCTTTCTAGCCGAGTTTGATATCAAGTTTGTGACCCGCAAGGCAATCAAAGGCCAAGCTTTGTCAGATCATTTGGCAGATTTTCCGAGCTCAGAAGTGCCCGGATTCGAACCCCAATTTCCAGATGATGGAATTTTCATGGTAGAAGGTACAGACCGTTGGCAGTTGTTCTTTGATGGTGCCGCCAACAAGAGGGGCAATGGTATCGGCATGGTGTTGGTTGATCCGAACGATGTGCACACCCCCATCGCTATCAAGTTGAACTTCCCGGCTACTAACAACGCCGCGGAATATGAAGCTTGTATAGCCGGCCTCGAGGCAGCTTTAGAGCGAAATGTCAAAAAGTTGGAGGTGTACGGAGACTCTCAGCTAATCATCAATCAGGTGTCCAATAAGTGGAGAACTGTGGACCAGTACCTGCAGATGTACTATGCCTATATGGAGGACCTGATCAACCAATTCAAGGAGGTCACGTTCCACTACCTATCCCGGGACAAGAACAGGTTCGTGGATGCCCTGGCCACTTTAGCCTCTTTAGTAGAGATTCCGGAGGGAAAGTCAGTAAGACCATTCAGGGTTGGGAGGCATGAAAACCCTGCCTACTGTTGTCAAATTGAACTGGAAAAGGTCGATGACTTATGGTACAGCCAGATCTTTCAGTACCTGAAGCATGGCGAAGCCTCGTTCCCGATAGAGGAGGATGGTAAGCTGAAAGAAGGTCTCAGCGCCAAAAGTTTGCAAGCTCTGAAAAGGTTGTCTGCACAGTACGTTATTCTGGGAGATGACTTATGGAAGAAAAGACACCAAGGGCCACTTCTACTCTGTATCAGCAAGTCTAAGGCCAGAAAGGTCATGGAAGAGGTCCATGGTGGCGCATGTGGACCACATATGAACGCCCGAGCTTTGATGTTCAGCATATTCAGGATGGGCTATTATTGGATCTCCATGGAGACTGACTGTATTCAGTTTGTGCGAACCTGCGATAAGTGTCAGCGGTTCTCCAATCTCAACCATATACCTCCCCATGATCTCTACTGTATGAGCACTCCTTGTCCATTCGCAACTTGGGGGATCGACGTTATTGGAAAGATAACTCCTGCCGGTAGTAACGGGCATGAATTTGTGTTGGTCGCTGTGGATTACTTCACCAAGTGGGTTGAAGCGGCGTCCTACAAGGTCCTAAAATCCAAAAAGGTAGCCCGTTTTATAAAGGAAAACATCCTGTGCCGATACGGAGTTCCAAATGAAATTATTTCCGACAACGGGTCACACTTCGAGGGACATACCGATGAACTGCTTGCAGAGTTCAGGATCAAGCGACATAAGTTGTCCCCTTATCGCCCTCAAACCAATGGTGCTGTCGAGGCCGCAAACAAAAACCTGGAAAGTATTATCCAGAAGATGGCCGAGAGGAGCCGGGATTGGCTTGAGAAGCTTCACTTGGCATTATGGGGCTATCGTACTTCAGTAAGAACAGCCACGGTGAAACTCCATTCGCTTTGCATATGGAATGGATGTCGTTTTGCCCATCGAGTTAGAGATACCCTCCCTTCGGGTTCTGCTTGAAAATGAAGTCAACGAGATAGACTGGCTTTAGAGTCGACATGACGAGTTAGCTCTTCTAGATGAGCGAAGGCTTAAGGCGATGGAGCACATCCGGGCTTATCAGAAATGTATGGTTAGAGCCTTTGACAAGAAGGTACATCCCCACAACATTAAAGTGGGTGACTTGGTCCTAAAAGAGAAACCTCCGAACCAATTCAGTACGTTGGGCAAATGGGTACCAGTTTGGGTTGGCCCGTATTTGGTGAAGGAGATCTTCTCTGGTGGGGCAATGAAGTTGACAGATTTGGATGGTAACCCCTTCATGCACCCGGTGAACGGCGACAAACTACGCCACTATTACGTTTGAATCGAGTCTTCCCCTTTATAATAAAAAAAAGAGAAGAAAAGAAAAAATAATAAAAGCGCGAAAATAATGTACCCACACGAGAATGAAAACCTCTTAAAAGGCAGTCTGTGCAAAACAAAGGGCGCGCTAGGTGCTAAAGAATATACCCAACTAGGCTGAAAACCCTAAAACGGGCGGTGTAGGTAAAAAACAGGGTTGCACCACTTGTCCCCCTTCTATCTATCCCTTTCATAAACACAAGTTAATTGGGTCAAACTACGGAGACCTGAGCCCCTTAGTCCATTTTTGTAAAAGGGGAACGTAGGCATCCATTTGCGGTTCGGTCTAAAAATCATAAAAATCACCAAATCCTGTCAACAGTTGTATTTGTGATTACCAAAATGTGTCTTGATTAAGTTCTGAAGTAATTTCAACTTTCACTACATTAATACATTCATTGATGAGTTCAAGCACGATCTACTCTCGGCTCACTAACATTAACAAAAAAATAAAATCTTTTAAAAGGGTGCGTCTAAACTGTCTGTGTCGGCAATAAGAGATACAATGACCGGTCACTTAATCCTAGTCACTCATTCCCACTCCCGAACTAGTGCCCTTCTTCTTCCTTTTCCTTGGTCCTTGGGAGATCTTTGGCCTAGCTATCCCAAACAGTTCTGTCTCTCGTCGTCCCGGCTCAGGAAAGATACGAGTCGGTGAGTCAACAAATCCGGCAGCTCTCAGTGCCGCCTGGGCAGCCCTCTCCTCTCTCAAAGCTGTCCTCCGGGCCATAACTTCAGGGTCATCCCTCATTTTGGCCCTTCTCTCTACGAGTCTCTCAAAATCTGATGCCGGATCGTCGGTCACGTTGTCTGGGTCAGTCAGCGCCTCAGCTTCACGTAGCTTCCGGCTAGTTTGGTCTCCTCCTCGGATCCCTTGGCAATATGCCTCAATGGTGTGCTGAACCGGCCCCATCTGCTCCCCATACCAAATAAGATACAAGGTGGACAGATATGTGATCCCCCGGGTCTTCCGTATCAATGTGTGAACGGGAAAAGCTGCTCCCGAAAAGGCCCTGGCAAAGAATCTGAGAGTCCGAACATCAGTCATGTCAAGAGGAACGGTATCCTGGGCCATCTGCTCTCTGAACCTGCCTATAACCTGTTGTGGGTACCCGTACTGCCTCAGAACAAGTAAGGGGATGCTAAATGATGAAAAGTACAATCCCGACAGCCTTACGACAACAGAATCATCCTGTCTGCCGCTCATGATCTCGAGCCTCCATCCGGGAACCCAATACTGAATATCCGTGGTGGCACACCTGGTCAATCGCCTCTGCCAGCTCTCCTGTGAGGCCTCCGGAGCTACTCGCCTCTGCTGTGTAACCCAAGGTGCTGTAGTCTGCCCCGCGGGTAATGGGGATATAAGTCCCAACCGCTCAAGAGCCGCAACGATAAGAGACTGGGGCTGCCGCGTCCCATGTGTAATGGCCCTCCAGCCAGTCGGTCCATCCCATGATAGGTCTCTGCCAGCAAAATGGGAACTATGTCTCTCTCTCCCTGCCCGGGCCGAATCTCAGTCAGTGTGGTACCTCGGTAACCCCGCATCTGCCTAACAACTCCTAGCAGTAAACCGGAGCATACCCCGTCATACTCACAAAAGCAGTATAGGGAGATCATAATCAGCATGAAAATGTCCATGGCCACGGATAAGTCAAACAGCTCCGGACGTGATACAGCCAATCGGGCTATCTGGGCCAGGTCAATAAAGGACAGGTCAAGGATCAGATCGGATACCTGCTCTGTGTGAAATCCCAATAAATCGGTCAACTGTTCAGTCAAGGGTCGTGAATCTCGTGGGAAGACCGCATCTCTGAGCTCAGCTCTCCCAGTCAGTGCACGGAACTCTTCAATGGTGAGTGTAAGGTCATTGTATGAAAGGGTAAAGACATGCCTCTCGCGGTCCCAATATCTGGACGCAGCCCGGATAAGATTCCAATCTACCGACCACTCCTTTAATGCCCAGATGCATCTCAACCCATACCGTTGATCGATAACCCTCCTATTGGTGCTATGATGGTGGCGGGTTAGATTGACGAGATCGGAGTGAAATTGACGTTCTTTGATCTTGTATTTGTCGTTGTAATGCTCCATTTCGAGTCAAAGGTCGAATCTTGGGGCTAATTTCGGGGTGGAAAATCAATTTGGTTTCTGCTATGACTGTTGGAATGTGTTTTTTACGAGTCTGCCTCCTTTTAAATGCTGGGGCTTGCTGCCTAAGAAAACCTAGCCCTCAGACTCTCCATGTCGGACGACATGGGACTGTCCCATGAAGTCCTGTGTCGGACGACATAGGAAGCCCCATCAGATACCAGCAACAGCTGCAACTGAAGCAACCCCTTAGCAACCCAATGCTTGCTCAAAGCCTACCCAAACCTGTCCAAAACACCCAAAAACTATACATACACAATCCCTTTCACTCATCAAGCCCATGGGAGAGGATCCAGCATACCCAACACATCCGCAGACACATAAACATCACCCAATACATACAAGATCACAAAAACACCCAATCACATCAAAAGCCACTATTTTTGTGCCTTTCTTGGGATGGACTTGTGCATATGAACAGGCAATTATACAAATAAGCAAATATTTCAGTTGTCAAAATACAAAATGCAATAAAATACTTGTTTTACAACCCAAAAAGCAAAAAAAAAAGTGCATGCATTTCCTCCCTCTCTACTCCTAAGGAATCCTAAAAGCACGGAAAAAGGGGACCGCCATGATCACTCCGACTCGGAGTCGTCGTCTGAATCCTCCTCATCCTCCTCAGAGCTGCTGTCGTCCTGGACGCTGCCTACCTCCTCCTCTGAGCCGCTCTACTCCTGGCCATCGCCACCACCCTCCTGTGCCTCATAAATCTCGCCGTCAGAGTCATCATCATCCTCATATGGAGCCCAAGGCCGGGGCTCGCCATAATATCCGTGTCACTCGGGCACTGTGGAGAAAGGGAGCTAATAAGGATCGTCCTCGCCATCATCGTCATCAGGCTGGGGCTGCTGACTCGACCCACCCGCCTGTGAGCTAGAAGGAGCCAAAGTCGGCCTATGCCTCTTCTTCGGAGGTAAGATGTCACCAGGTTGGGAGCTGCATCTCCCCTTCCAATGCTCTGCGCTCCTCTGAAATTGGCGCAGCATCTTCACGGCCTCGGTGAATGCCTTGGCCACCGCCCTGTAGGTCTTGGCCGGAACCTGTTGAATGAACACAAAAGAGGCAGTCAGAAGCAATCAATACAGACAGTAAAGCAGTAAAAGGCTTGGACAAAGCAGAAAAGAAAAGAATGCTCACAGAGGTAGTCCTGCGGGGAAGCCGTAAATGGGGATGAGTCTCAGAAATATCAAACGAGGAACGGCGGATGGCACCCCCGACCTCATACTCAAAGAATCGGGGGGTATTGGTATCTGCATCCCCGCTGCCCTCCTGGCAGCCATGACCTGAGGAGTCACTAGCCGAGTAAAGACAAACTGGCCATAGTCTCCATCATCCGACAGCTCAGCAGCATCAATGCCCGTCCGTAAACGCTCCAGATCAGGCAGAGCCCGGGTATACCAAATCCCCACAGGAGGATCGTGAGGGACGCGAGCAGCGGCACCGTAACCGTGCTGTCTACAGACTCTCTCTCCCAAGTACAGGGCATCACCCTCCAAGCCAATTAGAAGCCTCCTCGTCCGAGTCACCAAGGCGGCATCACCAACAACGTCCTCACCGTACCTACCATGCCAAGGGAACGGCCTCAATCTAGCAGGGTGCCTGTAAGTGCTCCAATTTGAGCTTGTTAGAATTTTCGTTTGAAAATTAACGAAAGTTATAACATTCCTAACAATTCCTAACATTCCTAACTGTTAGTGTAATCTGCAGGTGATATCGCAGATGATTTCCCAAAAGTCCAGGTGATATCACAGATGATTTCCTGGACTGAAAATTATATAGTTGTATATTTCTTGTTTGTTATTTAATGGACTAACGTACTAATATGGTCTGTATAGTCTATGGTTTATGGTTGTATTTCAGGGTGCAATAGCATCAAAGAAGGAGCTAGACACGTGTGGAAATTGGAAGAAAATAATTAATACATTTTATGTATTAATTCGTAATTTTGGCAAACAACAACAATACGTGTGTGGACTTTGTCAAAGGTTGTTGCTGAGTTATAGAAAAAGTACAAGGATGATAAAGCAAGGGAGTACAAGGCGTGGAAGCATGGCTTGAGGATTCAACAACTCGGTTGCTACAAAATAGGAAGTGGGAGCTAGAATTGTGGAAACAAATTAACCCACTCTCCCTACACTTCCTCCACGTGCAAGACCAGCCCCAAGGCTGTTATTGGAGTAGCCTTCAAGTAATTGAAGACTATAAATAAGCTTGGAAGGTTTATTTGAAGACATGCCAATTATTTCATCACATTCACACCTTCGAAAAGCTTAGAGATAAAGTTCTTTGTTTGGTTCTTTTTAAATCCTTTCTCCCTTGTAATTTTGCACTTGATTACTTTGGTATCAAGGTGTGTGAAGGCTAGGATAGGATTCCGTTCTTTATCTCTTGTTCCATAGAGCTCAAAATAGATATAGCTATAGGGAACTTTCGGCTTTGTAAATTCATTCATAGTGATTATAAAGTCTTGCCTAAGAGGCACTCTCAAGTTATATTTATATAACTTGAGAAAAACAATTTTGGTGTTTTATTCCGCTGCAAACTCTTTTACAAAATTTTTTTATTTTTCGAAGTGTGTGTGTGTGCCATCCCAAGTGCTATCGTTGGTGCTGTTATCACCTTGGATATCACTTGTGATTCAAGCCGTGACAATTTCAATTGGTATCAGAGCCTCTCACTTGACGATACTAAGTGTTTGGTCCTCTTTATCATGGATTTTGATCCT
Source organism: Adenophora triphylla var. japonica (assembly GCA_022495995.1). NCBI lineage: Eukaryota > Viridiplantae > Streptophyta > Magnoliopsida > Asterales > Campanulaceae > Adenophora > Adenophora triphylla. Next base: position 279,033 of record JAFEMH010002381.1, read on the forward strand.
GCAAATCCAAACCAAAAACGTCTTCCTGTTTTAGATGGTTCGAATTATGCATATTGGAAAATTCGCCTTCGCTCGCATATCAAATCAATTGATCTTCGAGCATGGCGATCTATAGTTCATGGGTACTCTCTTCCACTCTTACCTCTGATGAGGATGGTGATGTTCGGAGTTAAACACGAAGGTGAGTGGACGAATGAAGAGATCACTCTAGCTAACTATAATGAGAAAGCTCTTAATGCTATCTTTGAGTGGGTTGACATGCATATTTTTAAACTTATTCAAAATAGTTCCACACGCTCAAGAAGCTTGGGATATTTTACAAAGGTTTTGTGAAGGTGATTCTAGTGTGCGTGAAAACAAACTTAGAGGTCTTGCGGCAAATTTGAAAGGTTGAGAATGGGTGAAAGTGATACCATTTCCTCTTATTTTGAAAAATTGTTTGACATTGCTAATGAGTGTCAACTTTTAGGTGAACCTTTTACAAACAAACAATTGGTTTCAAAGGCTATTAGAACTCTCCCTGAGCGTTTTAATATTAAGGTTTCATCTATAGAAGAGGCTCACAATCTTTCTACTATGAACATCAATTCCTTAATGAGCATTTTAAAAAATTTTGAGTCAAACCTTGAGCAAAGTGAAGCTTCTAAGGGCAAGAGTGTTGCTTTAAAAGTTCAATCCTCTAGTGGTTCAACTAATGAGGATGACGAAATTTTTGAGGAATTAGGTGAAGATGCCGGTGTTGCCTTACTTACCGGGAAATATAACTCAATGGTGAGAAAATTTAACAAAGAAAATGTGCGGTAAAGGCTAAAGAGCAACAAGCCAAGGTGTACAATTCAATGCCCAAGAGGACATTTCCATCTACTCGAAAGGTGGTCCCATAAGGAGAGCATCATCGAGATCAATCCGGATCTGATCCAAAATACCTTGAATCAATCCAATGTCATGCTTGCTCTGGATGGGGTCATTACTCAAATGAGTGTGCTAACACTCTAAGGAAGATGGGAAAGAACCTATGGGTTTCTCTCGGTGACAATGAGGATGAGGAGACCAATCAATCGAAGATTCGAGATCAAACGGCAATGGTGGTCACAAGCTGTGACTCGGATTACATCGAGTGATACCCCAGGTGATATCCAAAATGGGATAGCACCGAGATATCATCCAACGGGTATACGATTTAAATTTGATAAATCTTTGTTTGTTTTGTGGGTTACGTTAACATGGATGCGGAGTTGTTCACAAGATGAGAAGGAGTTCGGCAAGGATGAACTCATTTGTGGTCTTAAGAACCTTTGCAAAGAATTGGTGGATGAATGGAAGAAAGAGAACAAGAAGGTGATCTCTCTGTCCAAAGAGGTTCAAGACCTAGCGATGGCTTGACTAGATTGGAAGTTCAACTCACAAAGAAGGATGTGGAGGTGGACAAAGTCAAGAGCAAACTTACTCTTGCCGAGACAACATTCAAGAAACTCAATACGAGTTCTACCAAGTTAGATGCAATTCTTGGGTTGTCCAAACCACTCAAGGCAGGTATGGGTTTTCAAGAGTCTTTAAATGCTATTACATCTACTTTGTCTAATACGAGAAGATAAGTTAATTTTTGTTAAAGAAAGAGATCATGTTGAACCAATATCTTCGATAAGTCTTCGACAAGGTAAAAATATGTAACTCTTGTTACTCTCTTGGACATTTGAAAAATGATTGCAAAACTCTCTTAAAGAAATAGTCCAGTTCTGTGTGATACCTGAAGTGCTACCTAGCATGTCGGATATCACTTTGTCGATCAGAAGAAAAATTATCAAAGTAGGAAAGTGTGGAAACCTAAGTCTAATCGATATGTGATGTTGTATGCCTTGCCTTAAAAACTAATGTTGAAGGTTCATGGTATTTTGATAGTGGTTGTTCTCGTCATATGACCGGAACAAAAATATTTTTAAAGGAATATGAACCTATTCAAGGTGGTAGTGTAACATATGGTGGTGGTGGCAAGAGTAATATAGTAGGAAAAGGCGTATTAAATGTACTGGATTTCCTGCCTTGAAAAATGTTTTGCATGTTGATGGGTGGTAACTAATTTAATTAGTATTAGCCAACTTTGTGATGACAACCTTGAAGTAAAATTCAATAAAAACACTTGTGAAGTTTTTGATTGTACCAATAAGCGTGTTATGGCGGTACTAGGTCAAGTAATAAGCTGTTATCTTGTTGAGGATAAACAAGTGTGTCATTACTGTGAGGGTTGATGATGCTACCTTATGGCATCAAAAGTTGGGTCATGTCCATTTTCGTAACATTGTGAAACTCATTAATCTTTGAAGCTATAAGAGGTATACCTAGTCTGGACATTAGTACAAAAATCATATGTGAAGATTGTTTAAAAGGTAAACAAACACGTGCTACCCATAGTGCTACCCAACATAATGAGGAGTATTACGGGACAACGCCTTGTTTTCAATTAATGCATATGGATTTAATGGGTCCAATTGAGGTAGACAGTTTAGGAGGTAAGAAATATACTTTTGTAATAGTTGATGATTTTTCTAGATTTACTTGGGTATATTTTTAAAAGAAAAATCAAAAACTTTTGAAAAGTTTAAAGTCTTACATGCTAAAATCAAAAACATGTTTTACGCTCTTATCATGCGAATAAGGTCGATCATGGAACGGAGTTTGATAATTCATTGTTCTTTACTTTTTGTGAATTAAAAGGAATTAAACATGAGTTTTCTGCTACTAAAACACCTCAACAAAATGGGGTGGTGAAAGGAAAAATAGGACCTTACTTGAGATGGCACGTGTGATGTTGTTTTCAAAAAGAATTTCAAAAAGATTTTGTGAGGCCATAAACACGGCTTGTCACACGGCCAATAGGGTTTTTCTAAGACCTGGTACTAGAATGACACCTTATGAAATTTTGAATGGTAGGATACCAAAGGTTCATTATTTTCATACATTTGGGTGTGTGTGTTATGTTCTAAATGATCGGGATTACTTAGCTAAATTTGACTCTAAAAGTGATAAGGCTATATTTCTTGGGTATGCTCGGGACGGAGTCGAGCATATAGGGTTTATAACCTTAGGTTAAAAACCATTCGGGAATCAATTAACGTTGTTTTTGATGATTTAGCAAGTGTTACGGGTGATGGAGTACAGGAATCTCCATTAATATTGCTTTGGAAGAACTGGAGAATCAAAATCAAGTAAGTGATACCCAGTGCTTGCCAAAGTGTTGCCACTGATGGGATAGCATCTCCGGTATCACCCAAGACCAATCCAGCAACTGAAAAGGATGAACAGTCAGATGATGATCATGTGCATGAAGACTTGAGAAGGGATCCACCAGCTAGGATCAGAAGAGACCATCCTTCCTCTCAAATTATTGGAGAAGCTAGTGAAGGGGTACAAACAAGGAACAAAGGACATTTTAGTGACCGTGAAATGGCAAGGTATGTGTGTATGTCCACCACATACCACAAGGTAAAATATTCCTGTTTTGTCTCTTCTTTAGAACCCAAAAATATTTCTGAAGCTTTAAAAGATAATTTTTGGATACAAGCCATGCAAGAGGAACTTGACCAATTTGCTCGTAATGAAGTTTGGTGTTTAGTACCACGTCCTAGTAATACAAATGTTATTGGTACTAAATGGATTTTCAAAAACAAATCAGATGAGCAAGGAAATATTGTTAGGAACAAAGCTCGTCTCGTAGAAGGTTACACCCAAATTGAAGGTGTTGACTTTGATGAGACCTTTGCTCCCGTTGCTAGAATAGAATCCATAAGACTCCTCTTGGCTATAGCTTGTTTTCTAAAAATTACTTTGTTTCAAATGGATGTTAAAGCCGCCTTTTTAAATGGTTATTTAAAAGAAGAAGTTTTTGTTGAACAACCAAAAGGATTTGAAGATCCTAATCTACCAAACCATGTATATAGACTTGATAAAGCTTTATATGGCTTGAAACAAGATCCACGTGCATGGTATGGTCGCTTAACCTCTTTCTTACTTGAATATGGATTCACAAGAGGTGAAGCAGATAGGACCTTATTTATCCTAAGGCATGGCAAAGAAATAGTCATTGTTCAAATCTATGTTGATGACATAGTCTATGGCTCTACTTCTCAAACGTGTTTAAAAGATTTTGTAGAGGCTATGACATCAACATTTGAAATGAGCATGATTGGAGAGTTAACATTCTTTCTAGGCTTGCAGGTGAAACAATCAAATGAAGGAATATTCATTTCACAAAGCAAGTATGCAAAGAGCCTAGTAAAAAGGTTTGGGTTGGAAGGAGCAAAAAGTTCAAAAATCCCCATGTGTTCTTCTCTCAAACTTGGTAGAGATCAAGTAGGTGAGGATGTTGATCCTACTCTTTATCGTTCAATGATAGGTAGCCTTCTCTATCTCACTTCTAGTCGTCCTGATATCATGTTCAGCGTGTGTGTTTGTGCACGTTATCAAGCCAATCCTAAAGTCTCTCATCTTAATTCTGTCAAAAAGATAATTAAATATGTTTCAGGAACAAGTGAATTAGGGATTTGGTTTAGTAAGGATACTAATACCAATTTGGTTGGCTTTAGTGACTCGGATTGGGCAGGGGATATGGATGATAGGAAGAGTACTAGTGGGGGGTGTTTTTACTTGGGCAACAATTTAGTTTCATGGTATAGTCGTAAACAAAATTGTGTTTCTCTCTCCACAGCTGAGTCTGAGTATGTGGCAGCTGGTAGTTGTTGTTCACAACTTATTTGGCTAAAACATATGTTAGATGACTATGGCCTAGAGAGTAATTCTTTGACTATGTACTGTGATAACCTGAGTGCTATCAACATTTCAAAAAACCCAGTTCAACATTCCCGTACCAAACACATTGACATACGTCATCATTTTCTTAGAGATATGGTAGATAAAGGCCTAATTAATATTGATCATATTGATACTAAGTATCAACTGGCTGACATCTTTACCAAGGCCTTAGACCACGAGAGATTTTCTAGTTTGAAAAGATCTCTTGGTCTTTGTAATCTCTGAGTCTGTTCGTCTGTGCTACCCCAGGTGATGTTATCACTTAGGGTAACACTTGTATATTAGTGTATTTTTTTTCTTTGGTTATTTACTTAAAAAAAAAAAAATACTTTATTATTTGTTTATTCTAGCTAGCTTAGTTCTAACTGTGGCACATGCTGACCTTTTTGTTATGGTAGGTTATTATTTAGGTTAGCACGTCTGATATCATTCCCCTTCATATGCTTAAAGTGACAAGGTCACTAATCTTTTCTTTTTGATAAATAAAAGGCAAAGGCATTTTTTCATACTTTTCTCTCGAGCTCGGGGCACGGTGTTCGCTGCAACGATGTACTCTTGCCAATGAGAAGGTATGAGGTGATTTATGCTGAGTATTAGGGACATGGAGTTCGCTACTACAGTGTACCCTACTTGAAAGGCATAGATCACTTGGTCTCTACACTTGAAATATAACTTGAAGCACGGAGCTCGTTACTACGTTGCTTTCTTGTTTAAAGAAGTGTATTGAGACGTGTTTAACAAGCAATGTACTTAAAAAATTATATATAGGCATATAATGCCTAAAGTGCATGAAAAATGCTCAGCTTGTTATGCCTGAAGTGTCTAAAAAAAAGGCTAAGCTTATTATGCCTCAAGTGTTTGAAACTGAAAAAATATTTATCAAGGGGTTTTATATCATATGTGTTATCCTACGTGTTGCCATCATTGCCTTAACACATTAGTGTGTGCTATATTAGTTTTTTATTTATTTTCGAAATATTGTTGATTAATTTCTCAAAATCTGAAAGTCTTTTTAATTAAAGAGTTTACGATTTTGAAAACGTCTTCAACAAGTTTCCTTTATTTTTTGGTAAACTTAATTAAGTAACTAACCCATATTTATTTTTTTTTGCTTATAATGTTTTGGGCTGAGTTACAAATTATTTAGTTTACTTATTTTTTATTGTTTTACGTTTATACTTAAAAAAAAAATATTTTCTTTATTTTTTTAAAAAAATTTTGCAACCGTGTTTATTATCCTTAAGTTGGTTAGGGTTTTAAAAAAACTTTGTGTGGTGAGGGTTTATTGTTAATGAGTGGATAGGGTTAAAGGTGAGGGTTTTTAGGAGTTTAGATGGGATAGGGTTGTCTAATCAATTTAATTTCATGTTCCCTCACCGTCTCTCTCTCTTAATTTCCTAAATTTTCTCTAACTCTCCTATTATCTCTCTCTAACCGTTACTCCCTCTACCTCTTTAAACCCCCATTCCAAAGGCCTTCTTCCCTTCTCAACCTAGGTCAAAAAATTCGTTCCAAAATTCCCTCATATCTCCATGGCATCTCCATCCAAAGCTAGTACCGAACCTTCCCACACGGACCAAATGGACATCTCACCTAGCATTGCTCCTTCCGTGGCATCTCGCGTGGCCATGGAAACTTCCCCAATGATCACTCCAAGCTCTTCTCCACCAACAATGGCGATTGTTCCTACCTCTGGCCCCATTACCTCGTTTGATCAAGGCATTCCTAAGGTGACTCTCATCCCTACCGAGCCAAAAAGGAAGAGGAAAGCCCCAACCGCCAAGTTTGTCTCCCCAAATTGCAAAAAGGAGGTCTTCCAACCGCATTAGATCAATCAGGTCCAAGGCAACTTCAAATACCACCTCTGATCCGGTTGAAGTCTCCGAAAGCTCTATTGATGTGTCCTCACCCCATGTGAGTGATGAGAACTTTGAAGCAAACAAGGAAAAGGAGCCTTCTGTGGACTCATTTGATGCTTGGGTAGATGGTGATGAAGAGGAGACCCTCTCAGATTATCAGAAAAAGAAGGCCAAGGGCAAAACTGTGAGTGCTACCGAAGTGCTAGCAAGAAGAGGATATCATCCGAGGTAACACTTGCCCCCTCTTCTGTTCCTAAACATTCCTCTAGTGATAATTCTGGTGATGAGGTTACTCAAACTGAAGAGGATAAAGCTTTTCCAAAACCTTTTCTTACTTTGGAGTATTATAAAAAGGAAAATATGGAACTTTGGTTGAATAGTCTAAGTAAGAGAATTTTAAAAGAGAAGCACATTGATGAGGGTCAGTTGGAAAAGGAAGGAGTGGTTCGCTTTTTAAAGGACAGGAATTTTATTAATGCTAATAATCATGCATCGAGTTTTTGTTGAGAGTGTTATTCGCAATTTCTTTGCCAATTTGCATGCTCATTTGGATGATGAAGGGTCTCGCTAAATATGGAAAAGTGTTTGTTAGGGAAGAGTCTATTCTTTTACTCCCGCCCGATTAACAAAGTTTTAGGCCTCCCTAATGTAGATGATGAGAGCATTAGGGTCAATAGAGATGAAATGGTAAAATTGCTCACTCACAACAAAGCTGCAGTCTTGGCCTTTGAAAGAGAAACTTCATGCTTCTAGATTATCTTCTCTCTATTCTGTACTACACAAACCGTGCATCTTCAATTGGCTTCCTACAACTAATGAACCTATTGTGACTTTGGAGCATGCGAATGTGTTGTATAGATTGGGTAAAAATTTAAGGATTAACTTTGGAAGATTAGTGTTTAAACACTTAGCTTCATGGGGTAGAAAAAGGAAGTGAACATTAGCTTTTTCCTCTATCCTTCTCTAATCTTCAAAGTTTTGGTATTTCAATCCTTGCCCATTGAAGCCTCGATGTTTTTACCATGAACCTGAGTACTATACCGTTGATCAACAACTGAAAAAGGGTAAAAGGTATACAAAAGATCTTCCTTTGAACAAATCTCGATGAAACAACCCCTGCTCCTCCCAGTGCTATCTCACGTGATACCCCAAGTGCTTCCTAGGTGTTGCCCCTCATACTTTTGCGAGGCGATGCTGCAAGTATTCGAACAACATGATAAATCTTTTGGGCAACTCTGGACCATCAATCCCAAAGGCTACGAGTTCTCAACTTTCTGCACAAACAGTCAAGTGCAATAGGAGAACTTGCTGAGGGATGGGCTAAGCTTAAGCAGGTAACAGATGCTTTTATTGATGAAATTTCTTCCCAAACAGGGGGAGGATCTGCTGCTGCTGGAACTTCTGGAGCTGGTGCTACTGCAGGTGCTACCACCAGTGCTGGCCCAAGTGATGGTGGAAGTGATAGGGAAGGAGATCAGGAGGAAGAAGAGGAGTTTGAAGAAGAAGAAAGCTGAACCTGAAGGTTGACAAACCTGAAGGTTGATGTTGCCACTATCATATGGGTGACTGTTTTTGTGGTGGTCCTACAAACAATGTTTTTATTTTGGTGATGGTGGTGGTTCTTTAAACAATTTACTTTTATTTTGTTTATTTTTGCTAAAACACTTTAGTTGGTTTGTTAATAACTTATCTGCTAGGTTGTTTTTTTTGGATGATATTTGCTACAATGGTTATGGTTTTTAATGGTTACTTAGTTTATTTCGAAAACTTTTTAAAGTTTGAAATAAATTAGTTTATTATGATAAATCATTGTTTAGGATTAGCTCCTTGATTAAGGGGGAGTTAATTTTTTGTGGAGATATTATTCTGTGTTCTATGCTCTGTACATTTGTATATAGACTAATCCTACAGGACACATTGAGTTTGGAAAGAAATATCCAACTAAGGGGAGATTGTTAGTGTAATCTGCAGTGATATCGCAGATGATTTCCCAAAAGTCCAGGTGATATCACGGATGATTTCTGGGACTGAAAATTATATAGTTGTATATTTCTTGTTTGTTATTTAATGGACTAACGTACTAATATGGTCTGTATAGTCTATGGTTTATGGTTGTATTTCAGGCTGCAATAGCATCAAAGAAGGAGCTAGACACGTGTGGAAATTGGAAGAAAATAATTAATACATTTTATGTATTAATTCGTAATTTTGGCAAACAACAACAACACGTGTGTGGACTTTGTCAAAGGTTGTTCTTTGAGTTATAGAAAAAGTACAAGGATGATAAAGCAAGGGAGTACAAGGCGTGGAAGCATGGCTTGAGGATTCAACAACTCGGTTGCTACAAAATAGGAAGTGGGAGCTAGAATTGTGGAAACAAATTAACCCACTCTCCCTACACTTCCTCCACGTGCAAGACCAGCCCCAAGGCTGTTATTGGAGTAGCCTTCAAGTAATTGAAGACTATAAATAAGCTTGGAAGGTTTATTTGAAGACATGCCAATTATTTCATCACATTCACACCTTCGAAAAGCTTAGAGATAAAGTTCTTTGTTTGGTTCTTTTTAAATCCTTTCTCCCTTGTAATTTCGCACTTGATTACTTTGGTATCAAGGTGTGTGAAGGCTAGGATAGGATTCCGTTCTTTATCTCTTGTTCCATAGAGCTCAAAATAGATATAGCTATAGGGAACTTTCGGCTTTGTAAATTCATTCATAGTGATTATAAAGTCTTGCCTAAGAGGCACTCTCAAGTTATATTTATATAACTTGAGAAAAACAATTTTGGTGTTTTATTCCGCTGCAAACTCTTTTACAAAATTGTTTTATTTTTCGAAGTGTGTGTGTGTGTGCCATCCCAAGTGCTATCGTTGGTGCTGTTATCACCTTGGATATCACTTGTGATTCAAGCCGTGACAATTTCACTAACATTTCTAACAAAGCAAGGGCAAAGTGGGCATTGTTATTTAAGGATAAACCAAGGAAAGGAATCAAAAAAGCAAAAGAAATAAGAAAAACCAAAAATAGAAATGGCTGGAACAAAAACTGGCTGTTAATTTGATTTTTTTTGAAAAATATTCCTTGTGTCCAAAGCACAGCAAGGCATTTAATGAACGATTACAATGAAGATCCCATCCGCGCGGACATGTTTGCATTTTCAGAGGGCTATAAATTGAGCCCTCCAGTCTCAAAAATAAAAGAGAAGAACACATTTCCTCAACTGCACTTTGGCGAAAATAGGGAGAAAACAGTGAGAATTCCATAGAATTGTCACCTTTTTCTCCACTATTCAACCAAAATCACACTCACTCAAACACTCTCATATTCAAGCCTTAAACACTCTTACATTCAAGCCTTCAAATACAAAACACAAGGAAGATAGGTATAACCTCCCTCTTCTTACCCTAAATCTCTCATCCATGCATGCATTTTCAAGCTACAAAATGTAGTTCATTCAACTTCTTGCCCTAGATCCAAGAAGATCACCATGGAAGTTCATCTCCATGGATGATCTTCTACAAGGATCTACATTATTTTCAATGTGTTCTTACTTTCTTGCAAAGAAAACACATTTTCAAAACCCTAAAACTCATTTTCATACATCAAATCTCATTTTCAAAGGATAAAATTCCCCTTCCCAAGCAAATGAAGTGCTTAGTCCTAATGTACCCCAAGGATGGTTTGATATAGTTGATTCACCACTAAAATGTCAAGTGATCACTAATCAAAACCTAGGGAAATGGGGACAAGCATGGATGCCAAACCCCCTTTAAAAACACATTTTCTTTCTTGAGAAGTTGCTGTCCAGTAGCAATTTTCTAAGACCCCAGTCCATGGTCTAAATTTTTGGACACAGATAAACTTGGAATTTGGTGTTTACTACAAAACACTTTTTGTAGCCAACATCCATATCTTTCCAGACATATTTTTACTTTATTTTTTGAGTGAGTAAAACTCCATTTTTCAAATTTTCTTTTGAAGATCAGATCACCAGTCTCTAGGAGTCCAGATCTCATATCTGATATTTCCAAAAGGTTTTGAGTCCTCAAATCTTCTCCAAAATGGAAAATTCTTTCACAGAAATCTTACTTGAGGTGTCTGGAACAACTTTCATTCTCTGAGTTTACTCATATTATGAAGTTTTAAAGCCCTTAAATCTATTTCAAAATCAAGTGTTCACTGCCTTTTTCATTCTGGCAGAAGTGTTCTTCAACTTCCAAAAATCTTTTGAGTACCAAAACTCAACCCACAAATCACACCAAAAATCATGGGATCTTTCCAAAGTCTAATAAATAATTCACAATTTTTACTTTTCTGATTTTAAACTTATTTTGGCCAAAACACATGCACACACACACAAATAATTTTCAGCTTGGAAGACTCGTTTTACGAGGCATTCCGGGTGCACACTAACGTCCTTCCCGGCGTGTAACATGACCTCCGAACCCAAATCTCTAATCTCGGGCATTTTTCAAAGTTTTGGCCCTTAAAACAAAAATGGCGTGGCGACTCCGTCTTTTTCCGGTTTTATTTGATTTTCAAAGAAACGCAAAATCGAATTTTCCCGCGAATTTTGGTGGCACATCATCACAGTGCCCCTCAGGGCAATCATCGTGTCCTCGTAACAAGCTGTCTTCTGGGGCTTCACCCCGTCCACTCTCCAGCTCTCCCTAGCCCGAAAGGTCCACCGGCGGATGGCAGGGAACAGGTCTGCAGCAATCCCATCAGCTACAGCCCAAGCATAACAGTCAAAGACCTCATAGGCCCACACCTGAAAATCAGAAACAAGAATCTTTCAGTGTGCAGCAGCTGTGATAAATGATGACAGAAAAGGCAGTACGACAGTCAATGTGCAAAAAGTAAAAAGAGCATACCTCCAGGATCGTCTGGTAGCAATCTAAAGAGGTCATCGTGCCCCTGCTCACCTCATCCAAGGCTCTATACATCTGAGCCAAGCCAGCCTTGCCCCACGAAAAGGTGGAGACCTCGCCCCAGTCTCGAAGAGGCTCCAGCAGAAGAGTCAATGCCGTGGTAGAGGCATTACAGAACAGGGTGTCGGAGAATCCAGCCCAAGCAAATGCTCTCGCCAACTGCTCAGCCGTGACTGTAGCAACACCCTCAGGGAATAGACGGCACTACTGCGTCAGAGCCGAATGCAGGTCCGCCAGTGGAATCCCATTGCCCTTCGGGCGAAGGGTCAGGCCAGTCAGTGCTCTAATGGCGTCTGGGCTCAGGACGCCAGGATCCTCAGAAAAGATAGGTCTGCCCGTAAATCGCAAACCCGTGTTGGCAGTGAAATCATAGGGGGTAATGGTGGACTCAACCCAAGACAAATGAAAAGTGTGGATAGAGTCCCACCAGTACTGCCTGAAAGCCAGCACCAGCTCCACGCTCCTAGGCGTGTCCCCAAACTCTCCAACGGCAGTAAAGAACGGGCCGAGGCCAGCAGCAAATATCAAGCCCTTGGGACTGTCGGGCAAATTAGAAGAACAGGGAAGAATACCCCAAATCGTAGCAATCGCCCTAGGGGACCCCTTGGTCCGCAAAGCCTGTAGGTAAGCACAGCGCAGGTATCAGAACATACTCATAATAATGTGTGCATTCTTTTACTTGTGTGCATTTTCAATCTCTAAAATCACATAATTCTTTCAAAAGAACAAAAGAAGAAATCTTTTCAAGATAATGCATTTCATCCCAAGCATGCAACATCCTTTTGGGTGCGATTTTCCCCAAATTCTATCTCGAGCCCGAGAAATCCAATTTCGAAAAAGAAAAGGGAAGGGTTGATGGTTTAGAATACTTACCCACATCATCACAGTGGCGACTCCGCTGGGGAATAGATAAGCTTTTTCTAAAAAAATGATATTTGGTATATTGGTGGAAACCATTAAATTTCCCGTTATCGCCTCCTAACACGAGTAGGGGATAAATTGTGGTCTAACAATCCCACGTACCGGTATCATTGTTTTCAAAAAAAAAGAAAAGCTTTTGAGGGTCAAGCTTCCGTCCCGGCTTTAAAAATCATTTGTTGTGTGTGTTGATTTTTGCACATTTTCGTGTTGTTTTGGCCGCCTCGGAAAAAGTCAAAATTTTGACTGTCGGAATCATGTCCCTAACTGTCGGAATTCTCGTGCTTATGTGCTTATGTGCTCATTTCAAAAAAAATATTCAAAAAAAAAGATTTTCAAAAAAAAAAAGAAAATTTTCAAAAAAAATCATGCATCATATTTTTAAGACACATAAAAAATTTCTATTTTACTCAGAAAAAGAAAATAGACTGCTTGCACACTACGCGCACGTGACCTTACACTGCACACTACGTCCCTAACCCGGGGAAATCCTTGTCGCGGCCCATTTGGTCTTATTACGCCTCTCGGTGCAAGCACAGGACTACCCAAACATCCCATGGAGCCTCGTGTCGATCATGCACTTGTCCGTGACACACTTTGTCCGAGACCCAGTTGGTTTTTAGTTTGGTCTGTGTCATGCCCTGTCTGTGTATAGACCTTTCCTTTCAAGCCTTTTTCGGCATACCGACTCAATATCTTTCGGGGACCCTAATCAGTCGAAGCTCTGCTGGTTTTCCGCCGCAGACTTTGACCAAGATATTGACCGGCGCCTTGACTTCGGCTCTGACTGGCACAAATTATACACTGACTCCCAGCATTGACACTGAGTCATCAAGGATTAATGATTATTCCATGCCTAATTACGGCCTAATTGACGACAAGTCAAGATCAATCGTGGACATTTATCAGTCCAAATCATGCCGACTTTTTGTCGAGCTCTCGGACATGATCTTGACTTTGACGTCAGCTTTGTCCGTAATTTACATCGAATGCTCGTTAAGACTCGATTACCCGCCAGACTTTTAGGATCGTTTTTCTTTCGGTCGGTGGGACCCGCTTGCCCTATAGGACCCTCGCCCGGGGCTGTCCACCCTGGGAGGTCGAAATACAGGTGGAATACGAGGGGCTTATAGACGTAGTGACGGGGCCCACTAATCCAGGATCCAGAGTAGTTTGCGAAAAAAAAAGAAGAGAAATCTTTTCCAACCGATTAGGTTAATAAAAGATGTTTTAAGTAAACAGGAACAAATAACTCCATGTTGCATGAGCCCAAAGCCCAAACACTTACCCTCCTTCAATTCCCAGACATCTGAACCCTCGTGTCTTTCCCCCGCAGCTCCTCACAAAGTTTGGTTCCGGACACCGGGTCACCGTTTGATTAGTTGGGAAGAGTCAAGCGCGTCATCAGCTTCACCGTTTGTTCCGACTCCGGGTTTCAGAATGTCTGCATCAGCCGGTAATGATGGGGACAACGTCGCTCCGTCCTCCAAAATCCCTCAGACAGACCAGTATTGGATTCAGTTGGTAGAACAGATGAGACTTCGACATGAGGCTCAAATTGACGACCTTCTGGGGGTTGCTGCAACTCATGGTTTGACCATCAGTCTCAATTCCGATGGCACTTTTACCGCAAAGAAGGAAGAAAGTTCTCCTCCTCTTCTTAATCGTCCCGGATACATCAAGATACTACCCCAAGATTCCTATGTCTCCACCGCCGGGACTCCTGCCCGTCGGCTTACAGGGCAACTGGCCCCCAAACAGCAGTCAGGGACGAAAGAGTTCGGCATACTGTCAGTTGTCCCCTCTCAAAGTGATGATCCCGCAAATATCAGCCTGGGTGATGAAGATCGAGAAACAGTGGAAGAAATATGGTCAGCCATCAAAGCCTTGGAGGAACGCCAGAACAGACAGCAAGCCTGGATTGAAGAGGCCACACGCCACTTCGGGACATTAACAATCTCCCAACTGACTGGGGCTACCCTGAAGGACAAACATATGCCTGTTCCCCGGGACCTTAATACCTCTCATTATCCGGCGGAGTCCAACCATTCGCTTCCAGATGAGCCCAACAGCAGATCTCCCTACCAGCCCACTCAAAGTCATTCCAAGATCGCTCAACCCGAGGTCCCAAATCCGCCACCACCGTAGAACACATTTGGTGGGATATCTCGCACTGTCCCGATCGCCTTGAAAGGGACTATCAGGACTGGATACACGAGGACCGTCCTCCTAAGAAGAAGAAAATTTCCTCCCAGCAAAAATTGAAGGAGAGATTCGAGGCCGGTGATACCAGTGTGGGTACGCTCGGGGAGCTATCTGGGGGATTTGATTACTATGTACTCTACTCCAGCCAGTCTTCCCCAAAGCAAACAGGGGTAGAAGAGCCGAAAAGCCTTGTCGACGATAGAGTTGAGACCTTCGGATACCAGAATACTGCAAATCAGAGATCTATCCCGTGGGATCAGCCAAAGTTCAGTTTGTCCAGCTCCCGAGTGTACACCGACGAAGAAAAACCAATGCCAGTTTGGCGCTCCCACTCAATCAACATGTTGACTGGAGATGGCAACCGCCACAAAAGGCCTCAGTATAACCCAGGGGCTTCAGCAAAGGTTCTGCCTTGCAAGAAAAAGGCACGAAGTGACCGGCTCAATGACTCTCTATCCCGAGACAAGGACCAAATCTATGATCCCCGCCTATATGGCAGCATGATCACCTTCTGCGACGAAGATTTGCCAAGAGATGTCTCCCAGCACAATGAAGCTTTGTACATCACCATTAAGCTCAACACCGTATCGCTCCCTGGAGTATTGGTGGACAACGGATCAGCCGTTAATGTCCTCCCCCTCAGCATGATGCGGGCCCTACGCATCAATGAAAGGCACATGATCCCATCTACCCGGTCAGTCAAGGCATATGATGGCACGTCCCGTCCCATCTTGGGGACAGTGGTTCTGGAACTCTGGTATGAAACCCAAATGGTGCCGGCAAAATTCCATGTAATGGACATCCCATCCGAATTCACAGCTCTGCTGGGGCGCCCTTGGCTACACCACATGAAAGCCATAGCTTCCACCCTCCACCAATGCGTCAAAATCACTAACCGACAAGGGGACCTTGAAGTCATAAGGGGTGACAGTTTCCTCATAGGGAACGAAGCAGAGACCGTCACTAAGCATGCTCTTAGCCAGACACCGGGGCTACCTCCTCCGAATCGACCAAGGGACTATCGGGGCAAGTCTCATCAGAATCCCCCAGAATCCGGTGATGCCAATTATGTCAACGCACTCAAGCGAGCCGACTCTGAAGAAGTCCGATTCATCAAATTCAATTGTCATTTCCAACATTTGGAGGCATACTGGAAGGAAACATTGAACACCGCCATGATACAGGCACACAAACCTCCGGTCCCCAATCACAGCTTTGTCACCATTCTTCAAACCCACTCTCTGACCCTGCCAAGCCAGGAAATCTTCATGATAAAGATCGACAAGCATCGTCATACTCAACTCGAATCTATGAACGTCGTATGGGACGTCCTCCTTGCTGAACTGCCTGTTAAGCCTTTCCGCTCAAGCATGGGGCACGAGATTTTTCCAGCAGCACACCGAGACGCAATACATCCTTACGTCTGGATTGAGCGGTCAGATTGTGACGAGATAGAATCCCCCGGAATTGAGGAAGATCCCTACATCCACATGCTCAGTTTTCAGACGCCGGACACAATTGATCCTGGTTCAGAGAAAGAGATGATAGCAGTGACTGAGGAAGGAGAACAGAAAAGAGACAGCCCCCGAGTCATGAGGCCTCTGACAGCGATGCCGCTAAAGAATTGGGAAACTCTCTCAGGCCCATCCGCGACCAAAGAAGAAATGATCACCAAACTTGGATTGGTCCCCCGTCCCTTTGTGTCAACCTTTGTAAAGTCCTCTGAGTCTCTCATTGTTGAGTTTGAGTCTTCCGAGTCGTCCGATGGCCTCACGCCTGAAGACCACGAAATTGTAGCCAATGCTGTATTCCCTTTTATTCTCAATGAAATGACGAACCTTTCTGAGTATCCCTTAATTGCCACTGTAACTAATGATGAATTAACTAATAATCTAAAAACAGTTAATAACGATTCACTAGATGAAGAAGCAGACACATTAAATGAATAATATATCAAAGAAATCTTTAAGCAGGTTGTCCGGAAAGAGGAAAATCGAGCCCAAGCTGCCGAAGAGATTTTGACGAGTGTGAATTTGGGAACTGCGGAAGAGCCTAAAGAGACGCAGATTGGTAGTTTCTTCGAAGGGACTGAAAGGGATGCCCTAATTGAGCTGCTAAAGGAATTCATGGATGTGTTCGCATGGTCCTATAAAGATATGCCAGGCCTCGATCCTACCATAGTTGAGCACCGAATACCGCTCGACCCAGAAGTCAAGCCAGCAGCGTAAGCTAAGAAGAATTAAGCCCGAATGGTCCCTACAAGTGAAAGAAGAGATAGAAAAGATGCTCGAGCGGGGTTCATCGGGGTCATCGAGTATCCTACATGGCTTTCCAACATAGTAACGGTGACCAAGGCCAACGGAAAGATCCGGTCTTTGCGTAGACTTCAGAGACTTGAACAAAGCCACCCAAAAGATGATTTCCCCGCCAAACATCGACATTTTGGTAGATTCCACGGCCAACCATGAAGTTAAATCCTTCGTCGACGGTTTTGCCGGATACAACCAAATCAAAATGGCGTAAGAGGATCAAGCCAAAACGGCCTTCACAACCCCTGGGGCACCTACCGCTACACGGTCATGCCGTTCGGACTAAAGAATGCCGGGGGCTACGTACCGGAGGGCGGCTACAGCTCTGTTCCATGACATGATCCACAAAGAAATTGAGGTCTATGTGGACGACATGATAATACACTCCAAAGGCTCGGATGGCCAGCACTTTGTTGATCTGAGAAAATTCTTCGGCCGCCTCCGAGATCACAGCATGAGATTGAATCCAGCCAAATGCACCTTCGGTGTAAGGCGAGGCAAGGTGCTAGGATATATGGTGACAGAATGGGGAATCGAAGTAGACCCTCAGAAAATCAAGGCGATAGTTGAAATGAAGCCGCCCCGAACACTAACAGAAGTTAAATCCTTCATGGAAAGACTCCAATACATAAGCCGCTTTGTAAATCAGCTGACCTCGATCTGCGAGCCGATCTTCAAATTGCTGAAGAAAAATGCCTACACAGCAGGGACTCCAGAATGTCGCCTCGCTTTTGAACGCATCAAGGCGTACCTCGTGAATCCCCGATTCTTTGCCCACCACATCGCAAACCCGCTATTGCTAAATCTAACTGTCACGGATACAAGCATTTGGGGCTATGCTAGCTCAAGAGAAGAAAGATTCCAAGGTCGAAACGCCATCTATTTCGTGAGCGAAAGCTTCAGGAAGCGAACTCAATTACTCTGCTTGTGAAAAGACTTGCGCAGGTTTGGTCTGGGTAGTGGGAAAGTTGAAACACTACATGCAGTCTCACCCGATACATCTCGTCTCAAGGATAGACCCCATCAAATATCTGTTCGACAAGCCTTCCATCTCTATGAGGTTGGCAAAATGGTCATTCTTTTTGGCTGAATACGACATCACTTATGTTTCAAGGAAATCCGTAAAAGGACGCATAATGGCAGAACATTTGGCCGATTTCCCAAGTGATGAGTCCCGAGGACCTGAACCTCAATTTCCCGATGATGGAATCTTTGCTCTAGAAGGGGAAAATCGTTGGCAACTCTTCTTCGACGAAGCGTCAAACAAAAGGGGGAACGGAATAGGAATGCTTCTGGTCGATCCTACTGACGAACACACCCCCATAGCAGTAAGGTTGAACTTCGAGGTCACCAACAACGCTGCTGAATATGAAGCTTGCATAGCCGGGTTGGAAGCCGCCCTTGAAAGAAATATCAAGGAATTGGAGGTGTATGGTGACTCTGCCCTCATCATCAACCAGGTCTCCAATAAATGGAAGACCGTGGACCCGGGTCTACAGAAATATCACACTTACATGGAAGAGCTAGTAACTCAATTCAAGGAAATCAGCTTCCATTACTTGCCCAGAGATCGCAATGCATTCGCAGATGCTCGGCAACACCGGCCTCCCTCGTTGAAATACCCGAAGGGAAGTCCGTCAAACCATTCGAGTCGGGAGAAGAGAAAATCCCGCTTATTGCTTTGAAATCGAAGCGGCCGAACCGCCAGTGATCCCCGGTACACTCGAATCTACCAAGATTTGAAGGACGGCGAGGCCTCTTTCAAAAATGAAGATGGGGAATATAAAGAAGGTATCAAAGCAAAGAGCCTCTCAGCCCTGAAGCGACTCGCCTCCCACTATGTTCTTTTGGGAAATATGCTATACAAGAAGCGTTATCAAGGCCCCCTCCTGCGATGCATCGGCAAACAAGAGGCTACGGAACTCATGAGAGAAATACATGGTGGTACCTGCGGCCCCCACATGAATGCTCGAACCCTGATGCAAATCATACTGAGAATGGGGTACTTTTGGATCTCCATGGAAACCGACTGCATCCAGTTCGTCAAAAGCTGCGACAAATGTCAACGATACTCAAATCTTAATCATTTGCCTCCTCATGAGTTATACTGCATGACAACCCCCTGGCCTTTCGTCACTTGGGGAATTGATGTCATAGGCAAAATCGCGCCACCAGGCAGCAACGGCCACGAATTCGTCCTGGTAGCTGTGGACTATTTCACCAAGTGGGTTGAAGCCAAGTCCTACAAAATCCTCAACTCAAGGAAAGTAGCCCTCTTCATCAAAGAAAACATCATATGCCGATACGGGTTGCCAGCCGAAATCATCTCAGATAATGGATCCCACTTCGAAGGGGAATGCGACAGGCTGCTAGCGGAATTCAGAATAACCCGTCACAAGTCATCTCCCTACAGGCCCCAAACCAACGGAGCCGTCGAGGCAGCAAACAAGACTCTGGAAAACATCATCCGGAAGATGGCTGTCTGAGGCAGAGATTGGCCCGAGAAGCTACACCTGGCACTCTGGGGCTACAGAACATCCGTCAGAACGGCAACCGGGGAAAAACCGTTTGCCCTCACCTACGAAATGGAAGCCGTACTCCCAATCGAGCTAGAAATACCCTCACTCCGTGTGTTGTTGGAGAGTCAGATCAACGAGGTCGAATGGCTCTAAAGTCGCCATAATGAGCTGGCCCTGCTAGATGAATGCCGATTGAAAGCCATGGAACATATCCGAGCTTACCAAGGGAGAATGACCAGAGCCTTCGACAAGAAAGTAAAACATCGGGAGATTAGGGAAGGTGACCTCGTTTTAAAAGAGAAGCCCCCAGTCCGCATCAACCCACTTGGCAAATGGGAGCCTGTCTGGGTCGGGCCATACATCGTCCAAAAGATCTTCTCCGGAGGAGCCATGCAACTTGCAGACCTCGACGGAAATCCCTTTGTACACCCAGTGAATGGTGACAAGCTGCGCAGATACTACGCGTAAAAACACTGAGTCAAAAAAAAGAGAAACAAAAAAAAAGAGAAAAGGAGTGCTAAAAGAGTAATACCCAACTAGGTTGAAAACCCGAAAAGGGCGGCCTAGGTAAAAAACAGGGTTGCACCAAAAAAAACAAAAAAAAACAAAACAAAAAACAACAAACAAAAAAACAACAAACAAAAAAAAAACAAAATCGACCAGGTTGAACTACGAAGACCTGAGCTCCTCAAAATGAGGGGAACGTAGGCAGCCGGAAACGGTTCGGTCTAAAACACAAATAAAAGTCAAAATCTGACATCAATACACTGATCAGACCATGAAGGCGTCTCGAAAAACTCTGAAGCAATTCAAATATTCATTACAAGTTAAAAGCTTTTTGATGAGTCTAAGCCCGATTCATTCCTACAACTGGCAACCTGCTAAAAGAAATTAAGATACATAATCAAACTAATGTGTCTGCCATGACAAGAAAGGGATACTCGGAAACCTCAGAATCACTCCAAGCCACTCGTACTGGCCTCTCCCCTTTTCTTCCCCCTTCGAGTCTTCTTCTTCTGAAAAGGAAAAATGTCGGTCTTCCTCCTACCAAGCTCTGGTACAGGAACAGGATCTATCAAACCAGCCTCTGTCAGGGCCTTGGTATCCCTAGCGTCATCTCTCATCTCCTGTAGCCGGGCTGGTAGCATAGGAGTCCTCGTCTCCTGCCTCTTGACATAAGCCTCATAGTCGGTCACAACATCTCCGCTCCTGTCATGAGGGTTGGCCCTCGCCTCGGCCCTCCTCCTCTCGAAAACTGTCAGGTCCTCCGCACCCACAATGGCCTCACGCCGTCTCAAAATAGCCATCTGAGTCTCTCCAAAATGCCTCTCGTACCAATCCAGGTACCAAGTGGTCAAGAACACAGGTCTCGGACGCCTGAGGATAACCCGAGGAGGAAAGACGTCATACCTCCATGCTCGGGAAAGAAAGGAAAACACCGAAGGATCATCCATAGAAACAGGAGCCACCACCCTGGTGGCTATATCATCAAAGTCCTCCAAAGGAACCTGCTCCAAGCCGAACTGTCTCAGAACCAAGGACGGAATATAGAAGCTGGACTGAGAAAGCCCCGGAAGCATAACCACGGGAGATCCGTCCTGAAGCACTCTGCGAGTCTCCACCCGCCAACAAGGCACTGACCATCTGACATCTTCTGTCTGGCGACCAGCCATCCATTGCTCCCACGAGCCCTGATCATCAAAATCTACGGCAACCCCCCTCCTGGCGAATGTCCAAGGCTTGATCATATCAGAAGTTTCCCGAAGAACCCCCAAACGCTCCATCAGCCACAGGGTCAAGAGAAACGGGCTGCCCCCGTGCATATACCGTCTCCCGGTAGCCAGCCTATCGAGAGCATGGAAAGTCTCCCCCAAGATCAAAGGTACAACATCTCTGCCCAAGCGACAATGAACGACTACATCCAGCAGAGACCGATGACAGATCCCAAAAGAATAGACCATGAATAAGGTCCCAAACATGCAAAGTGCAAAGGCATCCCAATAGGCATCGTAAAGCAAGCCTAAACCCCTAAATCTATCAGGGAGACCGAAAATATCAAAATGATCGGGACCACAGATCATACCTTGTGCTTCCTCCGGGGAAATATGAAGGAAGTTGCACAATATATCAACAAAAGAGGCCCCTCCAGGCAAGGGAACCGCTATCTCCTCCACCTCCGGGCTACCAAGCAAGGCCCGAAATTCTTCGACGGTCGGGACCATTTCATTGTAAGAAAGGCAAAAGACATGCCTTCTAGTGTCCCAAAATGAGGAAGAAGCCCTCAAAAGATCATAATCCGGAATCAATTCTTTGAGAGACCACAAGCACTTCACCTTGTACCTTTCTTCAAAGAATAACCTCCTCTCATGCATAATCTCCCGGGACCAATCCTTGAATTGGTTAAAGAATGACATTTGGGATTCTTGGGACAATTTTGATGGAGTTTTTCTAAGGTTTTCCATGAATTTTCTCTCTTTCTCCCCGAAAATGACTGTTTGGACTGGTGGTTGAAGAAGATATTTGAATTTGAAATAAAGGAAAACCAGATCTGAAGCAAAATTAAAGGACAATGTCAGATACAGTCCCTGTTCGCGCGGACACGATTGTCTTTCATCAGAAAAATCTGCAACAGTCCCAAACTGCTGCACCAAAAAAGGAATATTTCGTCCCGGTTGCTCGAAACCTGTGCAAAAACCTCCCCAAACCAGTCCACATACCAAACACTAACACCCTTGCCAAAAAACCAAGGCTCATGCAACATTGCATTCATACTGCATTGCATTCATAAAATAAAATCCTAAATTATTACATTCCAAAAATAAAGGGAAAGCAAAAAAGAGAAAGCTTATACCTCCAGAGCAAACTCGAAGCAGTAGAAGGAGCTCACAGCCTTCCGGCTGTATCTATCAAGAGCAAATTAAAGCTCTGCCAGCCCGGCCTCTCCCCAAGAGACATCTCCAGCCATCTCCACATCCTCCAAACTCCTCAACAAAGCAAACACCGCCGTCCCCTCGGCGTGTCCAAAAAGAGTGCTCGAAAAAGCAAACCATAAAAAGTCCCTAGCAATTTGCTCAGCGCCTATCCTCTCATCCCCAGCCTCGTAGCTCCCGATGATCTCCACAATCTTCCCATAAACCACACCGTACTCCATCCCCATCCCCTTTTTGGGAATGGTAGTAAAGCCCAGAAGAGCCTGCAGGTCCGCGTCGCTGTAGCCGTCCCGCCACTCAATGCTGCGTCCATTAAAGGAAAGACCCGTGATCGCAGCGTAGTCGGAAGGCGTAACCGTAGCCTCGCCCCAGAAGAAGTGAAACGTGTGGGTCGCATCCCACCAATGCTGCGCCAAAGCAAACATCAGGCCCTTGCTCTTAGGGAACTTAACCAACCCCCTCAAGCACTCAATGAACTCACAAACCCCGGTCTCAACGACAATCTGTCTCGGACTCACCAAAGCTCCTCGGCCCGCATTCGGAAGCCGGTCCCACAAATCAACTACAGACTCCACTGATCCTCGAGTCTTCATCTTATTCAACTGCTCTGTCACGTAGTTGTTTCCACCCTGCAATAAAACAAAAAGAAAATGTAAAAAAAAAAATTTTGCATTTGCATTTGCACAAAAAAAAAGAAAGCATATACATGCATCATTCATCACAAAAGTTTTGAGGAAAATTCGGCAACATAACGGCAAGCAATAAACCTAGCCCCATTTTTTTCTCGCACAAAAGGAAGCAGTTTTCACCAAATCCCAATCAACATGAAAAAAAAAAAAAATCATACAAGGAGTCAACGGAAATAAAAACTCCGTCCCATTTTCAAAAAAAAATGCATACATGCATATCATCCATCATCATACATTCATTCAACGGAAGTAAAAACTCCGTCCCATTTTCAAAAAAAAAATGCATACATATCATCCATCATCATACATTCATCCAACGGAAGTAAAAACTCCGTCCCATTTTTTCAAAAAAAAATTCATACATTCATACACGGAGTCAATAAATCCGTCCCACTTTTTCAAAAAAAAAAAGAGCATGCACACATTCATATCAACATTGCAACAAAATAAGTCCGTCCCAAATTTGGGAAATCGTTCATCATAGTCTCATATTTCAAAAAAAAAATGGCGAAAATGCCAATTCTTTTTCCAAGCAAAATGCACATTTTGAGTTACCCATATACTCATTACAACATGCAAAGCATCAAAATCAAGATTCGAAGCCAAGAATTTTTTTTTTTATTTTCCTCATAATTTTCAAAAAAAAAAAGAAAGAAAAATCACCCAAAAATCAATTTCAAACAAAAATCGACAAAGGGAATGAAAAGATTCGAAGTATACCGTTCGGAGACTCGGATCAGAAGCCCAATGTTGCCATGCATCGGGGTATGGCTCCTCCGCAATCGATTGCGAAAGAGTATAATGTCTCCTCATTCGGACGAGCTCCAATCGTCTCTCCGCGACCGGGCCACGTCCTTGGCCTTGAAAAGCACCTCCCCCGTGTTCCATTGCTTGAAAAATCAAAGAAAATGGAAGATTTTTGAAGGTTTTTGGCCAAAAATGGCTACCTTCCTCGGTTTTCTCTCTCTTTCTCTCGTAATTGCAGAAGGAACTGAAAAGGGTGAGGAAGAAGAAGGGAGGGCGTTGGCCCTCATTAAAACAGCCTGGGAATCCAACCCTAACCGCGCGGATGGGTTTGTAAGGGTCAAAATGACCCTTTTGCCCTTTAAAACTCCGGAACTCTGCAATTTGATCCTAGACTTAACAGAGTTAACCCAAAAGTTAACCAAAGTCAATCCCCTCTTCAAAAGAGCTTCACGGCAGTCAAACGTAAGTCCGATTTCCCCGAGAAAGATAACGAGATCCCGTATCTTTCATCAAAATCACTCAACGGCAGTCAAACGTAAGTCCGATTTCCCCGAGAAAGAAAACGGAATCCCGTATCTTTCATCAAAATTATTCCCCGGCAGTCAGACGTACGACCGATTTCCCCGAGAAAGAAAACGAGATCCCGTATCTTTCATCAAAATCATCAACGGCAGTAAAACGTAAGACCGATCTCCCCGAGGAAGATAATGAGATCCCGTATCTTTCATCAAAATCATCAACGGCAGTCAAATGAAAGACCGATCTCCCCGAGGAAGATAACGAGATCCCGTATCTTTCATCAAAATCATCAACGGCAGTCAAACGTAAGTCCGATTTCCCAGAGAAAGATAACGGAATCCTGTATCTTTCATCAAAATCATTCGCCGGCAGTCAAACGTAAGACCGATTTCTCCGAAAAAGATAACGGAATCCCGTTTCTTTCATCAAAATCACCAACGGCAGTCAAACGTAAGTCCGATTTCCCCGAGAAAGTTAACGGAATCCCGTTTCTTTCATCAAAATCTTTCGACGGCAGTCAAACGTAAGACCGATTTCCCCGAGAAAGATAACGAGATCCCGTATCTTTCATCAAAATTATTCCCCGGTAGTCAAACGTAAGTCCGATTTCTCCGAGAAAGATAACGGAATCCCGTTTCTTTCATCAAAATCATCAACGGCAGTCAAACGTAAGTCCGATTTCCCCGAGAAAGAAAATGGAATCCCGTATCTTTCATCAAAATTATTCCCCGGCAGTCAGACGTAAGACCGATTTCCCCGAGAAAGAAAACGGAATCCCGTATCTTTCATCAAAATTATTCCCCGGCAGTCAGACGTAAGACCGATCTCCCCGAGGAAGATAACGAGATCCCGTATCTTTCATCAAAATCATCAACGGCAGTAAAACGTAAGACCGATCTCCCCGAGGAAGATAACGAGATCCCGTATCTTTCATCAAAATCATCAAGGGCAGTCAAACGTAAGTCCGATTTCCCCGAGAAAGAAAACAGAATCCCGTATCTTTCATCAAAATTATTCTCCGGCAGTCAGACGTAAGACCGATTTCCCCGAGAAAGAAAATGGAATCCCGTATCTTTCATCAAAATTATTCCCCGGCAGTCAGACGTAAGACCGATTTCCCCGAGAAAGATAACGGAATCCCGTATCTTTCATCAAAATCATTCAACGGCAGTCAAACGTAAGTTCGATCTTCTCGAGAAAGATAACGGAATCCCGTATCTTTCATCAAAATCATTCAACGGCAGTCAAACGTAAGACCGATCTCCCCGAGGAAGATAACGAGATCCCGTATCTTTCATCAAAATCATCAACGGCAGTAAAACGTAAGACCGATCTCCCCGAGGAAGATAACGAGATCCCGTATCTTTCATCAAAATCATCAACGGCAGTCAAACGTAAGTCCGATTTCCCCGAGAAAGAAAACGGAATCCCGTATCTTTCATCAAAATTATTCCCCGGCAGTAAAACGTAAGTCCGATTTCTCCGAGAAAGATAACGGGATCCCGTATCTTTCATCAAAATCATCAAACGGCAGTCAAACGTAAGACCGATCTCCCCGAGGAAGATAACGAGATCCCGTATCTTTCATCAAAATCATCAACGGCAGTAAAACGTAAGTCCGATCTCCCCGAGGAAGATAACGAGATCCCGTATCTTTCATCAAAATCATCACCGGCAGTTAAACGTAAGTCCGATCTTCTCGAGAAAACGGAATCCCGTATTTTTCATCAAAATCATTCAACGGCAGTAAAACGTAAGACCGATTTCCCCGACGAATACGTCTGATTTTCCCCAACAAAGGCTAACAAAATCCCCAGCAAAGTTAACGGAATCCCAAAAGCCAACGGAATCTCGAGTAGATCTCGAACTACGAAAGGGCTTAATTCCCACTAGGGATACATAGGTAGCCTATATTTAGGTCCAGCCCCTCGACCAAAACGGTCACCCTCTCCTTCGGCAGCAGACAAAGTCCACCGAAAGGCCATTTCAAATCAAGGTTCGAGGCACCTAAAACGCCATCTTCAAGGTTCGAGGCACCTAAAAAGCCATCATCATCAAGGATCGAGGCACCTAAAACGCCATCATCTTCAAGGTTCGAGGCACCTAAAAAGCCATCATCATCCAGGTCCGAGGCACCTAAAATGCCATCATCATCAAGGTTCGAGACACCTAAAACGCCATCATCTCCAGGGTCAAAGACCCGAACTACGGCCGGCTTGATTCCTCTTAAGGATACGTAGGTAGCCTATCATTAGGTTCAGCCATCCGACCAAAAATGGTCATTTCCATCCCCAGCAGAGCGGATATCCATCCGACCAAAAATGGTCATTTCTATCCCCAGCAGAGCGGATAGCCATCCGACCGAAAATGGTCATTCTTATCCCCAGCAGAGTTTCTTTCCAGCAACCGACTGCAGAACTCGCTCATCAGGTTCAAGGCACCTAAAACGCCATCATCTCCAGGGTCAAAGACCCGAACTACGACTGGCTTGATTCCTCTTAAGGATACGTAGGTAGCCTATTAAATAGGTTCAGCCACTCGATCACTTGATCATCCTGCCAAATATGGAGCCTTACTCTTATCGACGACCCCGCTTCCTTCGAAAGCGTCGTCGCTGAGGGGCTACTGTAAGTGCTCCAATTTGAGCTTGTTAGAATTTTCGTTAGAAAATTAACGAAAGTTATAACATTCCTAACAATTCCTAACATTCCTAACATTTCTAACAAAGCAAGGGCAAAGTGGGCATTGTTATTTAAGGATAAACCAAGGAAAGAAATCAAAAAAGCAAAAGAAATAAGAAAAACCAAAAATAGAAATGGCTGGAACAAAAACTGGCTGTTAATTTGATTTTTTTTGAAAAATATTCCTTGTGTCCAAAGCCTGAAGCAGCATTTAATGAACAGTGCACGCTGAAGATCCCATCCGCGCGGACATGTTTGCATTTTCAGAGGGCTATAAATTGAGCCCTCCAGTCTCAAAAATAAAAGAGAAGAACACATTTCCTCAACTGCACTTTGGCGAAAATAGGGAGAAAACAGTGAGAATTCCATAGAATTGTCACCTTTTTCTCCACTATTCAACCAAAATCACACTCACTCAAACACTCTCATATTCAAGCCTTAAACACTCTTACATTCAAGCCTTCAAACACAAAACACAAGGAAGATAGGTATAACCTCCCTCTTCTTACCCTAAATCTCTCATCCATGCATGCATTTTCAAGCTACAAAATGTAGTTCATTCATCTTCTTGCCCTAGATCCAAGAAGATCACCATGGAAGTTCATCTCCATGGATTATCTTCTACAAGGATCTACATTATTTTGAAAGTGTTCTTACTTTCTTGCAAAGAAAACACATTTTCAAAACCCTAAAACTCATTTTCATACATCAAATCTCATTTTCAAAGGATAAAATTCCCCTTCCCAAGCAAATGAAGTGCTTAGTCCTAATGTACCCCAAGGATGGTTTGATATAGTTGATTCACCACTAAAATGTCAAGTGATCACTAATCAAAACCTAGGGAAATGGGGACAAGCATGGATGCCAAACCCCCTTTAAAAACACATTTTCTTTCTTGAGAAGTTGCTGTCCAGTAGCAATTTTCTAAGACCTCAGTCCATGGTCTAAATTTTTGGACACAGATAAACTTGGAATTTGGTGTTGACTATAAAACACTTTTTGTAGCCAACATCCAGAGCTTTCCAGACATATTTTTACTTTATTTTTTGAGTGAGTAAAACTCCCTTTTTCAAATTTTCTTTTGAAGATCAGATCACCAGTCTCTGGGAGTCCAGATCTCATATCTGAGATTTCCAGAAGGTTTTGAGTCCTCAAATCTTCTCCAAAATGGAAAATTCTTTCACAGAAATCTTATTTGAGGTGTCTGGAACAACTTTCATTCTCTGAGTTTTCTTAGATTATGAAGTTTTCAAGCCCTTAAATCTATTTCAAAATCAAGTGTTCACTGCCTTTTTCATTCTGGCAGAAGTGTTCTTCAACTTCCAAAAATCTTTTGAGTACCAAAACTCAACCCAAAAATCACACCAAAAATCATGGGATCTGTCCAAAGTCTAATAAAGAATTCTCAATTTTTACTTTTCTGAGTTTAAACTTATTTTGGCCAAAACACACACACACACACACACAAATGATTTTCAGCTTGGAAGACTCATTTTACGAGGCATTCCGGGTGCACACTAACGTCCTTCCCGGCGTGTAACATGACCTCCGAACCCAAATCTCTAATCTCGGGCATTTTTCAAAGTTTTGGCCCTTAAAACAAAAATGGCGTGGTGTCTCCGTCTTTTTCCGGTTTTATTTGATTTTCAAAGAAACGCAAAATCGAATTTTCCCGCGAAATTTGGTGGCACATCATCACAGTGCCCCTCAGGGCAATCATCGTGTCCTCGTAACAAGCTGTCTTCCGGGGCTCCACCCCGTCCACTCTCCAGCTCTCCCTAGCCCGAAAGGTCCACCGGCGGATGGCAGGGAACAGGTCTGCAGCAATCCCATCAGCTACAGCCCAAGCATAACAGTCAAAGACCTCATAGGCCCACACCTGAAAATCAGAAACAAGAATCTTTCAGTGTGCAGCAGCTGTGATAAATGATGACAGAAAAGGCAGTACGACAGTCAATGTGCAAAAAGTAAAAAGAGCATACCTCCAGGATCGTCTGGTAGCAATCTAAAGAGGTCATCGTGCCCCTGCTCACCTCATCCAAGGCTCTATACATCTGAGCCAAGCCAGCCTTGCCCCACGAAAAGGTGGAGACCTCGCCCCAGTCTCGAAGAGGCTCCAGCAGAAGAGTCAATGTCGTGGTAGAGGCATTACAGAACAGGGTGTCGGAGAATCCAGCCCAAGCAAATGCTCTCGCCAACTGCTCAGCCGTGACTGTAGCAACACCCTCAGGGAATAGACGGCACTGCTGCGTCAGAGCCGAATGCAGGTCCGCCAGTGGAATCCCATTGCCCTTCGGGCGAAGGGTCAGGCCAGTCAGTGCTCTAATGGCATCTGTGCTCAGGACGCCAGGATCCTCAGAAAAGATAGGTCTGCCCGTAAACCGCAAACCCGTGTTGGCAGTGAAATCATAGGGGGTAATGGTGGACTCAACCCAAGACAAATGAAAAGTGTGGATAGAGTCCCACCAGTACTGCCTGAAAGCCAGCACCAGCTCCACGCTCCTAGGCGTGTCCCCAAACTCTCCAACGGCAGTAAAGAACGGGCCGAGGCCAGCAGCAAAAATCAAGCCCTTGGGATTGTCGGGCAAATTAGAAGAACAGGGAAGAATACCCCAAATCGTAGCAATCGCCCCAGGGGACCCCTTGGTCCGCAAAGCCTGTAGGTAAGCACAGCGCAGGTATCAGAACATACTCATAATAATGTGTGCATTCTTTTACTTGTGTGCATTTTCAATCTCTAAAATCACATAATTCTTTCAAAAGAACAAATGAAGAAATCTTTTCAAGATAATGCATTTCATCCTAAGCATGCAACATCCTTTTGGGTGCGATTTTCCCCAAATTTTATCTCGAGCCCGAGAAATCCAATTTCGGAAAAGAAAAGGGAAGGGTTGATGGTTTAGAATACTTACCCCCATTTGCTCCGCGGTGGAAGTATGTAAATCAAGGCTCGGATAGAGCCCATTCCCCTCCGAAAATTTCTTCCGTTTGTTCCGATCGACGAGCTTCCTCCTCTCGGACAATGATCGTTGCACTTGCCTTCTTGATTCCGCTCTCGGAGGCATTGTCGATTTGGTTTGAATCAAAATCGGAGGGAGGAAATTTCAAATTTTCTTCTCTTCTCTCTCAAGAAACTCGGCGGCTGTTGTTTGAGTTTAAACCCTCTGTCTTACGACTGGAGGGTTTTAATTAAAACAGCCTGGGGAAGGCCCCATGTCGTACGACATCCACGTTCCAGAAGGGGTAATTTTCCTCTTTTGCCCCTGGTCAATTCTGCCAGTCCCTCGTGACTGCCTATCATCAAATTCACCATTTCATTCGGGTCTAAACGCCCACCTCTCAGTCTTTTTCAAATCACGATCCTTAGCCCGGAAGGCTATAAATTACCCGATTCTTAGCCCGGAAGGCTATAAATTACCCGATCCTTAGCCTGGAAGGCTATAAATTACCCGGTCCGGAAGACCGTATAAATTTCCCAGACACAGTCAAATCCGGGGTGACTCCCCTTGGAACAGTCAATCTTCGGGGTGACTCCCCTTGGAACAGTCACTCTTGGGTACAAAGCCCGTGACCTTTCATTGGCGCCACCTCTTTGTTGAACTACGGTTCGGCTTGATTCCCCCACGGGATACGTAGGAATCCTTTTCATAAAAGGTCCAGCCGCATGACCATTATGGTCGATTCCCCCGGGACGCAAACGTCCATCTTTGTTGAACTACGGTTCAGCTTGATTCCCCCATAGGATACGTAGGAATCCTTTCCACAAAAGGTCCAGTCACTCGACCATCTTGGTCATCTTTTTCCCCCGCCGTTCGTGTTCGGCTCGGGATTCTCATTGTGTCGACGACCCCACTTCCCGTGGAAGTGACGTCGCCGAGGGGCTCTGTGAGTACCCCGACCCGAACTCGTGTTTTTGGGTCCACTTTCCTTGATTTTTGGGCTCATTTATTTGCTAAAATGTAATTTGAGTCCAATTATCCATTTAATCACTCAACCCATTGGGCATGCCATCCATTCAGCCCAACTGTGCCATAAAGTTGACCGGTGTCGGACGACACTGGTTATCCAAAGGCGGTTTAACTCCCTCTGTCGTCCGACATGGAGCCTCCTATCAGCATGCCAGTAAATAAAGGGCATGGCTGATCATTTTAAGGGGGACTTTTGGGGAACTAGGGCAAGAGAGGAAACTCTGCAGAAATATACACCCACTCTCTCTCTCATACACACATACTCACCACCCTCCTCACACACACACACACCCCCAAGCTAAGATCCAAAGAAAGGCTTCCTTTGTAGGTGTGTTGAAGGGGTAAACACCATACTATTGGTGTATTTACCTTGTGGACTACAATAGGTAGCCCCTAAACCCATTCTCTTTCTGATTAACTCTTGCATATTCATCCATATCATCTTGCATGCTTATATGTCTTGATATTATGTGAAATATTTGGGATTTTGCATGATAAAGGTGGTGGAGAGGTGAATCTTCCATATTCACCTCTCCCCACCTCAGATCTGAACATTTGGTGGCCTTAGCACCATTAAAGTTTGAATCTTGGTTGGCTTCCTTTGAGTTAGGAGGTGATGGCTACATGATAATGGCCATAGATATGTGATTCATCACATTTGGCCATTAAAGCCATGTGATCCTCCCATAATACTCACGTAGTGTTACTATTTTACTGCTTTCAGTTAATAATATAGCTTAGTTTTGCTTTGGGAACAAGGTGGGATCAATCTGACTGAAGGGCACTGAAACAGGCTGCCTATTTCGGACGACATGGGACTCCTCAAGAGGTCCTGTGTCATACGACATAGAGTTCCCAGAAGGCTGTACAGCTTTCTTGGACTTCAGATCTATCAAGATTGACCCCCCTTTGTGACTCAAAGCTTGTTCAAAGTAGTTTTGATTCAGTTACCGCTACTTAGGGAGCCTAAGGTCTGTTTGGGTGCAATAAATTGACGGAGGCGGTTTGCCATATGACATGGACATTCTTGGATGTCCTATGTCATATGACATCCGTATCATTAAAAGTCTATCTTGACTTTGCTCACTCCAATCAACCCCAAACTGATCCTAGGCCCCTTAATAGTGCCTCTTCCTAGTAAAATAATATTGTTCCAGATTCCAGAGCAGCCTTGGTGTTGTAAGGGACAATCTGACCAGGAGGCCTTATGTCGTCCAACACCCCTCTTTGAGGAAGACCTGTGTCGGACGACATCAGAGCTTCCTGAGCAGACTGTCTCAGCCTTCTGCCTTGTAATGCAAGTCTCCGTTTGTAAGGGAGTGGCCCCCTGTCAGGGTTCACAAGTTGTATCCAGTACCATCAATAAAAATCCAAATTTGCATGCCTTGCTTGTTAACACATATTTCACACACAATTTTGAATGATTATGATTGTCCAATGTTTGATTGAAAGTCTCGAAAGAGGCATGTTGGGTGAACTCTCAAGTTCTTCCCAACACGTAACCAGACCCCCGAACCCAAATTCTCTTTAAAAATAGGTTTTACAATGTTTTCCTTTAAAAACGGCGTGGCGACTCCCAAAACTCAAAATTTCAAAAGATAAACAACAAAAAAAAACGATTCACAAAACATTTTAAAACGTTGTTTTTCCGGAGGCCGTTCATTCAGTGATTCAAAATCACACCGATAAATTGTTCGATAGCTCAAGAACGGAAAGCAATTAAGGTTGGTAAATTCTATCTCATAGGAATTCAATTTAATCGTATAGAATGGATCTTAGGGCTCTTGGGTTTTATGTTAATTATGCTTAAATTCCGCTGTGCATGGACCCATAAAACCCAACAAAACCTTTGAAGCCACCTTAACAAATCTCGAAGACACCAGTAATAAATGGTGGATAGACACTGGAGCTACCCACCACATATATGCTGATAGAATTTGCTTTTCGTCATACACTCCTATCAGTGGAGAGAAGGTGTGTATGGGAAACGGTGTCACTTCCAACGTCATGGGACTTGGAAAGGTTATACTGAAGATGTCTTCAGGCAAAGAGCTAACTCTCAAGGATGTGCTGCATGTCCCAGACATTCGCAAGAACCTGGTTTCCGGATCGCTGTTGAGAATGGCTGGATTTAGACTAGTGTTTGAGTTAGAAAACTTTGTATTGACCAAGAATGATATGTTTCTTGGAAATGGGTACCTTGAAAAGGGCCTGTTCAAAATAAATGTAAGAAATATTATCCGCTTTTAAGCGAATAATGAAAAGTTTGTTTCTTAGTGCAAACTCGAGGTGAGAAAAAGTATTTCATTACTTTTATAGATGACTGCACTAAATATTGCTATGTATATCTCTTGAGAAGTAAGGATGAAGCAATAACGGCTTTCCAAACTTATAAGAATGAAGTTGAGAATCAACTTAATGTAAAGATTAAGAAGATTCGAAGCGATAGAGGAGGAGAATATGTCGCTCCGTTTGAAGGATTATGCTGGGAATCTGGCATTATTCATCAAACGACAGCACCATATACACCTCAGTCTAACGGAGTAGCTGAATGCAAAAATCATACTCTTAAGGAGAT
Organism: Adenophora triphylla var. japonica; assembly: GCA_022495995.1. Taxonomy (NCBI): domain Eukaryota; kingdom Viridiplantae; phylum Streptophyta; class Magnoliopsida; order Asterales; family Campanulaceae; genus Adenophora; species Adenophora triphylla. Next base: position 312,691 of record JAFEMH010002381.1, read on the forward strand.
GATGATTGCACTGTTAATCAGTTCAGGCTTACCCGATAACTTGTGGGGGGAAGCCATACTCACATCCAACTACATTCTTAATAAGATACCCAAGAAAGGAATTGATAAGACTCCTTACGAATTATGGCATAATCATAAGCCGTGTTATAAATACCTTAAAGTGTGGGGGTGTCTAGCTAAGGTTGAGGTACCTAAGCCAAAGCAAATAAAGATCAGTCCCAAGACGATTGACTGCATCTTTATTGTATATGCCAGCAATAGTAGTGCTTATTGGTTTATAGTGCACAAGCCGGACATTCTTGATAAGAATGAAGGAATAACGATAGAATCAAGGAATGCGTCATTCTTTGAATATATCTTTCCTACTAAGGATAGGAAAGATACAAGTTCTAATAAGAGAACTCATGAAGCTACAAATGGTCCATCTCGAGAAGAAGATGAAGGACCTAGACGTAGTACGAGGGCAAGAGTGGAAAAGTCTTTTGGTCCTGATTTTCAATCATATATGTTAGAAAACGAACCAGCTTCTGTTAAAGAAGCTTTACTGGACCGGATAGTCCGTTCTGGAAAGAAGCAATTAACAATGAGATAGAGTCCATAATGCATAATAATACTTGGGAGTTGGTTGATCTCCCTCCTGGATGCAAACTGTTGGGTTGCAAATGGATCCTTTAAAGGAAGTATAAGGCAGATGGATCTATCGATAAGTACAAAGCCCGGCTAATAGCCAAAGGGTTTAGATAAAAGCGAGGATATGACTTCTTCGATACATATTCTCCTGTCACAAGGATCACATCCATACGTGTTCTTATAGCAATTGCAGTCGTGCATAATCTTGAGATACACCAGATGTATGTGAAAACAACTTTCTTAAATGGAGAGCTAGATGAAGAGATTTATATGGAACAATCCGAAGGGTTCCTTGTTCCAGGTAAAGAACAGAAGGTGTGTAAACTTGTTAAGTCGTTGTATGGACTAAAACAAGCACCTAAGCAATGGCATGAAAAGTTTGACCGAACTATGTTGTTAAATGGATTCAAGATAAATGAATGTGACAAGTGTGTCTACATCAAAGGAACATCTGAATCATTTGTAATTGTCTGTCTTTATTACGTAGACGACATGTTGATAATGGGAAGTACTCATGAATTGATCATGAATACTAAAGGCATGTTAAAGAAGCACTTTGACATGAAAGACATGGGATTAGCTGATGTTATATTAGGAATAAAGATTTCTAGAACATCAGAAGGAATAGTTTTGTCACAGTCCCATTATCTAGAAAATGTACTTCAAAAGTTCGATGTCATTAATGACCCTCCGGCTAAGACACCGGTAGATTTGACTCTACACTTAGCAAAGAACAAAGGGGAACCAGTTTCTCAGTTGGAATATGCAAGAATAATTGGGAGACTTATGTACTTAACGAATTGTACACGTCCAGACATTGCATATTCAGTGAGCAAACTAAGTAGGTTCACTAGTAATCCCAGTGCGGATCACTGGAAGGCTCTATTAAGGGTATTGAGATATTTAAAGTATACAATGAATCATGGGATACTTTATAAGAGATATCCAGCAGTATTAGAAGGATATTGTGATGCTAATTGGATATCAGACATAAAAGACTCTAAATTCACAAGTGTATATGTATTCACAATTGGTGGAGGAGTAGTATCATGGAAATCCTCCAAACAAACGTGTATAGATAGATCCACGATGGAATCTGAGTTTATAGCTTTAGATAAAGCTGGAGAAGAAGCAGAATGGCTTAAGAACTTCTTGGAGGATATTCCTTGTTGGAGTAAGCATGTGTCTGCTGTTATGATACATTGTGATAGTTAATCAGGAATAGGAAGGGCACCGAGCAGTATGTATAATGGTAAGTCTAGACATATTCGTCATAGACATAATACCATTAGACAGTTGATCAAAAATGGTGTTATCACAATTGACTATGTAAAGTCTAATGATAACATATCGGATCCGTTCACGAAAGGTATAAATAGAGATCAACTGTATAAATTGTTAAGGGGAATGGGTCTAAAACCCACAACAAAAGAACTCATAGTGGACACTCAACCTTGAGAATTGGATATCCCATGCCCTTGGTTCAATGAGAAAACTAAGTTATGATGTTCGGTAGAAACACTTGGAACATGTTTCATACTCATTCCCAGAACATCCAAGTGTGTGCACCTGCAGCAGTGGTGAGGATAAGTTGAGAAAACTTTTAATGATTCCTATACCCACGGGTGGAGTATAGCAGGATACTCTTTATAGTATGAATCACCTATATAAGTGAGAAGTAATAAGGCCGCTCACTACCAGAAACTGATGTTTTAGCGACGGAATCAACAGCGACGGAAGCATTCCGTCGCTATTTAGCGACGGAAATTATGCTTTAGCGACGGAATAAATTTGGCGCCAAATTTACCGACGGAATTAAATTCCGCCGCTGAATTCCGTCGCTAAAAATGAATATTCGACGAATATTCGTTTTAGCGACGGAATTTCAGCGGCGGAATTTAATTCCGTCGCTAAATAAAATATCAGCGACGGAATTATTCCGTCGCTGATAATTTATTTATTTTTTATTTTTTTTAAGTTATCAGCGACGGAATTATTCCGTCGCTGATAATTTATTTATTTTTTAATTTTTTTTACGTTATCAGCGACGGAATTATTCCGTCGCTGATAATTTATTTTTTTTTAAAAAAAAATTAGATTATCGCCGACGGAATTATTCCGTCGCCGATAATTTATATCAGCGACGGAATAATTCCGTCGCCGATAATCTAATTTTTTTAAAAAATAAATTATCGCCGACGGAATAATTCCGTCGCCGATAATTTTAATTTTTCTTCTATATACTTTCATTTGTTTAGTTTTTTTCTATCACTTTTTCTAAAAAAAACCACTAATTAACAAAGGCTAAAATATTATTTTCTAGTCAATAAAAAATTAAAAAATTTAAGACTTTTCTTCTATATACTTTCATTTGTTTAGTTTTTTTTTTCTATCTTTTTTTATATAACTTTTTCTAAAAAAATCACTAATTAACAAAGGCTAAAATATTATTTTCTAGTCAATAAAAAATTTAAAAAAAATTAAAAATTAAATATAGGGTAGTCCGTCCCTCTTTTGACTTTTCTTCTATATACTTTCATTTATTTAGTTTTTTTTCTATCTTTTTTTCTATAACTTTTTCTAAAAAAAACACTAATTAACAAAGGCTAAAATATTATTTTCTAGTCAATAAAAAATTTAAAAAAAATTAAAAAATAAATATAGGGTAGTCCGTCCCTCTTTTGACTTTTCTTCTATATACCTTCATTTGTTTAGTTTTTTTTCTATCTTTTTTTATATAACTTTTTCTAAAAAAAACCACTAATTAACAAAGGCTAAAATATTATTTTCTAGTCAGTAAAAAATTTAAAAAAATCAAAAAATAAATATAGGGTAGTCCGTCCCTCTATTGACTTTTCTTCTATATACTTTCATTTGTTTAGTTTTTTTTCTATCTTTTTTTCTATAACTTTTTCTAAAAAAAAACCACTAATTAACAAAGGCTAAAATATTATTTTCTAGTCAATAAAAAATTTAAAAAAAATTAAAAAATAAATATAGGCTACCTCGTTTATTTTGGGTTGTAAGGAATGTGTTCCGATCTTGTGAAAATGGTATACGGCTACCTCGTTTATTTTTCTTTTATTTTTTTCTACATTCTAAATGACATTTAAAGTGTTTTTCATCTTTATGACCTTCCTCAAAATTCAAATGGAAATTGAGTTACAAATATGTGCCATTATTTAGGGTTCTCAGGGTTTTATGTGTCCCGATCTTGTGAAAATGGTATACGGATACCTCGTTTATTTTTTTTAATTTGTTTATACATTCTAAATGACATTTAAAGTGTTTTTCATCTTTATGACCTTCCTCAAAATCCAAATGAAAATTGAGTTACAAATATGTGCCATTATTTAGGATTTTAAGGAATGTGTCCCGATCTTGTGAAAATGGTATATGGCTACCTCGTTTATTTTTTTTTTAATTTTTTTCTACATTCTAAATGACATTTAAAGTGTTTTTCATCTTTATGACCTTCCTCAAAATCCAAATGAAAATTGAGTTACAAATATGTGCCATTATTTAGGGTTCTTAGGGTTTTATGTATCCCGATCTTGTGAAAATGGTATACGGCTACCTCGTTTATTTTTTTTAAATTTTTTTCTACATTCTAAATGACATTTAAAGTGTTTTTCATCTTTATGACTTTCCTCAAAATCCAAATGGAAATTGAGTTACAAATATGTGTCATTATTTAGGGTTTTAAGGAATGTGTCCCGATCTTGTGAAAATGGTATACGGCTACCTCATTTATTTTTTTTTAATTTGTTTCTACATTCTAAATGACATTTAAAGTGTTTTTCATCTTTATGACTTTCCTCAAAATCCAAATGGAAATTGAGTTACAAATATGTGTCATTATTTAGGGTTTTAAGGAATGTGTCCCGATCTTGTGAAAATGGTATACGGCTACCTCGTTTATTTTTTTTAATTTGTTTCTACTTTATAAATGACATTTAAAGTGTTTTTCATCTTTATGACCTTCCTCAAAATCCAAATGGAAATTGAGTTACAAATATGTGTCATTATTTTGGGTTCTTAGGGTTTTGTGTCCTGATCTTGTGAAAATGGTATACGGCTACCTCGTTTATTTTTTTTTAATTTGTTTCTACATTCTAAATGACATTTAAAGTGTTTTTCATCTTTATGACTTTCCTCAAAATCCAAATGGAAATTGAGTTACAAATATGTATCATTATTTAGGGTTTTAAGGAATGTGTCCCGATCTTGTGAAAATGGTATACGGCTACCTCGTTTATTTTTTTTTATTTTTTTCTACATTCTAAATGACATTTAAAAGTGTTTTTCATCTTTATGACCTTCCTCAAAATCCAAATGGAAATTGAGTTACAAATATGTGCCATTATTTAGGGTTCTTAGGGTTTTATGTGTCCCGATCTTGTGAAAATGGTATACGGATACCTCGTTTATTTTTTTTAATTTGTTTCTACATTCTAAATGACATTTAAAGTGTTTTTCATCTTTATGACCTTCCTCAAAATCCAAATGGAAATTGAGTTACAAATATGTGCCATTATTTAGGGTTCTTAGGGTTTTGTGTCCTGATCTTGTGAAAATGGTATACGGCTACCTCGTTTATTTTTTTTTAATTTTTTTATACATTCTAAATGAAATTTAAAGTGTTTTTAATCTTTATGACTTTCCTCAAAATCCAAATGAAAATTGACTAGAAAACAATATTTTAGCCTTTGTTAATTAGTGGTTTTTTTTAGAAAAAGTTATATAAAAAAAGATAGAAAAAAACTAAACAAATGAAAGTATATAGAAGAAAAGTCAAAAGAGGGACGGACTACCCTATATTTATTTTTTATTTTTTTAAAAAAAATTTTTATTGACTAGAAAATAATATTTTAGCCTTTGTTAATTAGTGGTTTTTTTTAGAAAAAATTATATAAAAAAAGATAGAAAAAAACTAAATAAATGAAAATATATAGAAGAAAAATCAAAAGAGGACGGACTACCCTATATTTATATAATAGAAAAAAAAATATTATAAATCAGAATATTATATGTTGTTTTCATACCAAGATGAAATGGAAAAGCCACTAAAATTCTTAGCAAAAATTGAAATCAAAAATTCTTCTAATTGGTTGTTTTTATATCACGCGGATTATAGAAACTTTACTCACAGCCGTAGATAGACCATTATCCAACGGTTCAACACATCCCAAAAACATTAAACTCCCTCTCCCTCTCTCTCTCTCTCTCTCTCAATAAAACAAAACACCCCCCTCTCTCTCTCTTTCAATAAAACACACACACACTCAGATCTCTCTCTTCCATTTCTCTCACGGTCTCACCTCACCCCAAGCTCCCCCACCGTCTCCCTCCTATTCACCTCCCCCCCGCCACCCTCTTCCATTTCGTCGCCTTACCTTCACCATCCTCCTCCACCGCCACCGCCCTCATCGCCGGTTTCTGAGACGGAGAAGAAGCAGAAGTCGCCGGAGTTGCAAGAATCGCCGCAAAGAGTGACGACGTATGCGAATCGAGCTCAGGGCCCGGATCTCCTCCCTGATTCATGCGTTTGAATGCAAAGTAGCTGATTAAGTGTTGAGATTGAACTCCGCAGGTATTTCCGATCAATCTTCAATCCCCTCGATTTTCCGGCCAGCTTGCCGTGGCAACTCGGATGGAGGGATAGTTCATTCTTCTTCTAGTTCAGGCAATTGGGATGAGGGAGCCATGGATTAAAAAAGAAGGGGAAGGAGACGGGGTGGAACCGTGGAAGGGGAAGGAGACGGGTGGGAACCGTGTGGAAGGGGAAGAGATTTGGGGAAGAAAGAGTTTTTTTTTATTTATTATTATTATTTGTTTATTTTTTTTTTGTTTTTTGTGGAAAGGGGAAAATAAAATGTAAATGAGTTTTATCCTTTTCATTTTTTTGATAAAAAAATATTTGTATTTTGTATTTTATAATTTTCTTATTCATTGTATATAATTATTTATTTCTATGTATGTAATGATTTTTTAAAATGAATGAAATAAATTTTTATTGCTTAAAAAAAAACATTTAGCTTTAGTATAAATATAATAATGCTACTTAAATAATATATATATATATATAAATATATATATAAATAATTAATTTTTTTTAAATAAAAAATATCAAATTAGCGACGGAATATTCCGCCGCTATGTCAATTAATTTTAATTTTAATTTAATTTATTTTTATTTTCAGCGGCGGAAATTTCCGTCGCTGGAATAAAAATTAATTAAAATAAATTAATTTCAAGTGATATTTCCGTCGCTGAAATTAATTTATTTTAATTAATTTTTATTCCAATGACGGAAATTTCCGCCGCTAAAATAAAAATTAAATTAAAATTAATTGATATAGCAATGAAATTTCCGTCGCTGGAATAAAAATTAATAAAAATAAATTAATTTCAGCGACGGAAATATCCGCCGCTGGAATTAATTTATTTTAATTAATTTTTATTCCAGCGACGGAAATTTCCGCCGCTGAAATTAATTTAATTTAATTAATTTTTATTCCAGCGACGGAAATTTCCGTCGCTGAAATAAAAATTAATTAAATTAAATTAATTCAGCGACGGAAATTTCCGTCGCTAAAATCAAAAATCAGCGGCGGAATATTAATTCCGTCGGTAAATCCAAAATTATACCGACGGAAATTGAGCCGTCGGAGCACAGCGACGGGCTGGTAGCGGCGGACCAGCGACGGAATTTTTCCGTCGCTGTTTAATTTTAGCGACGGAAATTTGGATTTAGCGACGGAAATTTCCGTCGCTAAAACCTGTTTTTCTGGTAGTGGCTTCTACATTGGAACACTTATAAATGAGATACGGTCCAGGGCCGAAATGGACACAACGTGAGAACAAATAGTGTTAGAGCTATTATTGTGTGAGTAATGTTGTCTTGGTATACACTATACAGTCACCAGTTCAAAGCATCGCGTTACTGAATGGCTAGTATATCCGATAGTATTTCACTAGGGAAGGTTCAAGGCCATAAGCTACCTATCCCGATGCAATAGTAGTTCGCCGGAACTTTTGGACGAATCCACATGCATACATTAATTGTCATTCATGTGGGGGATTGTTGGAAATGGGTTTTGGAAACTTGGTTTGACCAAGTTTTGACCCAATTTTCAAATAGATTTCATTTATTGTTTAATGAAATAAGTTCAAAAAATTATAATCTACATTTGTTATAGATTAAGAAAATGCATTTATTTACTCAAAACCAATTCCGGGTGAATGAGAAATTAATGGCTAAAGATTGTAACTTGAAATGGGAAAATGAAGAGTTTATGGGATATGAAAGAGTTATCCCACATTGCTTTGAGTTGTAAAGTAATGCTAGTTTATAAGTGAATGCAAACAAGGAGGAGTCATCAAGATGTTCCTCCTTGGGCCAACCTAGGTGGACCATTGGACCAACCATGGAAGGAGTATCCAAATTGTGCCAGTTTTATACTAGCTCAATTTGGACAACGCCCGCGAAGCGCGCGAAGCCCGCGAAGAGCGCATTGGGCGCTTTAGAGGCTCACTTTGCACTTCGCTAGGAGCTATTGGAGATTTAATTTTTAGAAAATCAATCAAAGTGTCTTGGGCTTGGTTCGGCTCTAGGGTGGTCCAGTAAGGGGGCGGCTCGGTTTGGTTGATCTTGGGTCAGTCCGATCTAGATAATGGGATGCTTGGTATGGGCTTAGGCGGATTGGGCCAGGTTCATGCATCAGGGCGAACTCAGAGGTGGGCAACCCGTGGCTGTTTGGAACAGCCGGGTCAAGTAAACGGGTATAACCTGTATCCTTCCGAATGGGTCTGATGGTTGATCCAGCGAATCTGAGCCCTTAATCCAGATCTGATCCAACGGCCAATATCCACCAGATGCCAATTGTGTTTATTCCCAAAGGGCACCCCAACTCTTCACTAACTATAAATACCCCCCACTAGGTTTGGCACATTCATTCGGCCATCAAATATCCAATAGCCTAGTAGAGAAAGAGCATATTGAAGCAAAATTCCTTTCAAGTTCAGAAGTTCCAAATACTCAAATGTGTTCGCCGAAGTCGTTAATTTGGAGTGCTCCTATTAACGATAGTTAAAGTCGTTGCATCTTATGAGAAGATTGTCAATTACCGTTAGCACCAGTGCGGGACAATTACTTCTTACGGAAATTGTGTCTAACACAAGCCTCGACTCTCTGCATTCCCGATTTAATTCATTTTTTCTGGGTTTTTATTTATTTCCCCGGTTTTGTTATTTTCAGTTATTTCCAAAAGAAAGTCTTTTCGAATTTCCGTTATAATTTTCCTAACAGCCCCTACTCAAGTCCAACCACTTCTCCAAGAATTTCAAGACGTTATTCTAGAAGCGATTCCTCATGGCCTCCCTCCGATGCGTGACATTCAACATTGCATGGATCTAATTCCTGGTGCCTCAATTCCAAATAAGGCAGCATACCGAATGAATCCAAAGGAGCATGAAGAACTTCAAAGGCAAGTTGAGGAGATTTTGTCAAAAGGTTTGGTGGAGGTTAGTAAAAGTCCTTGTGCAGTACCTGCGCTCCTTGTTCCTAAAAAGGATGGAACGTGGTGAATGTGCATTGATAGTAGAGCGGTAAGTAAGATCACTATCAAGTACCGTTTTCTGATTCAAAGCCTTGATGACCTTCTTGATCAGCTATATGGTTCTTCTATTTTATCGAAGATTGATCTTCTCAGAGTTTATCATCAAATTATAATGAAACCAGGAGATGAATGGAAGACGTCGTTCAAAACAAGGGATGAACTTTACGAGTGGAAGGTAATGCCGTTCGGTCTCTCTAACGCTCCAAGTACTTTTATACGTCTAATGAATCATATCTTTAAGCCGTTCATAGGTATCTTTGTTGTCGTTTACTTTGATGACATACTTTTGTATAGCAAAGACTAAAAGCAACACTTGGCGCATCTTCATCAAATTTTCAAGGTTCTAAGGACAGAAAAGTTGTATGCAAATTTGAAGAAATGTCATTTCTTCACGGACAGCCTTGTCTTCTTAGGCTATGTTGTTTCTCGTGATGGAATAAAGATGGATCTTAGCAAGGTCGAAGCCATCACAAGTTGGCCCATTCCTAAATCAATTCATGATATAAGAAGTTTTCATGGATTAGCATCTTTCTTTCGCAGGTTTATTAAAAACATCAGCACTGTCATCTCTCCTATAACAGAATGCTTAAAAGGTAATACTTTTAAATGGTCAGAGGAGGCACAAAAGAGTTTTGAACTCATCAAGAAGAAGGTAACATCTGCTCCTATTCTCATACTTCCTAATTTTGAAAAAGTATTTGAGCTTGATTGCGATGCTTCTAACGTTGGGGTTGGTGCTGTTCTAAGTCAAGAAGGTAAACCCATTGCTTTCTTTAGTGAAAAGCTAAGTGACTCTCGCAAGAAATACTCAACTTACGATAAAGAATTCTATGCTATTGTGCGAGCCTTGAATCATTGGAGACAATATTTTTTTTCGAGAGAGTTTATACTCTTCTCGGACCATGAGGCGTTGAAGTATATTAATGGGCAGCATAAACTCAACAGTCGACATGCAAAATGGATCGAGTTTCTGCAAACTTTCACTTTTGTTATTAAACATAAGGCTGGAGTATGTAATCAAGTCGCAGATGCTTTAAGCCGTAGACACTCACTGCTATCGACTTTTCAAGTGAAGATCTTAGGCTTTGAGATCCTTAAATAAGGCTACAAAGATGATCCATATTTTGGTGACATTTGGGAGAAGTGTAAACATGGTTCGGTGCCTCACTTTTGTATGCAAGATGGCTTTCTTTTCAAAGGGAACCAATTATGTATTCCTGAATGTTCTCTAAGACAGCTCATTATTAATGAAGCACATGGAGGAGGATTAGCAGGATATTTTGGAAGAGATAAAACTCTTGCTTTTGTGCAGAAGAACTTTTATTGGCCAAGAATGGAACGAGATGTTTCGCAGTATGTGGAGAGCTGTCGAACTTGTCACATTGCAAAAAGTCATGGGCAAAGCACGGGTTTGTACACCCCATTACCTGTTCCAGCAGCTCCTTGGGAGGATGTTAGCCTCGACTTTGTTGTTGGCTTGCCTCGAACTCAAAGAATCAAGGACTCTATCATGGTGGTTGTTGATCGATACTCCAAAATGGCTCATTTTGTTCCATGTAACAAGACCTTGGATGCCGCACATCTAGCTGATCTCTACTTCCGTGAAATCGTGAAGCTACATGGCATTCCAAAGACTATGGTTTCTGATCGAGACTCTAAGTTCATGAGTCACTTTTGGCGTACTCTTTGGAAGAAGCTTGGCACAACTCTTCAATTCAGTTCTTCTCATCATCCTCAAAGGATGGGCAAACTGAAGCGGTGAATAGGAGTTTGGGAAATTTGTTAAGAAGCTTGGTGGGAAGTAATATACGTCAATGGGATCTTGCATTGGCTCAATCTGAATTTGCATACAACCGTTCATTAAACCAAAGTACCGGAGCTAGCCCTTTTGAAGTGGTCTATGGGAGGAATCCAATTTGTCCTCTGGATCTAGCACCACTTCCACAACTCATAATTTCAGTGGGGACGCAAAGGAATATGCTAAGTACATGAAAAAGTTGCATGAGGAGGTAAGGGATAGGATTATTAAGCACAATGAGAAGTACTGTATGCAAGAAGTGCTAATAAACATCGGAAGCCTGCAACTTTCAAAGAAGGAGATTTGGTGTGGATTCATCTTCGTAAAGAGCGTTTTCCAAGAGGGCATTATGGGAAGTTGAAGCCTAGAGCTGATGGACCATTCAAAATTCTACAGAAGCTTGGTGAAAATGCTTACAAGGTTGAACTCCCAGATGATTACGGTGTTTCATCAACCTTCAATGTCGCTGATCTTTCTCCGTATCATGGAGAGCAAATAAAGCTAGACTCGAGGGCGAGACTTTTTCAACCTGGGGAGAATGATACCGGAGTAATACCAGGTTATTGTGAACCAGTTATGTTGCCAAAGGACCAAGAAAACAGAAGTGAATTAAGTGCTGCTAGAATGTGCAGTTCAAGAAATTCAGTCTAATTTGCTGAATTGTCTGTACCATCTCGGAAGGTTCTAGGAGGAGTGTCATACATGCTTAGAAAGCTCTGTGAGTCTACTTTCTAATAAAAAAAACGGTTCGCAAAAATATGGTTCGTGCATTGAGTTATGGCAGTTTTGGTCAAGGTGTGCTGTGCTAACTGTCTCACTGTGGCAGCCTATTTTGACTTCGAAATTGCAAGCATTTCACTTAGTTTTTGGTCCTTCTGTCCATGTTCATCTACTGCTAGTCAAAGTCCTTTCATCTCTAGTCCTAAATTCATTTTATTTTGATCCTTATCTATTATAGATCATGAAAAGTCATTGCTGGAATAGTTATCCAAAATTTTTGTAATAGCTATTTAAGTGAGTCATTTTGTAATTCAAAGGCAGATTTTAAGTTAATGAATTATTAAACCTTTGGCTATTATTAGAAGAATGAATTTCCCCATTCTGTTGTGCCCAAAATTCCCAACAACTACTTCCTTCTGTTTCACCAAACAATCGGGAAGTCCTCCTGTCAGTAAATTGCTTGAGATGTCAAGGAAGGACAAGATCGCATCACTTAAGTGGCATAAGAAAGAGAGCATTCCTGAAAACTTATTCCTTGAAAGATTTATTGATACCAAAGTTGAAGGAAATAGTGGTATTGGGCCCACAAAATTGTTTGAACTCAGATTGGTTAAGCGCGAGAGATTTGATAGCAAGCTGTTTACTTTGACCCTTGACGAATCATTTGCAAATGAAGCAGTAAGAAGGAATCTTAGAGATCTATTATCGATCAACCAATATTAATTAAATCCTTTGTGTTTCTTTCTTTAGTAAAAAAATAAAAGACGATGTTGGATGTTGTTAGTGTTGTTGTTGTTGGGATTGGAGTCCTAAACTATGAGGAAAAAGGAGTCTAAGTCGGAGGAGTTGGTGTGATCAAGGAAGGAGTTCAACTTCGCGTTTCTGGTGTACTGCGCGGCCGCGCAGGTGATGGTGCGCGACCGCGCACTTGGACAGAAACATGATGGCTCGGTGGAATCTTCGAGGGCGACCGCGCTTGGGGGCTAGGGCGGCCGCGCACGTGATGGGGAGGATTTTTCTGCAGCAGATTTTGTTTCCTATTTTGATAAGAACTCTTCTTAAATTGATTTAGGGTTTCCTTGTATTACTATATAAGCATAGATACGACCTAGAACACATTGTAGTTGTAGTAGCAGCATATTAGAAGGTGTCTAATAACATATTGGCTTGGCAATTGCCCCCGGACGTAGTTCATGTGTTGAATGAACCGGGTAAACAACTCTTGTGTTCTTGTGTGTGTGATTCTTCCATTATTGTGCTTGTGGGTGTGTTGATTTCTTGTCTAGATTGCAACGGGGTACCACCAAATTCACAACAACTGGTATCAGATCATTGGTTCGGAGGATTCAAAGTTTCATTAGTTGATTTTTTGAATCGCGTTCTTGGGGACTTTGGTGAAGCAATCAGATGAAGAACTCAATCGAGAAATTCAGCGGTGTAAATTTCACGTTCTGGAGGACAAGGATTGAAGATTACCTTTATTGTAAGGATCTTCATAAACCCTTGAAGGAGAAGCCCGAAGACATGTCACAAGATGATTGGGAGACGTTAGATCGGAAGGCGTTAGGAGTGGTGAGGAGCGCTCTAACCGACGACGTTGCACGGAACGCTATGGAGGCCAAGACAACGGTGGAGTTGCTACAAACGCTGTCAGACATGTATGAGAAGCCGTCTAATATCAATAAGGTGCATTTGATAAAGAGGTTTGCGAATGCAAAGATGTCAGAGGGGCAGACAGCGGCAAGTCATATCGGCAATTTCAAAGGTATGGTGGACCAATTGAAAAGTGTTGATATTACTTTCTCCGATGAATTGCTATCATGTTTTCTACTAAAATCATTGCCTGATATTTGGGAGGTTACTATCACAACGATTAGTACGTCGAAAACAGCATTGGTGTATACGGAGGTTAGAGATCTCATCCTTCAAGAGGAGTTGCGAAGGAAAGAGAAAAGGGGAGAATCTTTCGTAGATGGGGCTGCACTTAGGGTGGAGAGAAATAGGGAAAGACCGAAAAAGGGGAAAAAGGTCAACTGCTACAATTGTGGCGAATTGGGTCATATCAGTTATGACTGTCCGGGAAAAGATGGTGGTGCACACATAGTGGATGATGGTGGAGATGTATTAATCCTAGGAGAGAAGCAGTCGGGTGAAGATTGGGTGTTGGATTCTGGAGCTTCTTGTCATGTGAAATTACCCGATCTTTTTCGCGCGCGGGGCGAGGGGGCGCGGAAAAGGCGGTTGTCTTTCGCGGGGGGTTGGTGTCTGAGACCTCGCTTCATGGGAAGGAACAAAATGAGGAGTCGCCACGCGGTTTTTGTATTTTGAGCCCAAAACGTTGAGAAACGGCTATTTGTGAAAAGGTGTCATTTTTATTGGTAGCAAAAACTTAGGAAAAGGCTTTTTGAAAAAGGGGATCATTTTTATTGGCAGCAAAAACGAGTAAAAAGCTTTTAGTACCAGAGATTGTTAGGTTCGGAGGTCAGGTTACGTTTCGGGTAGAGTATTACGAGATCGCCTGAAACGCCTCGCATGACGAGTCTTTCTACCTTTCTCGAAATCGTGTGTGTGTGTGTGCGTGTGTGTTTTGAAATGGGGGCTTGAATGACAAGCTTAATCTTGGTTTGAATGACAAACGTTGATTATGTGACTTTTGAAAAGACGAGCGTTTGAATGACAAACGTCGGTTTGAGTTTGAAATGAGCGTTTGCGTGGCAAACGTCGACTTTGAGTTTGAAATGAGCGTTTGCGTGGCAAACGTCGATTTTGAGTTTGAAATGAGCGTTTGCGTGGCAAACGTCGATTTTGAGCCATACGAGTCATTGTTAACGATTTTTACGGGAAAAATGCGTATTAAATGATTTTAAGTGTCAAATGGCGGCTTTGAGTTTGAAGATGAGCATTCGGAGACCGAACGTCATTTCGCGCGTTTTGAAAGAGAGTTCGACGGACGAACTCCGGTTTTGAACCGGGCATTACATTGTTAACGATTTTTACGGGAAAAATACGTATTAAATGACATATGATCAACGAATCGGGTTGCGACTCGGACTTTGAAAAGTAAATACTATCACAATCCAAATGGATCGGACTTGTAAATGACAGTACTTAAAGCGGTGTCAACGGAATCAAACGATCTGGATTCGTAAATGACGATCAACGAGGCCAAACGGCTCGGAATTGTAAAGGACGATCAACGAGGCCAAACGGCTCGGAATTGTAAATGACGATCAACGAGGCCAAACGGCTCGGAATTGTAAATGACATGAAAGTAAACGGAACGGGGTCGGAACGCCGTTTTAACCCGTGATTACTTCTCTTACGGAAAGAGAAGAGGATCGAGGAGCTAAAACGTATCGGACCCCGTTAGACGGAGGCGTCTACATTTTGATAACAACGTTCGAAACAGTTATAGCGACTGGCGCGTAAACCGAGACGGAACGGGAGATTCAGAGAGAGGGAGTTATACCTATGGCTAGGGTCGACTCCTTTGGCTCGGGAGGTGTGTACGGGACACGGAGAGTGATTCGAAAGGTTGTTTCGAAGTTGTAGGGTGCGTATTTGATCGAAATACGAAGGTTTCACGCGAATCGAGACAAAACGGGAGCTCGGGAGGGGTGAAAACCAGTTTGGACCGTGGGGGGTGGTGATTTTTGGTGTGAAAAATCCTTTTTCTTGCCTTTGACAGCAACTTCTATTTATAGGGTGAAAATTGCAGTAGGAGTCCGGCCGGACTTGGACTGAATTTCAGGGGGTTTTGGGGATTTTGGAAATCTGGGGGACTTGGCCGGCAATTTCAGGGAAAAGTGCACAGTGAGTCCTACGGACTTGGCTTGCAAACCAGGGGCATTTTGGTCTTTTCCCTTTGAAATTGATTGAAGGGTGACTAGAGGGAGGTGGCATGGCTGCCACGTGCCCTCTGAGTCACCAGCTGAGGTGGAAGATTGTTCCCCGGTCCCGGTTTTGTCCGTTTTTTAAAATAACAATCCGGGAAATGTCCGAAACGCCCCCGGAAAGTGCCGGAAAATGCGTTTTTCAGGAAAGCCATACTTTTACGTGAGATGTCACGTGCTAAGTACGGTTCGACGTCGGGATGCACGGCAGCCCCGGACGTCTCGTTGGCACAAAGAACGGGAGTTTAACGAGTTCCGGTTAACCTGGAGCGGGCCAGTTAACGGATTTCGGTTAACTTTCTGACGGATTTGGACGATTCGGATTTGGGTACTTACAGTTAGCCCCTCAGCGACGTCTCCTCCGAAGGAGGTGGGGTCGTTGAAAAAGATAAGGATCCAAATCGGGATGCCTTACTTTGAAGGAGACCTGGGCGGTCAGCTGGCTGGACCCTTAGCGAAAAGGATTCCTACGTATCCCGAGCGGGAATCAAGCCGATCGTAGTTCGAAAAGGGGCAAGGGCCGCGCATGGGGACCTTGACCTGAGCGAGACTGTTAGGAGGCGTCTAAACCTGGATGAGACCATTCGCGAGGTACCTGTACCTGAATGGAGACTGTTGGGAGGCATCTGAACCTGGGACTTCTGAAACCTTCGAGGGCGTGTGGCGCCTCAAACCGGAGTTGCGATGTTGACGAGGGCTTTCGTGCCTTGGGTGCTGGGCTTATTGCTGTTGCCAGTTTTATCCTGCTGGGGATGAGCGTTCGGGCTTACTTGGATGGCCGAAGAGGGATTGTTGCAAGGCGTTCGTGCCTTGGGGTTCGGGCTTATTGCTGTTGCCGGAGAGATGACTGCTTGCAAGGCGTTCGTACCTTGGGGTTCGGGCTTATTGCTGTTGCCGGAGAGATGACTGTTTGCAAGGCGTTCGTACCTTGGGGTTCGGGCTTATTGCTGTTGCCGGAGAGATGACTGTTTGCAAGGCGTTCGTACCTTGGGGTTCGGGCTTATTGCTGTTGCCGGAGAGATGACTGCTTGCAAGGTGTTCGTACCTTGGGGTTCGGGCTTATTGCTGTTGCCGGAGAGATGACTGTTTGCAAGGCGTTCGTACATTGGGGTTCGGGCTTATTGCTGTTGCCGGAGAGATGACTGTTTGCAAGGCGTTCGTACCTTGGGGTTCGGGCTTATTGCTGTTGCCGGAGAGATGACTGTTTGCAAGGCGTTCGTACCTTGGGGTTCGGGCTTATTGCTGTTGCCGGAGAGATGACTGCGAAGGTCTTGATAAGAGGGTGGAGGTCGGACCGCGAAGGTCGGAATTGAATGTTTGAGATCGGACCGTGAAAGGTCGCGATTGAGGATTCAGATCGGACCGTGAAAGGTCGCGATTGAGAGTTTAATGGTGAGGACCATTATTAAATTTTAACGTCGGGAGACGGAATCGTAACTGAAATGTCCGGAGACATGGTTGAATGTTTGAATATCAAACGTCAACTGGACTGAATTTAACGTCAGGAGACGAACATTAGTGAGGACTAACTGAGAATTTAACGTCTGGAGACGAACGTTAGTGAGGACTAACTGAGAATTTAACGTCTGGAGACGAACGTTAGTGAGGACTAACTGAGAATTTAACGTCTGGAGACGAGCGTTAGTGAGGACTAACTGAGAATTTAACGTCTGGAGACGAACGTTAGTGAGGACTAACTGAGAATTTAACGTCTGGAGACGAACGTTAGTGAGGACTAACTGAGAATTTAACGTCTGGAGACGAACGTTAGTGAGGACTAACTGAGAATTTAACGTCTGGAGACGAACGTTAGTGAGGACTAACTGAGAATTTAACGTCTGGAGACGAACGTTAGTGAGGACTAACTGAGAATTTAACGTCTGGAGACGAACGTTAGTGAGGACTAACTGAGAATTTAACGTCTGGAGACGAACGTTAGTGAGAACTAACTGAGAATTTAACGTCTGGAGACGAACGTTAGTGAGGACTAACTGAGAATTTAACGTCTGGAGACGAACGTTAGTGAGAACTAACTGAGAATTTAACGTCTGGAGACGAACGTTAGTGAGGACTAACTGAGAATTTAACGTCTGGAGACGAACGTTAGTGAGAACTAACTTTGATTTATCCTCGGGGGATAGGGCGTTAGAAATGTCTAACTGGGGGAAATTTTACACTTTCGGGGGCCAAAAGTGGTAAAATTGGAATTGCCAAAAGCTGAGGGGCAAAAGGGGCAAAAATTATTCTGGTGCAGTAAGAGTCCGGTCGGACTTTTACTGATTTTCCAGAATCTTTTTAAATGCCGAGGCTGGGGAAGAAAATGGCCATTTTCTTCCATTATTGCCGGCGAGAGAGGAGAGAAAAGAGAGAGAAATCCAACCCAAATTGCAAGGTTTGCTCGAATTTGTGAGGGAAAATTGCTATGGAGGGTGAAGGAGGACCAATGGCTCGCCACGGAAGGACCGACGACGAAAGAACTCGATTGGTTCGGACCATTCGAACCACCACTCTTCCATTGAATCCGGCGGAGTTTTATCCGGCGAGGGACCGCCACAACTCCAAGGGAGGGATCGAAAGACACGTAAGTTCCCTACAAATTCCATTAATTTCAAGAATGTGCATTCTTTAAATGTTAGAAATTTGTTAGGAATTTACTTAGGGATTTTGATGCCCGATTTGGGGCTTTTGACTTTGATATGAATCGTTGTCGAAATTGACTAGGACGTAGTTCAATTGACATCATGGGTAGATGACATAAAAATTTTGGTTGCAAAATTCCATGTCTAAATGCCTTTTCCAAAATTAAAGTAGCTTTAATTCGGGACGGAGCGAAATTTTTCGAAAAAATTCGAAAGAATTTGAAAGTTCCGGATTCGACGGAGTTTTCGAAACATTTTGAAAGTTCCGGATTCGACGGAGTTTTCGAAAGATTTTGAATATACGTAGGAAATGAATGAGAACCGTATCTGCATTGCATCCTTTTGACATGCGTTGTTGCATTTTATTGACGTTGCTTCTGTCTTGTTTGTCTCAGGGGACAGTGGACGGTTAATACTCATAACCGTAAGAGTCGGGGTGCCTTTGAGGCGGTGCAGCATTGTGGGGCCTTATCCCTGACGTAGCTCGAGAGGGAGAGAGGAGTCCACGACACCGGTGATTGACTCCGGGTTGGCCGGGTTTATCGCTGCGGTAGCCGCGATGTACCGATACGCCGAGGGCGGTGTCCACGTATGTCGCGCCGAGCGAGTACCGGTGGGATACGACCCACACTTTCCATTTTAGATGGGGAGGCGACGGTGACTCCCACGGATTTTGCCGCTATCACCGGGTTGCCGACTTACGGCAACACACGCTGGTGTGGGTTGATGGTTACACCCCTGAGCGCTTGTCCTGGCCGCCGGGTTTTGATATTACCGATGCCAGTGGGCTTAGGCATTCGGCATGTGCCGATGGAGAATCACTTGAGGGAAGGGGTCGCCGATTATCCGGGCCGGGTCCTCGAGGATGACCGCGGAGCGTCCGGCTCGAGGGTTCCTTTGGTTTGCGCTATCGCCGACTTTGTTCCCGACTTCCGACACGTCTTGTCACTTCCCTCCGCTCGGCCGCCGGTAGACTTGGATGCCGTGAGGGGGTTTGCATGGGGGAGGCCGGACCGGCCGAGCTCTACCATTCCCCGGACAGTTCTCGCGGGGAGAGGAGCACTCATTTAGCCGCTTTACGCCCGTCTTGGATGTAAGTTTACGTGCTTTTCTCTTCCTTGCCTCTTTTATGTACTCGTATGTATCCGCTTTGTAGCCGACATAACTTTCCATTCTCTTGGCGGTGTCCGGTGCTACGAGGTATTCACCCGCAGTGCTTGGGACATAAAGGAGCCGTACCGTCCCCGTTCCCCGCCATGCCGGTTTGGCGAAGAAGGCGAAGAGGGCGGTCTCTTCGAGGGTTGGCACTCGAGTGTCGTACGAGGAGATATCTCGGCGCCGAACCCGGAGTTCTCCGAGAGGATCCACCGACCCGGTGGAGCAGTTTGATCATGTCGCGGTGCAGATTGCCGCCGAGACTACACGGCGGCGGAAGCTCCCGGTGGGACTTCACCGTGACGCCATGTATTTGGGGAGAGGGTGACTCGTCAAGATAGGCAGGGTCTCTTCCCTTGGTGCCGTGGATCCTCCTTGTACATGCAAGCATCCCCTGAGATGCCGATTGATGAGCCGGAGGGGTACCTTCGTGGTGTGTACTTCACCGAGTACATCATAGCGGGGGCCGCCTATGATGTTTTCTTGAGGATGAGGCCGAGGAGCCCGCAGTGCAAAGATAGAGAGGGCGAGGTCCCTGGAGGTCCTCGAGATTTTCCGACCCCGCGACCTAGGCTAGCGTACGAGGGACTGGATGGTTCGCGTAGGCGACTTGTGATCCCGCTTCCGGCGGCGCCGAGACCACGATACAGGGCGGACACCAATGCTTCGGTGAGCATTTTTTTTTTTTTTTGATTTTCTGCATTTGATAGTAGCATTCTGCACATGTTGCATCTGTAATTTCGTTCGCTTCGATGATTTTCCCGGTTCGCAGTATCCGGCCGTACGTACAATGAGGCCACGAGGCCGGTGGACGGGTGGTCCACCTACGCCAGGAGGCTCGTGGAGTTCATGCGGTGCGCCTCCCGGAGGAGCGTGGACGTCCGCGATCGGGGGCCGTCTAGGCCGAGGGGTTCGCCCGCTCCCACAACGGTGGGGAGGACTTCACACATTTGGCTCGCGCTCGCGGCGGAACGGCTGGATTTGGAGCTCCTTCTTCGCGCACTCTGGGCGCGAGAGGGGGAGTCCTCGAGTTCGCGTACTCCGAGGAGGCCCTTTGCCTATTCCCTACTGGAGGAGTTCGGCGAGTTCCTGTTTGCGACAGATCCGGCAGCGGAGCAAGACGTCGAGTGTACGGATGACGAGCAGACTCGAGTAGTCCCCTTTATCGCTTTCTTTCTTTACTATTTTGTTTAGACAAAATGCATGTATTTGTCAGAACAAATTTTTGATTTGAAATGTATTTGTAAAAAGGCGCCCGTGGGGCGGAACTCCGTATTTCGCATATTTATTCTCGTGATCACCTTCTACGTTATTTTCGGCAAATAAGCAAATAGGTTAATCAAAAATAAATAAAAAAGGAGAAATGCATTAAAAATTGAACGGGTCAAAAATTAAGCATGTATGCACTAATTTTTTAATTATTTGCACCGTTGCACGAGCCCTGAGCGGAAGGGATATTGTCATTGCTGAATGAAATCGTATGTGCACGCAGATTTCATAAGAGTGAACAGGCATGGTTTGGAAATGTTTCCATTTTAAAGGCAAATGGCCGCAGAGTTGACCAAGTCAATCGCAGAGGGAGTCCTACGACTAGAATTGAATTTCCAGATTCTTTAAATTGCGCTTTAGCTTTGCAATTTGTAAGAACCGCGCATTGCTTTTGCTCATTCCGTCGAGTTCTTTTCCATTTCTTAAGGTTTTCTTCACCTTCGACATGGCTCCTTTCCCAAGTTATCGTCTCTGATGCAAGAGCGATATTTGGACAACTTTCGCCGTGGGTACGGAACCACACGAGGCGTAACAAAAGGTTTTTCGAAGGTCGTTACTGGGATTAAATCTGTTTGGGCTTTGAAGGAGCTCATGCCGATTGGGATCTTTTGAGAGCCGCGTCTCGGTTCGGGACGTAAGGAGGAATGTGTACAGCCTTTTCGTACAACGAAGTCACTCCTACGTTTGAAGATTTCCGGGCCATTCTAGGAGGACCCGAGACGGAACAGCCTAGTTCTTCCGTATGCCGGTGGCATGGCCACCGTTGAGAAGCTAGTGTCCTTGTTGGGTATCTCGGCCGGAGAAGCATACGGATGCCGATACAGATACCGATTACGTTGACATTTCGGGACCGCCCGAAAGATTTGCCTGAGCCGAGGGGAGCGTCTTTGCGTGGGACGCGTTTGCTCAGGCGTGATTGCTACTCGTTCACATTCACGTCTCTTCGGGTGTGTGCCATCACAAAGGTACTGGACCTCGGTGAGGCAAAGGCCGGGAGTGGAGGAGACATCGTGCCATTGGTCTTGGGCGAGACGTTCTCGGGCATAGGCCGGATGGCGACCGGTAGCCGATACATGTGGGGAGGGAGTCCCGCTATGCCGACCATGTGGTTGAGGGAGAGGCCGCAGATGATGCCCGAGGTGCCAATGTCTTGTGACGCTTGGTCTTTCTCGCGACGTCCTTCCGGTGATGTGGGTAATCAGCCGAGCCGGAGCTCGGATGGCCGCACTTTGCACGCATCACTTGCGATGGTGGGTTCCCCATTGGAAGTTACAGACTTGTAGGACCGCTCAGAGGGTCTATATGATCGTCGAGTGCCTGGGCCGTCTCGCACGTCTTTCTATATTCCATCATTGGTTCTCAAGGGCAAGATGTGGGCCGGAGCAAGCCACCGATCGATCCGAGTTATGCCGCTACCTTTGAGGTGGGATCTCTCGCGGATGGAGGATCCTTCGACGCTATTGCCGGTCACCCGGTGGTGGCAATACACGTCCTTTCCCCGCTGTGGTTCTCTTTCACCGAGAGAGGGCACTGTTCGTCGACGCAAAGATTCGAACCGGTACGAAGAGTGTATAGGGAGACACAGATGGCTATCTTGTGGAGACGGAGTGAGCCGCTGGGTGCCGATCACCTGGATGCCTCGACATTGAGGAGGACAGGCGAGGGCTAACCCCGGGAATCGTATCGGCGATGCCATGGCTGATTATGTGGTAAGTGCCGATCGGAGGCCAATCAAAGCACCGCGATGATGGCTCGAAGCGAGGCGGCTCGAGACAGAGCTAGAGAAAGGACTCAGTATTGACAAACACAGATTGACGGAGGCGTCTGGGAAGAGTCCCCGAGCTGTAGAAGGCCTACCGGAATATTTCCCGCGAAGGTGAAGAACACTCGCCGGAAAAGGGAAGGGGAAGAAGGATGAAGGACCTAGTACTGAAACTAGGTTGACCTTGCCGTCCGTAGTATCCATCCATTGTCATTGCGCACACATTAATTGATTAATGTTTTATTGTAGTTTTGCTAGCGTGTAGCGAGTCAAGAGTTGACCGTGCTTGCACTCATCAAAGAATGTTTTAACCGTTATGAATTTGTAGGTTAAATGAAAAGAGTTTTTCGAAACACAAGCAATTGATGCTTATTGTATTTTTTTTGTTTTTTAGACCGAACCAAAGATGGCCGCCTACGTTCCCTTTTACAATTGGACTAAGGGGCTCAGTCACCGTAGTTCGACACTTTAGGTGAATTTGAGAAAACAAAGACAAAAGAAGTGCGACTGCTTTTTACCCGGATCATTAGCGGGAATGTATCCAATGGGTATTACTCTTTAGCACTTTAATTTACCGAGGGGGACGGTGTATGGGGAAGGTGAGTTGACTCGTGCTCTTCCTCAAACGAAGTATCTCATGAGCTTGCTTCCGTTCACGGGGTTAACGAAAGGGTTTCCGTCCAAGTCCGCTAGCTTCATGGCTCCTCCGAGAAGATTCTTTGTACCACGAACGGTCCTATCCAGGTAGGCTCCCACTTTCCGAGGGGATTGGTCTCGCGTAGGAGGCTTTTCCTTTAGCACCAAGTCACCTTCTCTCGATGTCTCTGATCTTGACTTTCTTGTCGAATGCTCGTGCCATTCTCGCTCCGGTAGGCTCGAGTGTGTTCCATGGCTTTCAATCTCGCGCCGTCGAGTAGAGCAAGTTCGTCGTGACGGCTCAGCCATTCGACTTCATTGATCCCGTTTTCCAAGAGGACTCCTGAGGGATGGAATTTCTAATTCCACGGGCAACATTGCTTCCATTCCGTAGGTAAGTGCGAACGGAGTCTCCCCGCGGCGGTTCCGACCGATGTTCGGTATCCCTGCAGGGCTAGATGTAGCTTTTCGGGCCTCCCGACCTCCGGTGGTCATCTTTCCGATTATCATGGCGAGAGTCTTGTTGGCCGCCTCTACCGCACCATTGGTTTGTGGTCCTGTAAGGAGAAGACCCGTGACGTGTGACTCGAATTCGGCCGCAGTTGGTCACAATCTCCTTCGGTGAGTCCCATTTTCTGAGATGATCTCGCTGGGCACTCCATATCGGCACATGATGTTCTCTGATGAACTCGGCCACCTTCTTAGAATTCAAGCACTTGTACGATCCGGCTTCTACCCATTTGGTGAAGTAGTCGATCGCGACTAAAATGAACTCGTGACCATTGCTCCCTGGTGGAGTGATCTTGCCGATGACGTCGATTCCCCATGTGGCGAAAGGCCATGGCGTAGTCATGCAAGAGAGTTCGTGAGGAGGGATGTGATTGAGGTTGGAAAACCGTTGACATTTGTCGCAGCCTTTTACGAACCGGATGCGCACTGCTTCCATTGATATCCAATAGTATCCCATACGGAGAATGATCTCGTGTCAATGCTCTAGCGTTCATGTGCGGACCGCAGTTCCGTAGAACTTCGTTCATTAGCTCGCCGGCTTTTTCTTTGTTTACACACCGAAGGAGTGGCCCTTGGTGGCGCTTCTTGTATAACATACCCCCGTAATGACGAAATGGGATGCCAGCGTTTTAATGCCATCATGTTTTTGGCTTTGATCCCTTCTTTGTATTTTCCATCTTCATTTGTGAAGGAAGCTTCTCCGCTTTGGAGGTACCGGTAAATTTGATTATACCAGGTTCGTCGATCGTTTCTTTTTCTTTTTCGATCTCACAAAGAATAGGCGGGTGTTTCCCGTCCGCCTATTCTCGAGGGGTTTTACCGCTTTCCCATCGGGAATTTCGACAAGAGAGGCGAGGGCTGCTGCATGCCCGCGAAGCGGTTCCCGTCTCTTGGCAAATAGTGAAAAGAGATGTCCTTGAACCGAGCAATGAGCTCCTCCATGTACGCGTGGTACTTCAAGGCCGAATCTACCGTCTTCCATTTGTTGGATACTTGATTGATGATCAATGCCGAGTCTCCATATACATCCAAATTCTAAGATGTTGCGCCGAGGGCGGCTTCCAAACTCGCCGCACAAGCTTCGTATTCTCGCCGCATTGTTGGTTGCTTCAAAATTCACTTTGATGGCTATGGGAGTATGCTCGTCCTGGGATCGACAAGGAGCATTCCAATGCCATTCCCCTTCTTGTTGGCTGCCCCATCGAAGAAGAGTTGCCGCCGGTTTGCGCCGTCAAGTGAAAAGATTCCGTCAGTCCGGAAATTGCGGATCGTGACCCTTAGGTTCACCGCTCGGGAAGTCGGCAAGTTGATCCGCCATTACTCGCCCTTTGTCGATTTTCGACCATGTACTTGATGTCGAACTCAGCCAGAAGAATGACCACTTGGCTAGCCGCATTGACAGGATGGCTTGTCAAAGAGATATCGGACGGGGTCCACTTTGGAGACCAGAGCACCGAATGCGACCGCATGTAGTGTTTCAGCTTTCCCGACTACCCATACCAAGGCGGTACAGTTTTCCGATGCCGAGTAGCCGAGTTCACTTCCTTGAAGCTTTCGGCTTACGAAGTAGATTGCATGCTCAACCTTGGAATCTTTCTCGTTCTTGTGCCAAAGATTGCTCCGATAGACGTGTCTCATCGTCGATACAGGAGTAGTGGCTTGTCTTCATGTGGCGGGCACAGCACTGGGGGATTAACCAAGTAGGTCTTGATCTTCTCGAAAGCCGTTTGGCACTCCTGAGTCCCATTTGATGTCGGCATTCTTTTTCATCGCTTGAACATGGGCTCGCAGAGAGATGTCAACCGGTTGATGAAGCGACCGATGTATCAAGTCTTCCCATGAAGCTCTTCACTTCGTCGTGGTTTGAGGCGGCTTCATGTCGATGATGGCCTTGATTTTCCCGGGATCGGCTTCGATACCTCTTTCGTAACCATGTACCCCAAGACTTGCCGCGCTTGACGCCGAAGGTGCACTTTGCCGGTTCAACCTCATGGAGTGTTTTCTCGAGTCTCGTTGAAGAACTTCCTCGATCCGTCATGTGCCGCATGTCCGATCCCTCGAGTGGATGATCATGTCGTCGACATATACTTCGATTTCTTTGTGAATCATGTCATGGAAGAGGGTCGCTGCACTCGCCGGTAAGTAGCCCCGCTTCTTTAGACCGAATGGCATGACCGTGTAACGCATGTCCCCCATGGAGTGGTGAAGGCGCCTTGGCCTCGATCCTCCTCGGACATCTTGATCTCGGTTCAGTATCCAAAGAAACCCGTCCACGAAGGACTTTACTTCGAAATTTGCCGTGGTGTCGACCAAAGATGTCGATGTTAGGCAAATGGGAAATCATCCTTAGGGCCGGCCTTGTTGAGATCCCGAAATCCACGCAAAGATCCGACCTTTCCGTTGGCCTCGTGACCGTCACGATGTTGGAGAGCCAAGTCGGGTACTCAATCACTCGATGAAACCAACTCGGAGCATTTTCTCAATTTCTTCTTTAACTTGCAAGGACCACTCGCTTCGATCTTGCGCAGCCTTCTCGTTTGACAGTGCTCGATTCGGGATCCAGGGGAATTCTCGTGCTCCACGATTGAGGGATCGAGTCCTCGGCATGTCCCGGTATGACCAGCGAACACGTCAACATACTCCCTGAGGAGGCTTATCGTGGCTTCCTTTTCTCGCATCGGCGAAGAAACCGCCCACTTGTGTCTCTTTAGGCTCTTGCACCGACCCTGTGTTCACTTTGGTCATAACCTCTTCTGGCAACTGGGGCCCTATTGTCCTCTTGGTCAACTACACGCTCGAGAACTTCTTTAATGTATTGTTCGTTTAATGTGTCTCGCTTCTTTATCAATTGAATTATTAACGTCTTTTAAGTTGTTTGTTAACTTATCGCTGTTAAAGTGGCAATGAGAGGATACTCCGAAAGGTCGACTTTTCATTACACAAGAACGGGAATACATGATTGGCTACAACATTATAGTCCTCCTGCGTAAGGCCGTTGGATGACTCGTAGGACCGGACTCGACAAGGACCGACTCAGAGGGTTTGAGACCGGGTTTAGGGAGATGTGGGTGCGGGCCCGCCTTGTCTTCCACCTCGCCCGGCTTGCCCTTCGTCCGGTGAAAGTTACCCAATTCTTCAAAGGGCATTGCCGGATGCTTCGAGGAGGGTGCGGGATCGAGAGGCTTGGCTCCTCGCCGTCCCTATCATGGCGATCATGCCGTTGTCTGAGCCCCGCCGATCAAGTTGGGCAACTCCATGACTTCTTCAAACGTACTCAGAGCCGGTCCACCGAGAGCGTTTTCTATGAATTCCCGGTTCCTTCGCTGGATTTACCGTCTCGAATGTGGCCTCGCGGCTGATCCGAACAACTTGTTTCCCATGGAGAGTACCTTGAGTTGCTCCTCCAAGTCTCGGGATTCCTTCAATGTGTACTCATGCCGGACCGTGGTGGCAGCTGTCCAGTAGAGCCGTGATGTCGAGGAACGCTCCCCTTATCGGATTAGCTTGAGTCCTCGAAACGCTTGAGGTCCCGTGCTAGCCGTTCCATTCTTTCGTAGTCTTGGTGTTGACTATTCCTCGCTTCTTTCTCATCTTCATCGGGCTCACCGTCGGTCCCATCGCCCGCCGCTTGCTCCGCCGTCGGTCCCCTCGCCTATGCCGTCGTTCCCTTCGCCGGTCCCCTCGCTTCCGCTGTTCCTCGTGAAGTAATGAGCGAGGTCAAAGCCGTAAGGTCGGAGATTGGGTGTGCCGTCTGAGGTTCCCTTGCGGGCCGCCGCTGGGTGCGGGCGAGCCCTTTGTCTTCCTTGATGTCGCCCGTTGGCACGTAGCCAAGCCCCCGGACCGTGGTGTGGTCCTCGACTTCAATAACTTGGTGCCGGGCCTTGCAGCCTTTTGCCGAGCCCCGCCCCGGGATGAAGTTCATGAGTTTCATCATCCTCATGGCGGGAGGAATCGATCGTGAGACAAAGGGAAGGTCCACGTTGCATATTTGGATCTTGGAGGTCTCCAGAGTGAATCCAGCTAATGGCATGTCATCATTATGCTTGATTTCCAACACCGGAATGTCGTTGGTGCCGGTCCCCTATGGTGACGCTGTCGCCGTAGATCGTGGTTAGCTCGTTGCCTTGCATGAACTTGAGGCACCGGTGAAGGGTGGATGCCACGCCATTGATTTGATGCAGCTGTGGACGCCCCAGATGGCCGTGAAAGTGATTGGAATGTCCAACACTTGGAATTCGGTGGGGATCACCCGCTTGCCGAACCGTATGTTAAGAGTAGCAACCCCGAGAACCGTACGGGAAGTAGAGTCATAGGCCTCGACAAAGGTGGACCGAAGGCTTAAGATCTCGCGGGCTTGATGTCAAGCAGTCCATCATCTTGGCCGGCAAGACATTCATTCCGAACCTCCGTCTACCAACACGCGGAAGGCGACGCCGTCCACTCGGACCGTGATGTAGAGCGGCTCATTGTGATCGCCCCAAATTTTGGAAGGTCCAAATCGTGAAGGTGATAATGTTGCCATAGTGGATGTTACCAATCATCTCGAATGACTTCATCCGGGGTCATCCACGGGGACCATGGTACGGGCCAGCTTTCCTCTAGCTTCGAGCTTGTGAGGATAAGAGGAGGTGAGCAGAGACCAAAGGGAAATGTTTGCCTCGAGTCTCGCTTGAGCCGAGTGAGGATCGGGTCCTCTTTCAAGGAACTTGTGTCTTCGGGCCGGCCGGACTGCAGCTTCCGGCCCGTCGGCTTTTTGGTGGCCTTAGGTGGTAATGCATGGATTTGACCCGATCGGGTTAGAACGCCGACATCAGTTTGGTCCCTTCGAACAGCCGCCCGAGTTGAGCCATAGTTAGAGGAGGATTCCTCGTAGCATAGGGCCATATGTCTTCCCTCAACTCATTGATTGTGGATGAATTCCCTGAGCTTCGGGCAAACTTGACGGATTCTCGTCCCGTGATACCGGCTTAGGTGCCTCTCGCGGGAGGTAGCCTACGCTTGACGTAGCCGTTCGAATGTCGTGCACAAATGCTGATTGCCTCGAACCGAACCGTGCGTTGCCGACCCTCCGGGAGGTTGGAGAGTTCTCGGCTCAAACGAACGGTCTCCTTGATCTCTTCACGGTATATCGCGTTCCTTTCCTTCTTGCCGAGCATACTCGTAAGGGCCTGAGTTGGGTCCGGCGATACTCGTGGTTGGCTAGTTTTCCTCCACTCGGGCCCAGATCAACCTTCTTGCAATGGAGCTCGCGTCGAGAGTTAATGCCTCGCGTTTCTTCCCATGTGAGAATAGCCAAGTGCTTCTTTGAACCGCGTGCGGCAGCCTAGTAAAACCTCCATCGGGAGAGTTTTCTTCTTCTCGCTTTATCTCGAGTGGCGGGTATGCTCGGAAGGTGAGTACACGGCTTCCCGAACATCTCGCCCATGTGACTCGGTTGCCGTCCCAGCTGATCGTTTCGTAAATGAAGGCCGTAGACTGTGGAATTTCCCGAGTAGTTGCTCGAGACGAATTTCCATCCTCCTCCTCGTTTTTAAATAGACCTTCCTCCCCGAGTTGGCCTTTCAATTTGAGTGCGGTAATAATCCGTTCCCATCCTCCCAGACCCTCGGGAGTCCGGTTTTGTTGACTTCATGCCCGGCTTGGAAGAGAATGGTTTCATCGTCTTCATTGTCGCTTTCATTGCAGAACTTGCTTTCCTCGGGAAGGTAAGCGCCGGGATTCGTTCGCCGTGTCGTTCCATCTCCTAGGTCATCGGGACCGTTGACCACCCTTGCCTCGGCAGAGGGGTTGGATGAGAACAGACGGTAGTCCGAAGTTGCCATGGGCAAAACTCCCGAGGTCGAACCGGTCTAGAGTGGCCTCTAGCTTTCCGTCCGAAGCCGCCCGTGACACTTTAAGGGCTTGGTCCCCGTAGGTCTTTCGAGCTTGGTCTTCGTCCCAAAGACGACTTTCTTGAGCGGCTAGTTCCATGAGAGCTTTCCTCGCGAGACCTAGGCGCCTCCGTAGGCGCGCATCGTCCGGCTAGTGTCCGTAACCGTGATTACATTCAAATCGCCGAATGGCGGGAACACTTGGATTACATTGACGAAGGAAGTCGGATCGACATTCCATGCGTCCTTCCTTAATCTCGATCACCAAGAAGTTTGCCCATATCTCGTTGATTGACTCCCACTGGGTATTGAATTCTGCAATGTTGACGGTCTCGTGATCTCGCTCGATCGCCAAGTCTATCAAAGCTAGCAATGACCGCGTGATGTCTCGAATCCGGGGCCGTGACGACCGGGAGTAGAATCGAACCAAGCATGTTGATGCCGAGGTGGTCATTTCCCCGTGTCGGAAGCCGACTCGCCTCAAGGGGAAGACTTTCACGTATGTTTTCGGGTGGCCGGTGGAAGCGTTCCCGAGGTTGAT
This sequence comes from Adenophora triphylla var. japonica, assembly GCA_022495995.1. Classification (NCBI taxonomy): domain Eukaryota; kingdom Viridiplantae; phylum Streptophyta; class Magnoliopsida; order Asterales; family Campanulaceae; genus Adenophora; species Adenophora triphylla. Next base: position 342,735 of record JAFEMH010002381.1, read on the forward strand.
CTCGACTTGTAGCAGGTGAGGAGCTTGGTCTCCTTTGCCGTTGCCCTTGGCCTCGCGGCGCTGAGGGTATAAGCTTGACCGACGGCACGGGCCGGCTGCCGCTGGGCCGGTACTGAAGTAGCGATGAGCTCGAGCTCGCTTGGCCAGTGGCCTCGTTTACCATGAGCAGGCAACATCGAGGGTGACCTTGGTGTTGCAGACCGATAACAAGGACGGGATCCTTGGCTTCATCAGATACCTGAATAGATGATATTGACGAAGTCGCCGTCATTCACTTGATCGAGGGATTCCTCGTCGCGTGAATCACGTGCTTCCAATTATCTGATAGCCGTCCTCAGACTGACGTTGAGCTTGACAATTTCCATGGTATTGGAACCTTGGTCGTAAGTGACCCGATCGAAGGAGTTCCGTCCTCAAAACCGAGCATGTGAATGCAGAGGTCCGCTTGCGGGTCCGCCGCGTCTTCGACTCCGAGAGTCCAGATTCATCGTCATCCGATCGCTCAATCCAGTGTAGGGACGTATCAAGGTCGGTTGCGTTGCCGGAGCAAACTAGGAAAACATCATGCTCTTCGTTGGAGAAGAGGGGTGCAATGGGTAGTTCCTCGTGAGGACATCCCATACAACTTCCATGCATTCATCACGAGAATGACGGTGCTTGTTGACCTTTATTACAAAGATCTCCTCACTGCGGGGCCGTAGAGTTTGTTTGGAGAATGCCGACGAATCTCCGATTGGAGATCGGGGGTTTATGTGCCCGCATCATGGCGATGTTCGCCGTTTCCTTCCACCCGCTCCAAATGTTGGAAACGACGTTGAACTTGATGTATCGGATCGCTTGTGGTCCGCCCGCTCGAGTACGTTTACATAGTTAGCATCTCCTGACTCGAGGGATTCTCATGAGATTTGCCCCGTAGTCCCTCGTTGATTCGAAGGAGGTAACCCCGTGCCCGAGTGCGACACGCTTGCCATCGTTTCGGCTTCGCTTCCTATGAGGAAACCGTCCTCGGATGACTTCGAGATCTCCCCGCCGGTTAATGAACTTGACGCACCGATGGAGAGTGGAAGCTATGGCTTTCATGTGGTGTAGCCAAGGGCGTCCCAAAAGAGCCGTGAATTCGATGGAATGTCCATCACGTGGAATTTTGCCGGCACCATTTGGGTTTCGAACCGTAGTTCCAGAGTCACCGTCCCTGTGATGGGACGAGACGAGTTGTCGTAGGCCTTGATAGTCCGAGTAGACGGATCAAATGGCTTTCATGGATGCGGAGAGCTCGCATCATGCCGAGAGGGAGGACATTAACGGCTGACCCGTTATCTACCAATACTCCTGGGAGTGATATGGTGTTGAGTTTGAGAGTGATGCATGAGCTTCGTTGTGCCCCGAGGCGTCTCTCGGTAAGTCTTCATCACGTAACGTGATCATGCCGCCATACAAAGCGGAGTCGTAGATCTCGTCTCTATCCGTAGAAGGAGAGTCATCCACCCATCCGTTTCTCGTCTTCCTCTTGCGAGGTAAAGCCTTGGCCGGAACCTCAGGAGTATGTTGAGGCCGCCCGTGGCGGTTGCCGCCCTTGGTTAGCACATTGATCGAGCGCGATTGCTAAGCCGACCTTGATCTTCCTTTACCGGTCCGGCTCTAAGCCGGACAAGTTGAATCTTCGCCGATCCCGCTGAGGGTTAGGCTTCCTGATCGCGCAAAGAAGACTACCAAGATCCGAGGTATTCCTGTCCTGGTCTCGACTCGGTTTCACTGGGCTTTTCGGCTTTCCCACCCCCGTCTCGCTCTAGAGCCGCATGGCCCGGAGGCAAAGAGGACTGGCCGGAGTACAAGACGTAGTAGCTCGAACCTCCCGAGGGTTCTCCAAGTGTACCTACACCGGTATCTCCGCTCGCATCTTTCTCTCGCCTGCCGCTGAGAGGATTTCTTCTTCTCGTTTTCTGAGGATTGCTCCTGACGCTCGAGACTCGTACCTGTGCAAAGTGAGGCCTACAAACATCGTAGCCGATGTGGACATTAGAGGAGGATCCAAACAAAGAGGCGGAGAAACCGGTTCTCGTGGCACGCTCGGGCACCCACTCAATGGAATTCACGCCGTTATTGTTCGAAAGGGATTCCCGATCGTATTGGGCCCACGGGGGCGCTCTAACTTGCCTTCTTCTATCAAGTTCTGGATTTCGTATCGTAACCCCAAACAGCTTGTCGTTGGTATGGCCGTGATACCGATGGAAGGCGCAAAGATTTGCTCTTGTCCGCATTGGCTACGGAACTTTGGGTTTGTAATTGGCCACGGCTTAAGGAGACCCTCCTCGATTAACCCTTCCAAAGATCTTGCTCAAGGCATGTCCAACTTGTCGAAGTGTACGACAGCCGCTTCGAGTAGAATTGTTGCTTGGCGGGATTGGGTTTCGTTACCCGACCGTTGTCCCCGATGGACGTAGCCGATGCACGTATCTTTCCTTTCGCCGGGGCCGGTGCAGATTGAATGCACTGCTGAGCGGCATCTCGTACGGCCGTGCAAAGAGCCAACTTTTCCTTGAGATCCTTCTCGAACCGTGAGCCGCATTGACCATGGCCCGAGATCTCGGGAAGAAATTGTGATCGATGAGAGTTCTGATGGACGGTCTCAAGCAAGACTCAAGATCCGCATCTGCTCGTCTTTGGAGAGCGGCTCCATGATTTCTGAGAGTTTCCAGCCTCCATCTCTTGTAGAATTCCCCAACACTTTCATCCGCTCGCTCAAGGGTGATTAAGTCCTCGCGACTTGTTTCCCACTCTAAGTTGGATCCGTACTGCCTCCAGAAGATGTTACCGATCCGTTCCTGTGTGTGGCGATCCGCAGTGCTCGACTCGTAAACCATCGTAACGCCGAACTTTTGAGCGTATGCCGGAAGTGGCTCGCCATTTGCCGGAGGGTTGCTCCTTTTGCTCTCATGCCGAGAACGTAAGTGTCGACGTGCGTTTGAGGACATTCGGTTCCATCGAATCGGTCCATCTCCGCATTCTCGAACTTGGCAGGAGAGGCGTGACCATTCCCTGGATCTCGTGGATTTGAGCGTTTCCTCGCTTTCAGCCGCTCATGGTGGCTTTCGTGTCTTTCATCCGCTCGACCATCCAGCTAAGGTCAGTCCAAATGGACTCGTGAGGCTCGGCGCCGGTGCTACCACGTGAGCGGTGAGTGATTGAGGTGGAAGGCTTGGTATATGAGAATATACGGAGCCTTTTTCTCGAACCGTATCGGGGTTTGTCCCCGGTGTTGTAGGATTCGTGTATAGGCAACGGGACGAACCCGGAGGGTAATGAGGGATATTGGCATCCTGAGATGGTCCAATGGTGCGCCGGTGATATTGAGTGACGGGCGTAGCACCGGGCCGACCAAAATTGACATGGTTGCCCGAGAGGTGGCAACATGGAGCCTAGGCTCGGCCGTTTCCTTGGTTGGAAGGCATCCCGTAAGTTGGCGGGGGAGGAACTCGATTGAAGGTTCGTGAATCGGTTCTGGGAATCGTCATCCTCGACTGTGACAAAAGTACCGTCCGACCGGGGGATAGCCATGCTATACCACGCTCATTCGTAAGCCGTACCACGAAATTCTCGCCGATCTTCTTCTCGCCTCTGTGAACCTCACAAGCCCGGATGGCTTCTTCCAATGTCATATCTCGTTACGGTGGGCGGGGGTCCTTCCCCGTCACGATTTCTGAGCTAGACATGTCGGAAATTCCGGGTCGAGGGAACCGAGGGAACCGAAGAACCGCTCGACGCCGCTGTTACCGTGATCCTCTGCAAGTGCGCCGACCCGGAAATCCGAACCACTTTCGCTCGCCGCAGTGGAACGAAAGGAAGGGTTTAGGCTTCGAAAAGGGTATTTGGCTCAAGGTTTTCGGGCTTGTGCAATGTGCAAGCTACCGATTAAAGTTTACTTAAAGCGCGTTTTCTCGTAGTCCTAATTGGTTGGAAAAGAGCGTGTCTTCTTTTCGCAACTAATCCTAGAGCTCTAATCGCCGGATCTCGTCACTACGCTTATAAGCCCCTCGTTTCCATCAGATCATCTTTCTCAGACGGACTATCCCGAGCGAGGTCCGATAAGGCAAGCGAGTTCCACCGACAAAGGAAAAGTGAACTTAAGGCTAGTCCGATCACAAGCAAACTTTCGACGTGTGCGCGACGGCCACTGGCCGAGGTCAACGTCCTTAAGTTAAGGCGGAGTCGTGCCAAAATTTGGGCATGACCTTCTCCCGACTCCAAGCTTGTGCAGAGAGACCTTAGCTCTTTAGCGTTGGCCAAGTTGTGGCCGGCACGGTACATAAGGCGAGGTTTGGTGACACGGCGTCAAAGCATCAACCTTCTGGGTATATTTTTCTAAGCAGAGCTCCGCGTCAAAGTCAAGGCCGAAAAGCTCAAGACTTCGGGTCGGGAACGACTCTTCGTCTAAAACTCTCGAGCTTGACTCCTCCCCAGCGGGCCTACTGGCGTGAAAAACATACACTTAGGGCTTTCATGACACGAAGCTAAGCCAAAAAAACCAAATCCGGGGTCTGGACAAAATGTGACACAAAGAGTGCATGGCTTTACAATTTCGTGGCTAGGATGGGAGGATGTTCGTGGGACGACCCCGCGCGCGCCCCGAAAGGTGTGACCCTCCGCGTGACCAATCGGAGTGCAACTCGATAAGGCCATCCCGAAGTTAGGGTTGTAGCCAGGCAAAGGTACCGAGGCAAAGCAAGTGCACGTGGAAGTGCGGTGTTCCGAGGCAAAGCAAGTGATGCGTCGTAGTGTGCCACAAGGTCACTAAAATTCTTTTTTTTTTCCGGGAGTAAAACAGTAGATTTTTCAGTAATGTGTCTTAAAGAATTTATGATGCACAATTCAAAAGACAAAGATGAAAATCAAACATGAAACGCTGGGGATGCACAAACATGGTACGATTTTTGAAAGTTGACAATGTAATGCCTTTTGAAAA